>CM076966.1:19730563-19755563 GCA_039105355.1 Benthosema pterotum | reverse complement strand
TCTGAAAAACCATAGTACACACATCTGGTTCAAATGATGGTTACAGGAACACTTCACCCATAATCAATCAGCGTCCTGTCCCTAGTTCATCACATGTCTATTATCTGCACTATACAGCACAGAAGAAATCATTGTGGCAGCAGTGGAAGTGACTCTCCTCCAAGACGAAAGTGTAGTTCAATGGATATTTTGATTATACCACTTTAGCATGATTTGAAATATGAATAAATAAAAACAAAACAGAGCTTGAAGTAACATAGTGACAAAACAAAGCTTGATGTAACATAGTGACTGTAGAAAGTCTACACTGCTGTCAATACTCTATGTTAATCGTTTTTTATTCTGTGAGAGGTTGTCACAGAGTAGGTGGATGGAGAAGGTCCACCAGTTCATTAAGATTGAATTGAATTGTGAAGTCAGTATATTGCTGTTTTGTTTGAGTTTGTTTGTTTTTTCATTGTGAAGTTTGACTAGCTGTCAAGGTTTCAGCCTTCAAGCAGAAACCCTAAATACCCTAAATACATCACTGCACATAACAGCCACATATGAAGTCCTGTCACCTCATTAAGTAAGTAAGTAAGTAAATTTTATTTATATAGCACTTTTCTCAGAGAAGGCTCACAAAGTGCTTTACATCAATAAGAAAAAGGCAACCAGCAGTATAAAAAACATTCAATACATCATAAGAATACAACATAAGAATACAGAAAAAAATAAATAAATAAATAAAAGCAAAAACAGAGCAAAAGAAGGTGCAGTCAGACATCGGAAGTCGGAAGTTTTCAGGTTGTTCTTAAATATATCCACAGAGGCAGATGATCTCAGCTCCTTAGGAAGAGCGTTCCACAAGGAGGGTGCAACAACCTGGAAGGCTCGATCGCCCTTTGTCTTTCGATATGTCTTTGGGACAGATAAAAGACCTTGTTCAGCCGACCTCAAGGCCCTGTCTGGGACATAAACCGAGATGAGGTCGGATATATATGTAGGGGCCTGGCCATTTAAACATCTAAAAGTAAGGACCAGGATTTTAAACTGAACCCTGAATTTAACGGGGAGCCAGTGCAGCGAGGCCAGGACGGGAGTGATATGGCACCTTCTGCTGGAACTGGTGAGCAGTCTAGCTGCAGCATTTTGTATGAGCTGGAGGCGATCTATGGATGTTTTATTGAGGCAGGTGAAGAGTGAATTGCAATAATCTAAGCGTGAGGATACAAAGGCGTGAATTATCATCTCTAGTTCTGGAAAGGAGACAAATGACCTAAGTTTGGCTATATTTTTTAGATGAAAAAAGCAGGTACGGGTGAGTTGTTTGATGTGGGAGACAAACAGCATGGACCGGTCGAAAATAACACCGAGGTTAATACATGAAAACCTGGGGGAAAAAAGCAAAAATCACACCACTCCATCTTTAACTATAGAGTGTCCATTTGGTTGCATTTGTACCGTCACTGGGGTATTCGCAGTGTACGCAGCATGTTTCCCAGCAGCATCCGTCAGTGAGGCAGTTTATTTCACGCCTGTCTTATCGACTGCATTCAGCGCTATACGTGGAATAAAAGGCCTCTCTGCGCGCATTGTACATAATTCAGTGTCACGCTTTAATCAAATGTAGAGTGCAGTGCACTGTCTTGGCCGCGCAGCGTGTCGTGGTGACACTTCGCTGACCTTTACAGAGTCAACATGGCAGATGTGACCGTATTGTTGCTGTGAATAATGTGTCGTCGAGTTCTTATCAGGGCTCAGTGGACTGCAGGGCTCAGCACTATCAGTTTTATTGTAGCTGCGCTACATGGGACTTGGCCGCCAAGTTTTATTGCTCTCATCGTTTCGCTGAACTGTGGATTGAAACCCCATCCTTGGACGTGTGAAGACAAATTCAAACTAGCCAGTTTGCAGAAATTCTTTCTGCTAAAAATTGGTGTACTAATTTTTATATTTTCATGGATTTCAATAAGATGTAATTATCGCAAACCGGCTGTGGTTGTAACAATATCTTTACTCTCAATATATAACAGTACACTCAACATAAAAACAAAGTAAACGGTTGTTGTACTTAAATGCTAAATTCAAACCTGAAAGGTTCAAATGATGAGGGAGACCTCAAGAACTTGACATTATGTATATAACATTTCCATAGTCCGTTTGGTTTGAGTTTCAAAACATTCCTCACATTTCAGCCAGAATTGTGATGTGTACATGTGTCTGTGTGGTATTAATATAATAGACAATATATTTGATAGGACATTTTAGTAAGATAAATGCATTTGACTTTTAATGGTTATTCCTTTAAAAAGATTGTACTCAGCTGAGAGATTCCACTAAGAATCACACTTATTATTAGTTTATTTTTTATTTTTTTAATTACAGGAAGTATAGGCCTACCTAGATTCTAGATCTTGCACATTCTTCATAGCTGAAAAGTTGACAACCATCATTTTGTAAGTAACTAGAAAAAGTGCTCCACAGAGGTCTCCACCGGGGCAATTCATTGGCCAGCAATGTTCAGTAGTCGCCAGTGGGAATGGAATATGAAAAATTCAATGGCTCCATCTTGATCGCTAAATTGAGTAATTTTGAAAACGTGGACTTATAACAAGTGCATATGTGAAACATTTGTGGTGCCATCAGTGGAAGATTAGCTATCAACATCAACAGACCACTTCACATGTAGTGAAGTAAAAGTACAAGCTAGACCTACTCGAGTAAAGATCCAAAAGCTCAAACTCCAGTGCTAGGCCTAAGTAAATGTATTAATTAGCTTTACACCATGCTGCAAAACAGTCTTGGTCATATCTTTTCAGCCTGGTGCAGACAGCAATGCTATTATGCTATTCTGTTACTCCAGTGCTGCAAATAGTTATGTTTCATTTAGTGGGGAAATAAATTATGGATAGAACAAAATTTTGCTGCCATAAAACCTGAACTATTTGCCCAAACATTCTGCTGTATGAAGTACGAAAAGGATTCTGGATTCTTTCATCCATTTCTGAATGAACTGCTCATATACTTTCAATGAACCCTGGTGGTAACCACTGGCACTGACTCGTCACTAGAATGACAAACAAATTCAAAATTCACTTCAATAAAACAATTTACAATGTAGGCATTTAGCACTCTTAATCATAGCGACTTACAGTAAGCAAGGAAAATGCATGTAATAGTGATCTACCATAGGATCAGACATACTAACAAGAACCAATCCTAACTCCCGTTTGGAGCTCAGGGTACCTGTTACTGTCCTTGAGCAAGACTATGAAGCCCTAATTGCTTCTGAAGTGCTGGCTGATGCCTTGCAAGGTTTTCTATGGCATCGGTATATGAATGTGTGCGTAATTGGGTGAATGTACTGCACAATCTCTGAAGTGCCTTGGATAAAGGCACTATTTACCATTATAATTTCAAGAAATATCTGTACATTGTATACACATTAATATATACAGTATACACTGCACATAAGATACCTTGTCTCAATGGCCTGGCATCTGTTTAGATGTTACATGCCATCTAAGTTACATTTTAGCCTTTTGCTTAAGCCTGCAAGGGCATCAAGGCACCGGCTAAAGTGGTTGTCTTTTTTGTGTGTAGTTATATTGTCGCAGCTGCGTCTTTGAAATTTAAAGGTTCAGTAATGTGTGTTTGCTGTGGGGTTGAGGGAGTTGTACCATTAACCTGCCGTGTACCAAGTCTCCACCCTGCCCTCTCTCTCTCCCTGTCTCTCTGTTTGATCAAGGCTTAAATAAGCCGTTTTCAGTGAGTCAGCTCAGAGAACAGGCTGACATAAAAATAGACTTTGGCCCAGCCCTCACCTAGTGACGGAATGATCGGAGGGTGAGCGAGAGACTATTGTTGCTAGGTGGGTGTTTCAGGCTCACAGTGGTTTCATAATGCTGACTGTAGTTAAGAGAGGTCACTACATTCCTGTCAGATTAACTTCAGGCTGTGCTTGGTGATTCAACTGGATGATAATTTGATCAGGGGGGAAATAAATGAAATTTAAAAATTAGAAATGTACTCCCGTTCTGTAAATGTGAAGCTAGAGAAGATTTCATCATGGAAATTGCAGTTGGTGAGAACTCTCTTCAACAACCCAGCGTGAAGAGATAAAGTGTTATTAATTTCATAAAGCGAACACAATGCTGAATGACAAATGACGGCACAGTTAAACTTTTATACTCAATTTTAATTTACAATGCACGTTTCCCCAATATATTCTTATAAAAAAGCAAGTCACAGCTAAAAGAGAGAAATGCTGCCCAGCAACATTCATACCAAAGCAAAAAATATGCCCTATATCCATGGAAGTTGCTATTGCAATGTCATTATGGATAACATTTGATTTTGGCTTAATGTCAAATTTTGTTTTTTACTTTTCTTTGACAAAGATGCTGCAAACCTGCATAATGTTTGACAAAATGCCTTCAATGTTGTTTGTAGAATTTCCGATCTTTAGAGTATAACATTCCAACATGTACCCCACATGCAAACTTTCTAACATGCCGCTTTTTCATTGAAGTAGAAAAGAAAATGAAGGATAGAAAAACCTAGTGGAAAGTGTGTTGGAAAGCTCTCAAGACTGCCAGGAAAGTCTGTTAGAAATGGTCCAAAGTACACCACTCCAAAGACTGACTCTAGATACGATTCCATTCAAATATAACAAAAGCAAAATTATTTCATTATTTCCATCAGCTAATGTGTGAATAAATAGGCTACCTGGAAGCAGTGATCACTATTAGGAAAAGGTTTCTAATGCTATGTTTTTTTTTTATTGTACTTCATCACAAAAAAAGAAAATCTATGATCTCCTCCTACATCAAGTTTTCACATTTAAAGCCATGTTCAGACTGGCAGTGCAAATCTCATTTTTGGCTTGTACAGATAGCAACATTGGTCAAGTCTGAACACACGCAAAACACTATGCATATCAGAATTGAATCCCATTCTGTGATTCAAATTTAATTAGATTTCTAAAGGTGTGTCTCAGCTTGGACAATCGTACACTGCACGCTCAATTGAGCTTACATCTCTATTATTTTGCGAGTGACGCCTGCCGTGCAAGAAAGCACACGCATGTCGCTACCACAGCAACCATCCAGTGCAGAAAGGTCGACAATGTCTGAACTGTGAACACACAAAATGCGATCAGTCAGTCAAGAGAGTCATAAAGATCAGATTTGCCTGCAGTCTGAACAAAGCCTCAGTTAATTGGAATAAAAACCCATTTAAGTCTAGAGTCACTCCTCAGTCTGAACAGACACAAACATCATCCTGGTGGGATTTGAACCCTCCTACACAGACCATCCCAACAGCACCACGCCTCGCCCTAGCGAGGCTGCAGGTAATCACAGAGCCTACACACGCCACCGCACAGGTAAACACAAGAACACGGACGGTCACGTCTCAGCCCGTCTACCCGCCGTGGTGCGGGGGTTGGCGGTGCTCCGTTAAATATCACCGGGGCCAACGAGACAGATGCAGCTTAGAAAATGATAACATAATGGGCCTCCGACCACGTGGAAAAGACGAGGTGGGAGGGAATGAGAGAAGACACATAAAAAAAATGTACATTTTACTCTTTAGCCCCTAAATCCAAGACTCTTAATCCAGAGCCTCAGTGATGAGTGAGTGGATAATATAATGGGGAGGGGGACTGGTGTGTTGCTGAAATGCACACTTTTGATAGGCTATGTGCATGTGTGCAGAGAACAGGATTTAACCACATGAACCCCAGTGTCTCTATTCTTGGGCGAGCATTCAACAAAAATAGTCTACAACCTCACAACGCGGTGTTGCAGATTATTTCCGTCATTGAGGGGGGTTAAAAAAAGACTTCAGAGCCCTGCTGTGTGTACATGGGGCTAAATGGCCATGGCATTTTTAGTAATGAACACAAGGTCACCGTGAAGGCTTGACCAGAAAGTGGCTAATGCATTTTAACTGGTCCAGCTACACGTTAAACAGAAGTCTAGCAAGAAACGCCTCTGGTAGACAGACAGATAAATGGACAGCAGTGGCACAGTGGGTTAGTATGACTGTCTCCGTCTGTCTCCTCCTGGGTTTTTGGCTGAATCAGAGGATTAACGTGGAGCGAGGATGTGGTTTTGATGCCACCACGAAACGTTCTACTTGTAATACCTGGCGAATGCCGAGATTAGCCTGTGGTGTCTGCCTCTGGGGCCCTCCTAAACCACACACACCTTATCCACAAACACAAACATCTGTCTAGGTCTACGACGCAGCCTTGGAGAGTGTGTGTGTTTGAGGTGAGATAAACGCAGGACAGATCTCTGCTTCACACGCACCGTTCGTCCGCCCTTTTACATAAGAGCTTAGGAAGCATGATTCATTCCACACAGTTAAGACATAACATACATGAACAGATCGTATACATCAAAATGTGGAAAACAATTCCTACGTTACCCTTAATGTGTTAAAAAACATCTAAAAATGTAGTGAACATACTTAGTCTGAAAGTGATAAAACTGTTTTTATCAAAGCTTTTTTGGTGCAAAGACAAGACACTTGTAAAATGAACTAACAATAATTAGAAAAGTCATTCAAATACACATCTCACCAGTTATATTTATAGAATTTTACATCTCTGGTTCCACTGGAACATTTCTTGGATGCCATAATTTATTGATGAACCTTCAGGATGTGTGGTGGTCAAATTGAACCAAACATCTGTGATGCTAATGATACATCCACCTCTCCTGTAACATCTAAACAGTTAATATATACACATGAACTGAATGGAACACAGTGACTTTTCATTTTTGAATTACCAACTGCTCTCTTTCGGACTGGACAAACATCTATTTTAAAGAGATGCTGGTCCATTACTAGGTTAATATTCTGAATCATTTGAGGAAATGTGAATACAACAAAGAGTAAAAAACAAAGTAAAGAAAAAGAAAGATTAAGAGTAGATTTCCGGGAAAGGAATCGGAGTACTTATCTATAAGAGTGAGGTCATCCATCCAGCAACAACAACAGACAGCAAAGCAAACATAAGTACAACCTTATTATAAGGTTTTTGATTAATCCAAACTTCTTTGTTGGCCATTGTTGTTGCTGTTGTTGACCATATCAGAAACTGCTGCTGCTGCTGCAAACAACTGCTGTCAACTTTGTTGTGCTCATCATTGGCCATTGCTGTTATTGTTGTTGGAGGATGCAGGGCTGGTGCCCTCGATCCCGCCACCAGGTGGCTGGGGGGCGTGTTCGGCCAGGTTGTGGGCGTGTTCCAGGAAGAGGTCTTTGAGCACACTCAGTTCTTTGCTAAGGAGTTTGATTTTGGCCTCCAGCCGTTCATTCTCCTCCTTGAGCTCGTTGACTCTAGCCTGAGTGTCCTGGGCTTTCTGTTTAGACCTCATGCGACTTTTCTTCACCGCCAGGTTGTTTCTCTCCCTGCGCTGGCGATACTCGTCACTGTCCTTGTCTGCCTGGGGCTTCTTCATCTTGCTGGGAGGTACTGCCTTCCCTCCTCCTCCGTTAGCCAACGGCAGTGGGTTAACCGGCACCAGCTGGGGTACCTGCCAGGGGAGATCAGAGAGGATAAGGCATGCTGGTCCGTTTGTGTCTAATCTGTGCATCCCCATACATTCATAAGACCACCTTCTGGCTGGCTGGTAGCGTTGAGCATGTTATATAAGGATACATTTATAAAATGTAATTATTAGGGTGTTTATCATTCTGGATCCATTGCAAGCAATACCTTTGCACAAAAATACATGTTGGTCAGAACTACAGTACATGGAGTTGATACTTTACACTGATTTTAGAATTCCTTCTAATTGAACAAACCTGGTAATGTTTATTTAATTCATGGGGTTTATGAACGGAAATGATTTAAAGACGTTCATATTGTAACACTGAAAGGCAAACGCGGTTTTATTTACGTTTTTTACAGAACAAAACAAAATACAGCATAATGTCTCCTGTGGCTGATAGGCCCTTCAGCAGAAGTGGAAAGAGAGACTTTTAAACGTCACACTACTTTTGGAAACCGATTGACTGATCACCGTCAAATTCATGTTTCTCATGTTAAATACTTTTTGAAATACTGGTACTCAACTTAAAATTGCATGATGCAAGTCAGAGTCATGCAACATAGTCTAATTTTCTTCTAATTTTATAGACGGCATAGATAGCTTACATGTCAGGTTGGCTGCAGGAAGTCAAAGTACCACATTCGCACCACGCCTTTCCCATTTGTATCTTCAGATTTATTCTATTATTATTTCTTTTAACCAAAGCCAAGTGAATAGTGCTCTTAACAGTGTATGGCCGTTTGCTAGCTAAAGATGCTAGATAACATTTAGTTAATCATATGGCTTCTTTCTTACCACAGTGAAAATGTGAGTTTTTAGTGGACCATGTCCATGCTGTGATTCAAACATCGTTATAATGTTTGAATCACACACAGCTGTAATGCACATCATTTCAGAACAGCGCTAACAATTACTAAACTAAAACCTTTAGATAAAGCTAAATGTAGAGATAAAAATAAGTGTTTACATTGAACGCATTGTGCTCAGACAGCCCCTTTCAAAGGTAACCTAAGCTAGTTTTGTTTTTCCCATGAACAATGAACATATTATTAAAAACTTAACTAAACAGACAACTAAACTTTACTATGATAATTGTGTTTATGGCAAACTTACATATCAGATCTAAAAGCACATTACCACAGAAATACTGTAAATACAACATCCAGTCGGACTGCATTTTTCTCTCACTCGTCAAATACATGCCCATTTCCTACTGCGATGTACTGTTTACTTTGAAGTGAAGACACAGAGTAGAACAGAAGGGGACAAAATGAGAGCCAGCGAAATCCAAAAGCGACCTCGCCCGCGGGCGCCCGGTTTCAAAAGCGGGCGCCCGCTTTCACAAAAACGGGCGCCCGTTTCACAAAAACGGGCGCCCGTTTTCACAAACTAGGCTATGCCTAAACCTAACTCTAACCCTAAACTTAACCTCAGTAAACCTATGCCTAAACCTAACCTAACCATAACCTTTTGAAAAGGGCGCCCGTTTGTGAAAAACGGGCGCCCGGTTTCACGAAAACGGGCGCGGTTTCAAAAGCCTGGTTTCAAAAGCGGGCGCCCGCTTTCACAAAAACGGGCGCCCGTTTTCAAAAGCGGGCGCCCGCTTTTGAAACCGGGCGCCCGCGGGCGAGGTCGCTTTTGGATTTCGCCCCTGCTGCAAAATGAGGGTGAAAGTGCATTCTCATTATTCTCCAACAGTGAGGAAATTATTGACAAAAAAGTTTACTTGACATATTATAAAGAAGTGGATGGCTATGTCAAAAGTAATGCAACAGTGTAAGGCGTCCTGCAAAATGAGCCACTGGTGCTAACAAAGGGGGAAACACTGCCGTTAGTTATTTTATTATTAATCAATTGTATTTGTCAGACATTGCCCTACATGGGGAATTATCATAAAGTAGAAAGATTATAAAAAGAGATTGTCTCTCCAGCTGATCAGTGACAATAAGTACTGATTCACTGTCAAGGTGGCATCTTGCGACTTGCAAAGTACTGCTACTAACTAAGGTCTAATACAACTGTTGCTCTAAATCCTTTTTAGACCTGTTAGTGAACTTATGCTAACCTTGAAACGCACCTTAGTTATACCACCACCAACAGCCAAAGATAGACCATCATTCATACATCATCCCCAGCCAATCACCAAATGTACTTTAGTCACATTATCAGCTCATCCCTGATTAGCCGAGGGATGCCACTAACATACGCATCCGATTACAGTGCTTGCACTTTCTACTCGTGCAATTAAGTGGCCTCACCTGCTGTAGGCCTCCGATCAAAGTAGGGTGCAAAGAGGACGAGGCAGCGGTCACGACAACGGCAGTGGCGCCAGGGGGCGGGGCTCCGGCTGCGTGGATGACGTGGTTCTGGATGACACTCACACCGTTGTAATCCGATGGGTTGGTGTGTTGTTTAGGCTGCTGCTGCGACGGCCTGCTCATTTGGATCCAATCTGAAGTGTTGACTGATCGACCAACCCTATGGAACCGGTGTGGGTGGATGGGAGGACAAAGCTATCCAAGCTGATGGTGTGGGGTGACGGCTGGGGTTGATTTCTTGGGAGATCCTCCTAATTGACAGATCTCCCGTAGGGACGACAGATTCTGGAATCTGGAGAGGTGAGAAAAGTGGTATACAGTGCATTTTATATAGTGCCATTATCCAAGGCGCTTTATATAGATTGTGGATCCCATTCACACACCGATGACGGGCGAAACCAGGCAAGGTACCAACAAGCACATTGTACATTTAGTGGGTTAATTGTTTTTCCCAGTAACTCTGGGGGAGCCTGCGATCAAACTGACAACCTTGTTGTTACCATCCATTCAGCGACTCTACTCCTGAAACAGTACAGTATTTAAGCCACGTTTACACAGAGAGAGATCAGAAAACGGCCATGTGACGTTGCATACTTATTTTTTATTCAGCATTTAGTGTACATGCTAGGTAGGTGGTGGCAAAGTAGTTGGTGTTTGTGGATGAACCAATCCAATGCCTCTGTGTATTTTTCGTTTCTGGCTCAGTGATATCCCTAAATATGGGCATATCAGGTTTGTTTGTAGCTACTGTATATCTGAGTCATAGTGAGGTGGCTTCCCTACGTATTGCCTAATGTATATCAGTGTGTATCAGGTTTGTTTACGGTTGTTTGTCTGAGTCATGATGATGCAGCTGTGGTCTGCCTGGCCACCCATAAGGCAATTTCAATATATAGGAAGATGCATAGCCATTTGCCCTATGGGGATTCCAAATAAAATTGACTTATGATTTATCATGATTATTTGATTAATGAAAAAAAGCAGTCAGTGATAAATGAATAATCACTAAGAACAATCGATAGTAGCAATCCTCCCATCATGTACGGTAATGTTCTATATTGTGCAACCCTAGGATAAAGATCACAAAATGCATAAATGTTTTGGTTTCATGAGGGTTTTCTGCATGAGGAACTTGATGATTTTATCACATCGTGTCAGTATTCACTACTGTACAGTGCTGTACTATTGGCTCTCACCAGCTTCAAAAATATAGCAGTTCAACAAGGTCACAACATGAAATTCTCAACAGATCTGCTCAATTCTACACAGCTGATGATGGCAATGGGTAGAAAAACTAAAACTAAGAGTCCTAACTTAGGTTCAAGTTCAAGTGCCTTATTATATGAAGTTCTTTTACCAGCCAAGTAAAAACAGAATTTAAACTACCTGCATTTATAAAAGCTGCTACCAGTGAGAAATACAATTTAAATAATGGAGCTGGAAAGGATCATTCCATGCATTCAGATTTCTTGTTTTTAAGATGATGCTGTGAACTACCATGCACTTGGTTGCTTTCAAGTTTCAAAACCCACTTCCTCCAAAATATGTTACAACAACAACGCTAGATTACTACGCATTCTGGCAAACCAGTTCCAGTTGTAACTCTGAGCGTGTCCTCTGAGCTACATTAATAATTAAGTATTATTCTATGAAGATTGCCAATTAATCTGCCTCGGTTGTGATTGGTCCTGGCGTCACTGTGTGTCGTCAGATATAAACGCACCAACAAGCAAGCGGCTCTGCTCCAGAGTGTTAGAGTAAGTAGACACATTTACGCAAACTCCGTTCGCTTCATGGCGCCAGTCCAAAAGAGGCTCTTCTACATAGACTCCCAACAACCAACTGGGACAAGTGCTGCACTGGAAGCATGCATACATGCAATGGACTGGTGGGCCCAGGCAACAGCCCAACTCATGATCTTAAAAACCCTTTTATAACAGTGCAACATAAACATTACAGAGATTTTAATTGTTTACTGTGCAACATTGTCTAAAATTGCTCGAATTTGCGACGCGTATTTCCAACTCCAGTTTGTCGCTATACAGGCTGCATGGACAGCGCTCCTTTTTTGGCCCCTCTATGTCGCACTCTTCAACTTAGATGTCCCTGCTCTCATCCAGATTGCCTGTGGATTGCATCATCACATACCTCCCTTTGTGTTTAGAAGAGAGAGAGGGGGGTAGAAGAGACAGGAGAGAGAGGGGGGAACTCCGTAGTCATGCAGCGGAGAGAGGACCATGATAGTTCTACTCGGGGGAGATTGATTCAGGATTACAATAACCATCCATCGGCACCATCCAATACACATCACGCGGCGGAGTTTGGGCAGAAAGCAAATTTGTTATGAACGTGATGGTGTACATGCGGTAGTGTCAATACTGTCATCCACTCTGCGTTATGTCACAACATCCAACGTTACACAATAAACAAGACGCGCCAACAACAACACCGTTTTACTGAGAGACACCCACGATCGATAGCATACATGACACTAACTAGCGCCAATCTACTCGTGATTCATCGTTATAAGTTTATCACGCTTGTTATTTTCACCCGAGCAGTGTTGTTAGACAGTTAGCCGTAGTAGTTGCTAACAAGCTAACTCAGCTCTTCTTTCTCTTTTGGCCGTCAGACGCAGAGAATTATTGGGTTATTATTCAGATAAATAAAAGATACTAGAACTTACCTTCAAGAGAGCGGCTGTTTAAATTAGCCTTTCATCAAAGTTTAGAAAGTTTAATCCGTCTCCTTTTCCGTAGAGTTGAGAATATAGCGCTGATGTTTTTGTTTTAGAGATAAAGCAGAGAGAGAGGTGTGCTGCTGGTGGCTGGCTTGGTGTTGCGAAATCTCTGTTACCATGTAAGGACAATGATCCGGCGTCAACCAATCAGAGCGGACCTTGACTAAGATCAGCCAGTCGGCGAGGCCGGCGGCCGAGAGTGATGCAATCCTTTGCGTGACTGACAGCTTCACGGGCCAATGGGAAACTATCGTTTTTGGGAGCTGGGCTTGTTTATGTAATATGGAAATATATGTCATGAGTTCACACAGTCAGTGATGTGAGTGACTTCATCACCTAAATAGATGGGCATGAGAACATAATAACATCCATTGGATGAAGCTTTTCCAAACTGAAACTAGGGTTATTATATGCAATACCACAAATTTGATGTACAATACACAAGTTCTTGATAATAAATAATCAATGAGCACAAATAGTAATTTTCAGAATTGGGAAAATATTTGATCATGCTTTAAGTATCATGTGACATGTCAAACTAGGGGTGTTCATGATGTGATGCTGAATCCAGTCCAAACGTTTTTGCACAAAAAACACCCATTGGTTTCAAAATGGCCATATCCACCCAAATCTGCTGTCATCATCACATTTCTGATGACTATGGGGGGCGGGGGCACGGGGCCACGCAGTAAAAGTAAATTAATCCAAAAAACTAACTTGCTTTATGTTGTTGATCTATTTCTAAAATATTAGCACATCCTTTTGTTCATTTTGACCCCTCTCACAGGGAACTATATATTTTGTGTCCATATCACTACGCCCAAAAAGTAGTTCCATGTGATAGTGGGGTCAAACATGAACGAAGGAGGTCCTAATATTTTAGAAATAATTCAACAATACAAATTGTGGATTAATTTACTTTTACTGCCTGCCCCCAGGGACCCCCACTGACCGGAACTACTTCATATTTCACCAAAACAGAGTAGAACCCCCAACATGAGTCTCTGGAAATCAATTAATACAGTTAACACCACTATATTAATGGCAAGTATTTCATGCAGCTTAACTTTAAAAAAATGAGGTCCGGACTGTGCCTTTAAGTAATGACATGAATATTATCTCCTGTAGGTATGGGGGTACTTGCTCACTGAGTGCAGTTCTAGTTTGACATGTCATATGATACTTAATGCATGGTGCATTTTTTACTTTTTTCTCTTCTATAGGTTGTTAATGGTATGTACACATAATATGCCAATTATAAAAAAAAAACAGCATATGGAAGTTAGCATCCCGGCAGTTTCCGGCAACTATTAGGTGGTGACCGCTGACTTGCTTAGCAAGTGATAAGTAATTATTAACTACAGTTTCAAACTAGAGCTATGCAATTTTGAAGACATTTCCAAGTGTGGTTGCCCTATGCCAGTCCTATTGGCTAGCCAATAGGAGGAGTGAGACAACCAGACTGGCAACCAGACTTTTGTTATCTAGGCACTTCTCCGATTTAGGTGATGATGTAATGATGGCGTAATTAAAAGTGTTATCATCATGAGTATTATCTCCTGGAGGTGAGAAAAGGGTGCTCTATCAGAAAAAGAAAAAGAATAAAGTGGCTCAATAACAGTGGTCTGATTGCCTACGGCAACCACACTAATAATACTTGTGGTATAATATTTTCCTCTGGAGTATAAGTACCCTAGTGACAATTATAAATACTCCAGTATTTTTGGGCACTTATGTACAGTACTTTAGTGTCAGTTACTGTCATCACTTTTATTTCAATTATCCCAGCACTAAACTAATTAGTCCACTATCTCCAGAAGGCCTATCTAGTAGCCCAGGTGTCTATGGTGTCAAAGCCTTACTTGAGATATAGAGCTCCCACCTGATTGTTTCCTGGCTCCGACACATGAAGCTTGTTAAATGGGCTGTAACCTGGCCGCTGATCCCTTGTTCCCTCAGAAACCTGCATGAGGGTATATTCGTTAACAGAAAATGTGGGTGAATCTTTCTGTGCAGTTTAAAAGGGTAGTTCAGATTTTTGGAACTTAAGTTGTATGAAATACTGTCCATTAATATACCGGTAGTGGTGTATTGATTGATTGGCAGACTCCCGTGGTAGGAGTTCTGCTCTGGTTTTGGTGAATATTAAGTAGTTCTGGTCATTCTGTAGTGGTCCACGAAACTAATGTAATTTGTATTGTTGAAATATTTCCATTAGTTCCAAGTTCAAGACAATAGATTAAGGAGCAGCATATGGGATAAGTAGACTCAATGGACTCTATATTCGTACTTTCTATTGAATGAGGACTGACCTTCTAATGAGTGAGTAGCCTATTATAACAGCCATGCAAGCAACAGCCACATACTGTACATTCAGTAGCCTAATGTGTAGCCTGTGTGTTGCATACAGTTACTTGTTTATGGAGTGGCCGGGGGCCTACAAAATATTCTTGCACCGGGGCCCATGATCTGATAGTTACGCTACTGTCCTCATCCCAGCCGCCGTACACTCGCCATCTGCTAATGGTGGTTCTTGTTCCATCCACTGGATGAATGCTTTGCACCCAAAGCCCAAACTGAAACTAGGGTTATTATTATGTTCAATACCACATATTTGAAGTACAATGCACAAGTTCTTCGATCATACATACTGTAATAGGTATCAATATGATTCTTTCAGAAACAACAATAATGATGTGGTAGGCTTTCTACACATGCAGTGTTTGTTTTGGTGACTAAATAAAACATTCTTTATACTGGTATTTCCACTCCAGAAGAGAGGCTGTTTGGAGGTCTATCTGAGCGATTACGTTCTCTTTCACATAGCTCCACTGAAAGGCAGAATCATAGAAACAATGGAGCTATGGACCAGAGCTAGTATAATATGCTAGTATATTATGTTAGTATAATAAAGTATCATTTTCCCCCTGGAGTATAAGTAAAAGTAAGCAAATGAATAGTTTTTTTGCCTCAAAATAAATAATAAAAACACTTAATTGCATTACTTAAGTGCCATTTTCACCACTTTCACTTCAATTAGCCCAACCCTAAACTAATTAGCCCATTATCTCCAGAAGGCTTATCTTGTAGCCCAGTAGGTGTCAATGGTGTAAGCCCTACTTGAGATATACAGCTCCCACCTCCCATTTTCTGTCTCTGACACACATAGCATGTTCAATGGGTTGTAACCAGGCCGCTGATCCCTTGTTCCTCCAGAAACCTGCATGAGGGTATAGTCGTTACAATATATAAAATACAATATATGAGTGAATCACCGATTCCGTGCAGTTTACAACAATTCCATTCAGACAATTCCATGTCACTCCCCGTCTCTCTCTCCCTGTCTCCTGTCCAATACTACCGGTATTTATTTTTGTAAAAAGGCATTTATAGTGTTCTGTTCTGCTGAGGTTATAATGTATGACCATCTCTTATAATAGTACATATACCTTGTGATATACTGTATATGTTATGCATAATTATATGTTTAATGGAGCCTTACATGTCCAATACTGCAATACTGCAGACCCAACATTTAGTCTTTTCTTGCTCTACATTTAATACCTAAGCTCAACATAACATTGATTGACATCATAACATTGATTAAGTTTGGATCCTGGAAAAAATAAAATAAAACTGCTGAACATCATGCTGCATCATGAAGCATTTCAACACTGGTTGTGTGCAGGTATAGGCCAAGACAAGGAGTTTGTTTGAGCATAAGAAACAAACTAATGCTAGAATACCAACAAAAATTGGATTTGTTCATCATATCAGCAGTCAGCTGAAAATGTTTTCTGTTACCTCCTGACACAAATGCTCAGTCTCTATTTAATATTATTATGTCAAATATTATATAGAATGTCATCGCACTGACAGACTTGGTTCTGCTGTATACTCCCACAGCTACAAATTCCCTTACAACAGTCAGCACCTAACTTTGATGTTTGTGTAAAAAAAAACACACCATAAAACCGCTATTAACCTTTTCATGTTAGGCATCCCCTAGACCACATGTGTCAAAGTCAAGGCCCGCGGGCCAGATCCGGCCCGCGAGATGATTTAATCAGGCCCCAGGCTTGTAGAGCAAAAATGTCTGAGTCTATTAAAAAAAAAAGTAAGTCTCTAGCACGTTCCTATCAAAAGTTATGGTCGTTTAAAGAAATGCTTTTGAGCTCTCTTCTGAACGGCATGTAATGCATGTTGTCCAGCAGGGGGAGTCGTTTTACCAGGCTAGGCTGCTGGCACTGCAAAGTGAGAACTATATTTCAGCAGTACAACGGTGTGTAACCGAGAACTATATTTCAGCAGTACAAGGGTGTGTAACCGAGAGAACTATACTTCAGCAGTACAAGGGTGTGTAACCGAGAGAACTATACTTCAGCAGTACTAGGGTGTGTAACCGAGAGAACTATACTTCGGCAGTACAAGGGTGTGTAACCGAGAGAACTATACTTCAGCAGTACAAGGGTGTATAACCGAGAGAACTATACTTCAGCAGTACAAGGGTGTATAACCGAGAACTATACTTAGTTAACCATACATACTTACTTAAATTTAGTATTTGAAATTTAAATGCTATTTTCGTATGGTTTATTGATGCTCTGTAAATAAAAATAGCATCGTTCATAGCAAATGTCTAAATCTAGGCTACAAGTATAAAACCAATAATGAAAAGTCATTAATATATATTAATAGCTATTCTTCTTAATAATAAATATGACTTGTGTGATATACTGTATAGAACGTATACTGTATATGTGCGGCTGTGTACATAAACATGCGTGTGCCGTGCATGCTTGCGGTCTGCGACTGGTTGCACCGCGGCGCTCCGGCCCCCATGAAGTCACATTAAGTCCAATGCGGCCCCCACCCCAAATGACTTTGACACCACTGCCCTAGACTCTAGGTTAATGGCGGTTTATATAGTATATGCTCAGGTCAAATTGCTTTTTGTAAAATGTAGTTTGTAATATGTGCACTGTTCAGAGCATTAATACATAAAGCCCATCTATGGCCCTCTTACTGTCAGTACAGAGTGAAAAGCATGCAGTGGATCAGAGTGGTATACAACAATACCATGAGATTAACCTCTTTGTGTTCCTAGGTGACACAGTGTTGTCTACTTCTGTTGGCGTGCCCACCTGAACGCACTGTTGTACAATCTTATGCAATGCCTGTTGGTGACTAATAGCAGCATCATAGTGGCGCTAATGAACACTATTAAGAGTTGTCTCCAAGCACTGCCTCAGCAGCCTGCTGATGATTGCGTAGGATAGCACTATAGGACCTTTATAGCACTTATTTTTTTAATTGCTTCTATCCTTTTTCCATGTTGTTTCTCCTTATATGTTTTTGAATGTTGATTTTCTGTGCTTTTTTTCTGTTTCTGTTTTTCTGTGGTTTCCCCTCAGAATATGGATCCATGGGGTTTGAGTTAAGTACAGTAGAGTAGACATCACATACCCTACCTTTTAAAGAATAAATAATAGTAAAATAAATAATAAAATAATTCCAGTGGGTATCCCTAACAAAAATATCCTGTCATCTGAGCAATGCCAAAATTGTATTATCTTAATGATAACATAGGCCTTACTACAGGGGAAACTAATGATAGTGATAGTGTTGTTGTTGTTGTGTGCTTGTGTGTGTGTGTGTGTGTGTGGGGGGGGGGGGGGGGGGGTGCTGTTACACATTACTGCACAGCACTGCACAGCACAGCATTGCACACAGTACTTTTAAACAGATGAGACTGTGAGAAGACTGTTGAAAGAAGGTCAGATTTGACTGAAAGTCTGTTTGAAAGTCATATTAGGAGAGTTTACTGTACCAGAACGAACTGAACACTGGTCCAGGTGCTGCAGTGCAAACGGAGAGGAAAAAGTGATACATTTTAAAGAGCTCCATCTGTACAGTAGCTGCTGCCACAAATCATCTACACCCCCTTTCCACACGACAGATTTTTGTTCTCCAGCCGTGCAATATATCACATCTAAAACTAAAGTTCTTAGAATGACATCTCTGGAACAGTTTATAAACATGGAGGTCCATATAGGCACGTGTGTCAAGCCCTGGGTTCCTTGACATGCAATAGATTATTTCATAAATGGCAAATCATGACATAGTGAATTGTGGGATTTTAGTAAAGTAGCAAAGTAAAGTGCAACATTGACAAATTACAATAAAATAAGAATGTTTTCCATTCACTATCTTCATGAAATTGTTATCTTCATTCTCCCCTCTATAGTTTGAGAATCAAGCCATTGGTTCTCATAGTTAATATAGTTAATATACAGTAGCATGACAATCATTTTAACTGTGTACATTTATGTTTATGTTGGCTATTTAAAAATAGGTAGTTCTACAAGCTCAAAGTGCTGCGAGCTTGTGGGTGTGCTATAAAAGTTTTTATTTTTATTTTATAATAATTCTGAATTGATTTTAAACAGAAGTCTTCTCTTCTAGGGGGCCCTGGCAGGGAACTAAACAATGGGAGGTCGTGGCTTTGGCACAACAAAAAGGATTAAGGACCACTGCCATAAGCAATGTAACAAGGTTTACTGGGGACCTTATGAAACTGGCAGTGACAAAGTCATAGGACATGTGTGCCCAATAGAAGTATTTAATTGCACCGTGTGGCATTGAACAACAAATATTTAAATACTTTAACTAGAAATGGTTTTACCCTTATACTGTGCCATGCAGACCCGACAGATTAATGTCCCTCTGCTATGAATTTACATAATAAAGCTTCATATCACAAAGATCCAAATTTAAGTTTAATCTACTCCAGCAACCACTAAATCACAATAAGAAACACTTTGTTTCCAAGTATGAGGCGCATGTACAAGAAATGTGCTTTAGATTGTGATGTATACATCACAATGAATGGTATACCATCCAGAGTACGCACGCACACACACACATTAACAGAACATAGTTAGACATTAGGTCTATATTAGAAAGCATAGGTGGCTTGACGCTGTGCGGTAAGGATGGTACTGTAGGTGTCATACCATCAACCCGTCTCCCATGAAGAGGTCTAGCGCATTGTGAAATGGGGAGAAAACCACCTCCCTTGCTGTTAACAGCAATAAGCATCTCTGACTCTTACTTACATCAATATACATACAGAAGATGCAGTCAGACAACTCATAAAGTAGACTATATTTATACTGTAATTCACTACACATTATATTAAGTGTCTGACCAAAATCACCGCTTTAATATTGGACAGGTTGATGCAGTTGCTTTTTTCTGCACCTTTATGAGTCAGTTTAAGAGGGGTATAGGGGCAGGCCTATAGTGCAGGTCATGAGTCTGTGTCATTATACAGTAAGTGTTCAGTTGTCTACTGAGCACATAATTGGCTGAGATGCATGAATGGCGTTGCACAATAGTGCACATAACTGTAATGCAAGTAGCTGCAGGGGACTTGATCTATCTCCATACATTGTTTTTGGTAATGAGTGTCGGTGTGCGGGCGCTGTAGGCGGCACAGGGTTAAACAGTAATGATGGCTAATGGGACAAGGGTTAGAAGGCTGCTTAACTCTGACTCATGGATCACATGTAGAAATAATGTGGTCAGGACTCAAGAGGAACACCCCTCTCTCTTTGTCTCTCTCTTTCTGTTTATATTTGTTGGTGCGAGTTATTGTGCCCCTATATCTTTGTCTTTCTCTCTTGAGGGGTGCCAGCCCCTCCTATATACAGCTTTTGTCCCCACATGACACAATGGAGAGATTAGGTCATGTGTCTCGAATATGAGTAAAGTTGTGGCAACAGAAAATGTCATTGACAATGAAGGGTAAATTATGTCATATGTAGACAAGAAAATCGGCTATAACCAATCACCTAAATGCAGTTGTTCATGAGATGATGATTATGATGCATGTAATAAGAGCACCCCTCACTTTTATTATTAATCATAATCATAATAAAAACGCCTGCAAAAATCTGAGATGATAGATGGATGATGATAGTCATGGAAGGAGAACCTTCTGAAAGCGTCATGTGCAAAGATAAGCAACTTTGAAAATATAGAAAACTGTCAAAATGACCTCTCAGGCATCCTACTTGTATACTTTTCTTCTCTGGTCATTGGATTGGATCCGAGCCGCTGTATACCGATAGAGGGCGATGTCAGCCCGCGCAGTGCTACTACTACCTGTAGCGCAGTGTTAGTGTTCCGCTCATGCTTACTTTATGCATGCAAGTGTGTGCAGTCACAGTGTGTGCACTGCAGTGGCAGAGCGCGCGTGCTGCGTAAAAGTTCACTAAATGATCCACACACACACGCAAGCAGATGACATTCTGCAAAGACAGCTCGGTTGATCGGTTGCGTTAGAACATAGAACGTATGCGAATGACGATGTGCCCATTTTAGAATAAAAGTTTATTTTGTGTACGTAGCCTACGTGCAGTTTGTTGTTCAGATGTGTGAAACGACCGACTATCTAAACACCTAATCTAATGCGTGAGCTGTGCGTTCACCGCGGGGGGGTATTTCATTTCATTTTGCCATCTCGGCACTCACGACGCAAGGAAGACATAATCACTCCCATCAATACCGTTTTACTGATAAGAGAGCAGCAGGGCGCTTGTTCTCAGCTGGAGAGAGAGACGAGAGACACGGACCCCCTCCCCCTGGTCGCTTCTCGGTATCACCAGTTACCATTATGCTACCAGCAGTATCTCCATGGGTCTGAAGCTGCAGTCTGTCTGTGGTACAGGCAGCCTGGCATGCAGCCTAATTGGAAATCAAAACCATTTGCTTGTATTTGCTTCAGGATTGTTTTATTTTAATGTTCTTTTTGGTCTGTTTGTTTCCTGACATGCACTAGTTCCTAAACATAAATATGATGCTCCAGAAGTGAAGCACCGTGTGCATTCAGTAGCAGATATACTGTAGGTCTATAGTGATAATTTGAATCGCTTTTTAGTGACCAAAGTACATTTGACAAGGGAGACTGAAATGATCGAATGACCCCTCCTCCATCTTATCACAATGGATGGCAGAATTATATGCTTTATTTAGTCAAATAATCTGGAATGGATCTCATCGTCTATATCATTTGGAATATCATGTGATAATTATACCCCATATCTGTTGCTTGCCTTGGAACTAAAACAAAATCAACGAAAGGGTTGAAAGTCGTGATACTAAACGGACCTAATATCTCATCACCACTTGAATAATCTACACACGGGTTAGGGTTACCCCAAAAATGTCTCTACCTCCTGTGTTGGATTGGGTCTGACGGGGACGTGCCCGGCCGCCCCGCCCCCCTCTCCACCCAGCCGGAGGTATAAATACAGCCGAGGCAGTTTGACAGCTGAGAGCGCATTGCTATCGCCACTTTAGAACTTCCTATCTATCCAACAACTCACATTGATCCGAGCACAGCTCCGTGTCAGAAAGAGATCAGCTCATCTGACTGAGAAACCTGTTGCTTTTGCGTGCTATTCGCAGCTTTATAGAAAGACTGGGGCCCGTGTCGTGCGCCTTGTTATTTTGCATTGTGATATTATTTTTTAACCGTGCCAGAGCGGCTTCGCCCCGGTATCGGCAGCAAGCTGGATTCCCGGAGCTCCTCACCATGCTTGGCGGGTTTTAGATACTCCATGGAGCACGCCAACCTGTACGAGGTCGCTCCTCGGCCGATGCTCACCAGCCTGTCTGCCCACAACAACAGCAACCAGCCCGGCGCGTACTGCTACAAGGACCCGGCGCTCGCCAACGACCTCGCCGACATCTGCGAGAACGAGAACTCCATCGACATCAGCGCCTACATCGACCCGGCCGCCTTCAACGACGAGTTCCTGGCCGACCTGTTCCACCACAGCGCGTCTAAGCAGGACAAGTTGAAGCTCATGAACGGAGAGTACGACTCCTATTCGCCGCACCACGGCGGGCTCTCCTCCGGTGCGCCGCTGGGCGCGCAGCAGCCTGGCGGGCAGGGCGGCGCGTACATGCACGCCAACGGATACCTGGATCCGTCCAAACTCGAACCCATTTACGAGCAGAGCCCGTCGAATCGGATCAGACCCGTGGCCATCAAGCAGGAGCCCCGGGACGAGGACGAGATGGGCCACTCTCTGCCGCCGACCTACCACCACCACCACCACCCGGCGCAGCACCATCTGCCGCACCTGCAGTACCAGATCGCGCACTGCGCCCAGACGACCATGCACCTCCAGCCGGGTCACCCCACCCCTCCGCCCACCCCGGTACCGAGTCCCCACCAGCACCAGCACCACCACCCGCACCACCAGAACAACGGCGGGCTGCCCCCCGGCGCGCCGGGCGGAGCATCCATGAAGATGATGGACCGTGGAGACCGAGGCGGGAAGAAGAAGAACATCGACAAGAACAGCCCAGAGTACCGCATGCGGAGGGAGAGGAACAACGTGGCGGTGCGCAAGAGCAGGGACAAGGCCAAGATGCGCAACGTGGAGACGCAGCACAAGGTGATCGAGCTGGCCTCGGACAACGAGAGGCTCCGCAAGAGGGTGGAACACCTGACCCGAGAGCTGGACACGTTACGGGGCATCTTCAGACAGCTGCCCGACGGCTCCTTCAAACCCAACATGGGCAACTGAGCACCTGCCCGGAGCGGGGCTGCAGGCGGAGCCACTGACTGGACTATTAGAACTGTGTGAAACTGTAAAGACTTTCTTCTGAAAAGAAACAGTGACTTGTGCAGTGAGTTTATGCATGGGGACCGCGCTGGATCATTTATACGGTTTGAATCCCAAGTGACAGATCGTGAACCCGTTCTGATATGCGGAATAGGAAAGGCCAGGCAGCTGAGGTTTATACATGTGCCTTTTTAAACAAACTATAAGCTCGATCATTCATGCCCCTCCGTCTCGGACTGCAGACTGTGGGCTGTCTCTGTGGGTTTTGTGCCTTCTTGTCTAAAGACTGTGCATTGGCACGCAAAAACAACACACACACACACACACACACACACACACACACACACACACACACACACACACACACACACACACACACACACACACACACACACACACACACACACACACACACACACAGATCTGAGTGCAGCTATAAGGTTGGTACTAGAATCACTAGTCTTATGTTTTATTTTTCTAAAGTTACCATCTTGATATCCCTCTCATGTGTTTAGATTTTGCAGCATTATGTCTTATAGAGCTATATATGAAAATGCAAAATGCACACTGCTTGCCCCATATTCTATGTTTATATATCTAATATTTATATAGTCTATAGGCTATATTTTCTTTGCAAAGAAAAAAAAGAAAACGCATGAATATCTTGCCATTGTTGTCCACCAACATAAAAGTCCATATTCCAAGCTACAGTATACTGTTGTGTGTGTACCGCGTGTGTGCGTGCGTGCTTGCATTCACACGTTATAGGTCGAGGTTTGTGTTTAACCGAACTATATGCCAAAGTAAAAAGGACTGGAATTTATACTGTGGTATTGCAGCTGCTTCATAAGCAGTTTATTGTATGCACTATTATGATGTCGTCAAAAAGAAAAAAAGAAAACGCGACCAAATGAAGCACATTGTATTTTTTAAAAGAATTTACCATGTGGGTACTGAATTAAAACAACGCCTCTGCATTGTATGACGCATTAGCTTTGTAGTCTATTATTTATCTAATGGATAAAAATGTGAAAAGGGTTCCTATGCAACGTCTTCTTCTGCCATCGTGTTGATTTTCCTATTATTTTCAAGGGGAATTACATGCCCTTTTTCAACATTTTACTATGTAATTTAATATACATATACACATCTTTTCTAGGCTATATTAATATAATAAAATGTTGAAAATCGGTGGAATTCCCTTTTAAGTCCCACTCTTTCTCTCTGACAGCATGCATGCAACACCGTTTTCTCTCAGTGCCTTTTTATTATCACATCACAATCCATCTATGAACTCAACTCTTTCCTGTAAATTCATATAATAATAATGATCTAAGATATAGCCTAAAACAGCAAGGAAAAACAAGCACTTTTTACAAGCTATAGCCTACAGACGACGTCTTCAAACCACTTCTTAAATGTAAATGTAAAATATGTATACACACACGTGTGTGAATTATTATTATTGTTATAATAATAAAAGAGCCCGTTTTATCTGAATTGTGTCTTTCAGATTTTTGTTAACCATTTCTACACTTTTACATGTATTGTATTATTGTTTTGCCAAAACAATGACTGATATAAACGTGACTCAGTGTAGGTTAATTTAGTGGTTCCCAAAGTGGGGTCTGCGGACCGCCAGAGGCCGTTGAGGGAGTTCCAGGGGGTCCCCAGCTAAAGGATAGTTTGGAATTAAAAGGACCCATGTCTGTAATTTTGAGAGTTAAATTAACATTTATTCTCCCATAT
>CM076966.1:19708063-19718063 GCA_039105355.1 Benthosema pterotum | reverse complement strand
CTGGTTTGATATGTAGAATCAGCTTAATCCATGTGATAATTCCAGGGTTTTTACTGCACCCTTGTACTCTCTATCTGTCTCTCTCTCTTTCACTCACTCACTCACTCACTCACTCACTCACTCACTCACTCACTCACTCACTCACTCACTCACTCACTCACTCACTCACTCACTCACTCACACGGATACGTACACCACCATGCAGTCTCAAACCATCAGTGATGTAAAGTAACTACATTTACCTTTGCTTGACTATTTTGTGAATCGCTAATACTTTCTACTACGCAATACACGTGAGAGGAAAATATTGTACTTCTATTCCAGTGATTCCACGGCCCACAGCCAATGCTTTAATGGCTGTGATCAGGCTTTTCCCAATGCCGAGTGGCAGACTGTAAGTGGATGCGACAACAACACACAGCGGTAGTGACATTTGTAACATCCGTTCGCAGATTTTTTTGGCTCTTCCAAATAATATAAATAATAAAAAAAAACAGGGCGAAATCCTGATGTTAGTTACAGCAACTTTATTAATGAATCCTGGTAGGTTAGGAGTTAACAGCGCTGAGCTGCCTGGGGTGGCCCTGAGGCTAAACGGATAGAGACACAGAACGTCCCCATGCAGGACAGCGTGGCCACGCCATGCAGTCCATGTGTCCCGGAGCAAGACCCCCTTAACCCCCAACAGCTGCTTCAGGACGGTCCCCTGCTTATATACCCTGACCGGCCACCTCCAGCTACACGTAATGGTCCAAAGGTGAATCATGTTTATTATCGTTATTATCAGCATGGACAGTGCTCTCATCTGTGAGGCATTTACAAGCAGGCGGGCTAACGTGACAAGAGTACAAGATTGGTTGTGTGTCCACAGACAGAATGAGGAAGCATGAGGTTTGAGTTGTTGCTAAAGAGGCCTGTGTGTGATGGGCTGGAGCAGTGAGGTTTGGATGCATCCCAGAATGCCTTGCAGGGGGTGTTGACAGTTAATGTGGGGGAGGACAGGAAGAGAGGGCAAGAAGAGTGGTCACTCTCTCTGGTCATCACGAAAGGTTTGTCTAAAAAGACAGAGAGGGAGAGAGATCGAAGAGAAGGTGATGTTAAGGAAATTGGAGTAGGAGCAAGGCCGGATCTAGGCATGGGCATGGGGGGGGCATGCCCCCCTAAATGCCCTGACTGCCCTCCAAACATGATGGCATGCAAAACAGCCAACATTTCATAGAAATTTCAAATTAAAGTGCTTATATTTAAACTGATGATGAAACACTACTACTACTACTAACTAACTACAATTTTGGCACCACTAAACAACACCATTTCATACATTTCATCCATAAAATTGACCTTTATCTCTATGCATGCTTGGCAGTCCTGCAACTGAAAAAGGTATGGGGGCGGCTTCATGCGTGAAGCGCCACGGGCCATGAAGCCCACCCCATACCATTTTCACCTGCCCCCCATTTGGGACATGTTACTGAGCCTGAGGAGGAGAGAGATTATAGAGACTATATGAAAGACATTCAGAGAAAGCAGTAAAAGAAAACAAGAAACAGATCTAATGATGTTCAGAAGACAGCATATTGTTGTGATGACTGCCATGGTTACTGGCAGCTGTTGCTTGACTCCTGTTTGGATAAAAGACAAACAACCCATACTTCTGTTTTATTATTCAAGAACTATCTGTATTAGGACCTATAGTCTAATTTCCTCTCCGTGAATAATATCCAGAACAAGAGGGCAATACATTTAAATGTAAGAAGTGTGCTTCACTGTAAAGCAAACAAAAAAGTAAAATGTCATAATATATGACATTTTGTGACGTTGCCTATAGAGAAAAGCTCTTTGCACTCTTAGTCGACTTACATTAATCACAAACAGAACATGGTAATACTGTATATCAAATACATTACAGGAATCATTTGAAAGCTATGAAAGCTAAGAACCTTTCAGTGGAACATCTATGTAAGGGAACAATGCATAATATAAACTATAATATGGAAAGCTATAAAACACAAAAGACACCTGGCTGTGGATAGAGATGTTGATAGCTGTGGCAGTGTTGTACTCTATGTCAACATAATGTAAAATGACACTGACTTCATACCAATATGGATTCCTGGCCTCTCTGTGTAAAAATGTACATTGTATTCTTGGTGAACGTTGGCTCAACCAGAAGGGTGCATGCATGTGTGTTCGTGTACGCTGTACATGTGCGTGTCATGATGGGGTCCCTGCCTGCATTGGCGTTGGCAGCTCCATGTTCTCTTAGAGAATGCAGTCAACATAGAAATAGAATGGGTAGACAAGTTGCTCTTTTAGTGTAACCAGAGAAAGATGGATAGTTGATAACCAAATGGACCCTTATTGTTCTTAGATCTTTTGTATATCCATCTTGATCAATATTTCAAATTGTATCTTGATCAATATTTCAATATTGCCTGTAAATTGTAGATAGACATCAAAATATTCTTTAGTTTGGGGTTAATGTCTACATGCCATCAAGTCTGTGGCTCAAATGCCAAATATATGATGGGCTTGAATATAAGACTATGTTTTTTCCCAATGGAAATATCCCAAAAAATTGAGCCGTCTTTTATTCAGGGGCTATACTATTTGACATTCAATGTTCTTTTTTCTGTAAATGGGTGTTGAAAAATGAGGGTTGTCTTATAAATGAGTCGTCTTATATTCGGGACAATACGGTATATGATGGGCTTTCACAGGAAAGAGGTTAAAAAGCATTCATATTTATACAGAATAGGAAGGGGAAGTCCATGGACGGGACAAGCCCTCCTCTATTCTCCCTTCCCACAGCTATTGCTGTCAAATGGCCCATGAGCAAGGCACTCTGCCAATAGCACAAGACTGTGGTTGATTTGAAGAATTGTCCGCATTGCTTTCAGGATGCTTTTCAGAACTTTAAACAAGTACAGTGAGTACATAGTAAAATCCCCAGTGTTAATTTATCTAACTCTGGGAGTATATAGGAGTATATAGAAATGTGGCCAATTGGACCATTCCGCCTGTATTTAGTTAAATGAATGCTCAGGGTTTTACTTTGTACGGAACACAGCTGATGTGATGACCACAACAGATGACCAAGCATATAGTATATAAAAAAACTCTGAATTATTTTATATAGCTTGTATAAGGATCGATATTTTAACAAACATTAATATTTTTGTTAATCCTGCCTACCATACAAGGTAAGGAGGATACAAGGAAGAATTAACCAATTCAGGCAGGGAATAAGCCCTTGGGTAAAAAAAAAATAGTCTCATTTTGGGCTTTGGGAGAATAGCCTTTTGTCCAATCAAGATGAGAGGGGCCTTCCTCCAACCAGGATTGAGTAGAGGTGGGCCTTGGTGTACAAGCTGTTGGCCTGTTGCTTTTCTCCCTGCATGTGCACATATTGTTACCAGGGGGGATTGGAGAGTTTTCCAAATCACCCAAATCACTAAATAAAACACAAGATGTGTTTAGTGATTACTTTCTGATCCATGGGTCGGCGGTTCAAATTCCAGCTCCTCCTGTCTGCAGGTCGAAGTGTCCTTGGGCAAGACATGGAGCTTCAAGCTGCTCCCGATGTGCTGGTCGACGCCTTGCACAGCTTGTGCGAATGGGTGAATGTAATGCTAGTCCATGACATTCACCCATTCACACACATTCATACATTCGTAAAGCTCTCTCCCTCCCTCCATCTCTCTCTTTCTCTTTCTCTCTCTCTACACCCCCCCCCCCCACCTCCCCTGCTCTCTCTGTCTGGTGTCAACCACAGACTGAACATGTGTGTCGCCATGGCAGCAGGCATGTCAGTCTCTCTTCAGGCATAATGACAGATAACGAGGTACCAAGATGTGTTCTGTTTCCAGCTTCAATGTAAAGTCTGCATGTGTTCCATCTTGAAGCTCATTAAGGTAGACTGCTTTATGGTTTCAGCAACACAGGGATGGTGGTGAAAATAATGATCACTTTTTTTATTCCTGCATACCTGAGACAATTGGCTCTGTTTTCAAAAGATAACTTGATTGTTGCTTCAAAAGCCTGATGTGTGTGTGCATGCGTGTGTGTCTATGTGTGCCGGGTGTCTGGTAGTGGTACTATGTGATGTTGTACAGTACCATTTATTAGGCCAACCAAGGACATGGTCTGTTCTCTCAGAAACACGCACTTCTGCGTGCACGCATGCTCACACACACACACACACACACACGCACACACACGCACGCACACGCACGCACACACACACACACACACACACACACACACACACACACACACACACACACACACACACACACACACACACACACACACACACACACACACACACACACACACACACACACACACACACACACACACATCCAAGAGAGTGAGGGAGTTCTGATCCAGCTGGATTTGATTTTACATCTTGAAGGGGGTTTTGGCTCTCAACATCTGATAGACCCAGTTTTTCACAGCTGCATAGAATGGAGTAGAATAGAGTAGAATTTGACATGCAGAAACAAGAGCAAATAGCCTGTTTTTAGGAGCACCACCAGGCAATATCGCATGAAATGAAGGATTGAAGCTATTTTTTAAAATAGTACAGGCAGCGTTTTGTATATATATATATATATATATATATATATATATATATATATATATATATATATATATATATATATATATATATATATATAATATATTCTGCATTTGGCGCATATATATATATATATATATATATATATATATGCGCCAAATGCAGAACGCACGCCAACATTCCTGGCGCTCTGCCCGTTGGCAAAAGTCACCACATTTAAAGTCAACAGAGACCTTCCACTAAACACTGATAAGGCAGAGAGGTGAATTCCTGCACAGATACAATAACACGCCGTCTGACTGTGCTGCATTCCTCACATCCACACACACATACAGTATACCCTGCAGCGTCCATTACTTTATGATGTTTAACTTGCTGTGGACTGTTTTCCACCTCCACATTATCACACACACAGTGAAAAGGATAGATACTGTATAGGTGCAGAGAGAGAGTAATAGAGGGCAGGAGAGGTGGAGACGTAATGGGCGTTATAGAACATTTATATTCACCCATTCATACACTGATTGCGGAAGAAACCATGCAAGGTACCAACCAAAACATCAGGAGCACTTGGGGGTTTGGTGTGTTGCCCAAGGACACTTTGGCGTGTAGACAAGTGCAGCCGGGATTCAAACTGCTCCAACCCACGGATCATTGGATGACCTGCTGTACCTACTGAGCCACAGCCGCCACTAATAATTATTTACTTTGATTTGAACATGGATTGAAAAGTTGGAAATACACAAGCAGGCAGGAAGGATGGCAGGCAGGCAGGCAGGCAGGCAGGCAGGCAGACAGACAGACAGGCAGACCGACAGGCAGACCGACAGACAGATATCAGAGCCAAAACAAACAGCTTTTAATACTTTCTATGCACTTTACAGGCCAAGAGGGGTCATTGCTATGTAATTCAAAAAGATACTGTATAACTTGTTAATACGGCTAAATGAGCATTGCCTTTGCTCTACCTTTTAGTTTTTGTCACTATGAGTGCTCATAGTAATAGACAAACTGCATAGTAGACCATAATGTCTGCGGTTTTAGAACAGAATTACAGAATCCTGCTCACCATCACTTGTCTATCTGACAAGAAAAGGCACAAATTCTTGATGAAGTTTGAGACCAAAACGTGTCTATTAAAAAGCACAATATCTTGTCTACCTTAATGTAAAATATGATCTTCACACCCTCAAAACATTTATTAAACACTTGAACTTTGTATGGTATTCCTGATTTTTAAAGCCCTAACCACACCAGAGGCTTGCCATGCAACTCTGTGCAACATGCAACTACTTGCAATTACTTGCAACCATTATTATCAATAGCAGTTGCAAGGAGTTGCATTGGTGTGCTTTGGGCCTTACATAGTATCACTATTTCCGGCAAAGACATTCTGTGTTGCGGGGAAAAAGCAGAGAGGGCCTATAGTACACTGTGGATGCCTGGGGGACTCCAATCATAGAAGTATAGGTTTAAGTGGTTAAATATTGTTTTCTTCTTCTGTACACAGAGAGAGCCAGACTGCATCAGAATCAATGAGTGACTCACTCCAGCGACCAGGCCAGCACAGAGTGCACACACACACACACACACACCTCAGACTGGGCGGCAGTGCACGGCAGACTGACAGTGAGGTGAGTGGCCCATGGCCAATGGCAGGGCTCAGTGGGAGGGACAATTGTTCTGTTCCTTTTGGTCCAGTTCTCATAAAGTCAGTCTGTAAAATAACTTCACTTCTTTATACGCTGAACTATGAGCTGCAGTAAAGAACAATGGTGTGTGTGTGTGTGTGTGCGAGTGTGTGTACGTAGTCGGGTGCGTCAGTACATAGATACTGTGCAGGGTTGAAATGGGTTTTACTAGATATAGAGTAAAAGTGGTGTTATGGGGCGCCCCCATGGCTGAGTGGTTCAGGCCCATGCCACATACTATGCAGGATCTTGCCCGACAGCATGTTCGAATCCCATTTGTAATGACCTTTGCTGCATGCCTCTCCCCTTCTCTCTCTCTCGCAATAAACGCACAAAAGCAAGAAAAAAAAACTGTTATGATATTTCGCTTTCTAACGTTTTAAAGTTAGGAGCAGGCTACTAAGAAAGTCAGCTACGATTGGCAGTTATGACAGCTATGCTTTTTTCCTTGGCCCGCACGAAGGCAGTACAAATACAGCAGAACATCAAGCATACAGTCTTTTTGAGCAGTATACAGCAACTCCAATGCTCAGCTTTGTCTGCCTGTCCATTTGAGCACAGAATGTGCTCAGGTGACAGCTAAGTGTCATTTTTCATTATTGTGTGCGTGTGTGTGTGTGTGTGTGTGTGTGTGTGTGTGTGTGTGTGTGTGTGTGTGTGTGTGTGTGTGTGTGTGTGTGTGTGTGTGTGTGTGTGTGCGTTTGCGTGCATCACCAGAGTTGCATGTAACAGCATTATTAATAGCGGTGTTATAGAACGATATTACATTGATTGGTAATGGAGTAACCTAACAAGTTATTTTGCAATTTAGTAGTTATTTAGTTACATTTCCAAAAAAAAGTAACTTGTTCCTATAGTTTGTCCCAATTTATTTACTTGCTAGACTTAAAAATAATAAAGCCAAGACTGCCCACTGGGCAGTCTTGGCTTTATTATTTTTAAGTCTAGCAAGTAAATAAAAATAAATAATAAACTGCCCAGTGTTGTACAACACTGGGCAGACTGCCCAGTGTTGTACAACATATTCCTCCTTCTGTGAGTGTATAATAAAGCCCTGACTGCACGTTGTCTCTTCATCCTTACTTCTGTGAGTGATGTGTATACAACACAGTTACCCATCCTCTGTCTGCACATCCTGTGAGTTAGCCTAAAAATAAAAGCACCGTCTAGCAAGTGTCTAGTATGAATATTTTATTTGGAAGGGGAAGGAAGAGGAAGTCTGCTTGCTAGCCGCGCACCTGCTCTACCAACATGCTAAAACCATGGGTCTTGGGCTTACTGTAAACAATGTAGGCTACACACTTTGGGAATTACACATGGTAGATCTTTTGGCGGCATCATTAGGTGAATAATGGTTAATTCAATGTATAAATTTTACCCATTCCACCCATTTCCTTGGGTGAAATTCCCATGTATATGATTCGCATTCTACACTACCAATACTGTCACTAACTGTGAGTTTGGCCAGCGTGCCTTGCCTTATATATTGTCTAGTTCATATGTGGGTGACGAGGGTCCACAGTTGTGAAGCCAGGAGCTGTTTGTTGTTATTGTTGCTCCTCACATGCTCTCTGGCTGGTTGGAGACTACCGCTCACGGCATAATGTTGTGTATCTGACATACTTTGTAGCAAACTAGTTCATATGTGGGTGACGTGGTATCACCGTTGTGAACAGTTGGTGTTGTTGGTGGTGGTGGTGATGGTTTTCATGTGCACATAGTGGAGTGTGCCTCGTGCACTAGCAATACAATATAACTAACGAAAAAGAATCCATTATTGTTGCTTTTTATAGAAAGTAATTTGTAACTTAACGAGATTACGTTTATGGGCATTGTCCAATGAACTAACTAAACTTCTTTAGAAAGTAGTTTTGTAGCTCACACATGTGAGTGAGCAGTACTTAGCAAGCGAATGCATGTGTTACTGGTAGACCAGTATAATGCATACAGACATGTTATAGGCACGTCTGTATGCATTGTGTGCGCATGTGAGAGAGGGGGGAAGACGGACAGAGGTTGTGTGTGTGTGTGTGTGTGTGCGCGTGCGCGCGCGCGTGCGTGTGTGCACACACTGTGCATGTGTGTGTATGTATGTGTGCCTGTGTGTCTGATTGTGTACACTCGTGCACAAGGTGAGAGCAGAGTTCAGAGCTCATGCAGAGTTTACACAAGGAGGGGGCAAATCGTTAACACCCCCCTCCCTCCTACTCACCTCACCGTAGTGATTAAAGTCCAAAGAGAATGACCTCCTCTCCTCTCACTGAAGTACCAGCTCAGAATATTTGGCTCTCCAAGTACCACCATAATAACTGATGTGACAATAAAAAAATATCTTTTTGTTCCATTCCTAAACCAATTAATGCTGCTGCTCTGATAAAACTCACTAATCAACACAAGTGATAATATTTCTAACGTGATGAATCCGTTCCCAAATCTTCTATTAGCAGCTAGGTGTAGGTGTACTGTCATGCTCATTTCAGCATAGCTGGATAGCCCATTTTCAAACAATTACTTGGTCGAAGAACTACACTATAAATATTTAACCCATGTGTGTCATTTTTTTCTAATTTTTGGGGGTATGAGTGTGACAACTTAAACCCTATACTAGTATACAGTAGTTGAACAGTGGGTTTCTCCACTCCACTTTTTCCTTTTCGCCTCAACCTAAAATCGAGCCAATCTGCGAACATCGGCTATTTTGGCCAATTGTTTGCCCCCAGAATATGGACGCTACTGGGGGGTTCCTGTGGTTAAAGTCCTAAGAGCAGTCTGGAGGCTGAGCTGATAACTGAAGCATGATAGAGGTGAATAACTCTTAATGTGTACTGACCACCATACTGTTTGCTCAGGCCCTGATAGAGGTGAATAACTCTTAATGTGTACAGATAACCATAGTGTTTGCTCATGGCCTGATATGGTTGCCCCCAGGGGGTTTGGGGTGGGGGTGGGGGGCAGATAGATAGGTGCAGGTAGGGTGGTGGTGGTGGTGGTGGTGTGTGTGTGTGTGGGGGGGGGGGGGGGGGGGGGGGGGGGGGGGGTGCGGTGGCAAGACTGAGGCCAAAAGGGTGCATAGTAATACAAAAAGCCAGTCCAATCTAGAGGTTGGGTGCTTGGGAGGGGACCGGTAAGGGTGTGGGTGTAAGCTTATATTCATGTATTGTACAAGCCCTCTTTTTTAAATAATAAAATGTATTGATTTTGTTTAGTTTGTGTCACTAATCTGTAAAAAACACAGTTTTGCTTGCCTTAGTAATGTCTTAGCCCTATACACTGCACGTTGGGAATGTTTTGTATAGGGAAAAATAACAGTCTCCAGGCGGCATCTCACTGCCAAGACTATTCTAGCATGCCATGGCCTATAAATGGAGGCCCAGGTGTGGAGTGATAGTTTAACCAGCCAATCACATTTTAAACTGTAGTCAACGGCCATAGTCTTTTACTGTAGATGTCAAGCTATTCTGAAAGGAGCTTGCCCAGAGCCACAATGGCAGCCATCTTGCTCCAGGCTTTCATCCATTGCTCTCAGACACTGTATATGTGGCCCAGTTTAAATCGGCACCCTTTGCCATTGATATATACTGTACATACTGATATGATTGATTGATGAGTCGGTGCACAAATACAAAAACAGACAATGAATGTAGAATTGTATCTCAGTCGATTTTTGTCTTACACAAACTTTAAATTCCCATTGACATTGAATGTTAGCAAATAGGCATATTTGTAT
>CM076966.1:19700563-19703063 GCA_039105355.1 Benthosema pterotum | reverse complement strand
CAGAGAGGGAGAGAAGTTCAGTCACATGGAAGAGACTTGGAGTAGAGTTGCTGCTTTTTCTCCTGGAAAGGAGCCAGCTTAAGTACATCTGCTTAGGATGCCTCTGGAGCGTCAGCCTAGGGAGAGATTAGATCGATTCTCTAGCCTTGGACCGTCTTGAGATCCCCAAGGAGAAAGCTCCCTGCTGGAGCTGTTGCCCCTACGGCCCAACAGAGGACAAGTGGATGGATGGATGGATGGATGGATGGATGGATGGATGGATGGATGGATGGATGGATGGATGGATGGACGGATGGATGGATGGACGGATGGATGGACGGATGGACAGATGGGTGGATGGAACAGTAATCAGACAGGAATGAGGAGATGGGCGAGATAAACAGGGAGATAAATGCTGGACGACCAACTCTACAGCGTTTGGTGCCCAAACGAATACACCAACGCCAACCATCCGTCTGGGCCAGCGTCCTTCTTTTGTAGCGTAATGCTTCACATACTGGAGAGACCACCGTGTACAATACTCTTGAGTGGCTATTTGTATTTACCCATTGGTGTGTAACACAACTAACAATGGAACTATTTATTTTGCTCATGCTCAGAGTTCTAGAGAATAAATGGATAAAGGAACACTCTGGATGAGAACATGAGGGAACGCACGCAGCCTAAAGCACAAAATACAGTACATTAAACTCTTTCTTTTCTTTTTTTCAAAACTTTTTATTACATTTTTTAAACAGAAGCCCAGGGGCAGCCGTAAATGTTGTTAAGTCACCCAGAGGTCACGGAAAGAATTTACAGGAAAGTCAAATAAGACTATAACATTCAAGTAGTGTAATCAGTTACATAAAAAAATGGTGTAAAAAATGTAGCAGTAAAAATGGTCAGAAGGAGCAGGTGAAGTTACCGGCATGGTGTCAGCCGTGGTATCCCATTGGCGGCTGCTGGCTAGGGACCTGCAGGGGATGGCAGTTAAAGTTAAGGCAAGGGTTTGGTTTGGGGTTCATGGTAAGGGTTTGGTCAAGAAATGACCGCAGATCGGCTATTAATATTATTATTATTTTTACCCTTATTATTATTACCCTTATTATTATTATTACCCTTATTCACGCCTGAACCCCCCTTTGATGTGTACTGTATGTGTGCACGTCCCTGGAATATCCTGGTAGCACTGTGTGGTGGTGCTTCGGTCGACAACACACTAGCGATGTTGTACGGTACGGTGGTGGATAAACAACACACTAGCGCTTTACAAAGAAAACTGAAGTAATAACATGTGTGTGTGTTAAACAACACACTAGCTCCATGGTGGGTAACAGCGTTACACCGTATGTTTACAGCGCAGTGCCACAGCGTGACAAGCTTCCTTCCTGTTTACGCATATACAAACTGCAAGCTGTGGTTGCAATAATTATTTTATTTGACCATTTATGATATTTTATATTTTATAGCATTTTGGAACCGAAATAGGGAACCAGATTTGATAAAAAATAATCAGAATCAGTACCTCAATCAGCCTTGATCAAATATTTCCTTCTATTGGAATTTATTGACTGGGGAGATCATCTTGTTCAATGTAGTTGCAAGAAAGGCCACAAACAAACATACCTGGTACACCTATAAATCATCATCGTGCCAATATGAAACCATGGCTTCTCTCATCGTACTTCTTTTGTACAATGAGCTCTAGTTTTTGTGAATAACACAGTGCAGTACATTGGACACGTCTGTGTCCTAGCAACAACACTGTTGTGTCTGGCCCAACAGATATACACTCAAATCTCCACCAATCTCCTTTCATAACACACTCTGTCCTGTGTGTGTGTGTGTGTGTGTGTGTGTGTGTGTGTGTGTGTGTGTGTGTGTGTGTGTGTGTGTGTGTGTGTGTGTGTGTGTGTGTGTGTGTGTGTGTGTGTGTGTGTGTGTGTGTGTGTGTGTGTGTGTGCTCATGTGCATGTGCATGTGCACGAGGTAATCAAGGTAGCTTTATTCCTTCCCCGCCCAGCCAATCCAGACAGTGGGTGGGTCCTTAATCCACCAATTATTCAGCTGCCTCCAATTAGAACCTGTTACCTGTAAACACACACACACACACACACACACACACACACACACACACACACACACACACACACACACACACACACACACACACACACACACACACACAACACACACACACACACACACACACACACACACACACACACACACACACACACACACACACACACACACACACACACACACACACACACACACACACACACACACACTTCTCTTTCTCTGCACTCCCACCCTATCAGAGTAGTTTGGTTTCTTCCTCTGTTTTCTCTACTCTTTCAACTGCTTTTAACAATTTGTCTATAGTATAGTCTCTCTGTATTTCTCATTCTATGAAGTTGTCTTTTGATCTATTCACCAAGACCATTTCAGTGGTCACTACTTATCCAACATAAGGTTGAAGCTACTTTCACTTCTTCTTTGTAGTCTGTTACCGGGT
>CM076966.1:19683063-19695563 GCA_039105355.1 Benthosema pterotum | reverse complement strand
GGCTTTGTGCATGGTGTAATCATTTTTATATTAATCACTTAAAAAAAAAAGTCTATGAGGAAAATGAATGGGGTATCCATTTCTGGAGCAAGGGCGACGTCACAAGAGGGGGACTGCTCAACTCTATAGTGAGACATGGAAGCCAGAGAAAATTCAACTGAAATAAGTAGGTTTGTTCGTGTGTGTGTGTGTGTGTGTGTGTGCGTGTGCGTGTGCGTGTGCGTGCGTGCGTGCGTGCGTGCGTGCGTGCGTGCGTGCGTGCGTGCGTGCGTGCGTGCTTTTGCTGTTTCAGCCCACTCTCACCACTAACTCCATGGGAATCTGGTCTGATGGACCACAGCACAACAACCACAAAATCAGAGATAACAAACATGCATGCGCGCGTGCGCACACACACACACACACACACACACACACACACACACACACACACACACACACACACACACACACACACACACACACACACACACACACAGAAACACACACTAATTTCAATACCTGTTTGTTGTATCTATTAAGTACTGCATCTATGCAACAGCTGTGCACAGTACATCTTACACACACACGCACACGCACATGCACACACACACACGCACACTGCTTGAAATGCAAAAGCATGCATGCATGTTTAAATGTTTAAATATAGCCAGCACCATGGTATATATTCAAGCACATGCACGCACACAGGCATGCATGCACGCACATGGACAACACACCTCATTGTTCTCTGTGTATTTAGCCAGCGGTACAGAAACTGTCTCCTACTTCTAAATACATCTAAACTCTCTATAAATAGTTTTCCAGTAAAAATAGTGACTGTGTGTTTTTGTGTTTGGAGAGTTTGTAGTGAAACTGGAAACCATGTTTAAGTTGGAGAGTACTGTGGGAGACTTGTCTACCTCTCTCTCTCCCTCTCTCTCTCTTATCCTCTGTTACTCTTTGCCTCTAATACAGTACATACAGTGTGTGCATGTATTACAATATACATGTTTGTGCCCATAAGTGTGCATGCCTGTGTAAAATGTGTATCTGTATATTAAGTGTTACATACAACGCCTTCATCCAATGATCCGTGAATCTGCGGTTTGAATCCCGGCTCCTCCTCTCTACATGTCGACGTGTAGATGGGCAAGACACTGAATCTCTGGTGTGCTGGTTGGTACCTTGCATGGCTTCCGCTGCAATCGGTGTATGAATTATGCGTTTGTGTGTGCGTGTGCATAACATCTCATCAATCTTTCTGTGTCGGTTCTCTGCCTGCCTGCTTTCCCGCCTGTCTGTCTGTCTGTCCACCCATGGGCCCGGTCTGTCTGGTTAGGTTTCAGTGTAAATAAAGAGTAAACCGCTACACAACAATAGAGCAGCTTGGTGTTTATCCTACGGTCAGACTCGTTAGTCACAGTTAGAAGGAGTGCCAGCTGAATGACCAAGAGAGAGGACAGTGTCCGTCCCTCTGTCCTTGAGATCCCACTGATCTTTAGAGAGAGAGAGAGAGAGAGAGAGAGAGAGAGAGAGTGATGGGCGTCATTGAGGTGGCAGAAAACGGCCCTCAAGCAATGGTCATGCAGCCCTGCATGCTGTGTGATAAGCTCACGTTGTTGTTGTTGTTGTTTTTTTTTTTTAATATTCCACAATTTTGTAACCCATTTTTCACCCAGTGCCAATTCCTAATGTGATCCTGGGCTTTTCACACCCTCCATCAACCTAGGGAGGCATCGGGAGTCCAAGCTGCCTTCTTTTCACCTGACGGGGGGAGTTTCCCTGGTTGGATGTAGCGTGTGGAAGAAACAAGTTATTCCAACCAGTTTCTGTCCCCTCCATCAGGCGGCTGGCCAGGGGAGACCGTTCAGAGCCCAGGACTCTGGGAAAAGATGCAAATTCCACACAGAAAAACTCATGTTTTAAATACCTACATTGTTTTCAACATCATTTTAGACATGTACTGTACAATATGACAACTACCGGTACTTTAAAGTATTGTACAGTCACAACTAAAGTCACCGTACTGTTTGTTGTAAATGCCATTAGTACTATTGCAAATAATTAAATTGATTTAAGGTAATTACAGCTGGGCTATTGCCTGAGTCCAGTGCATTCTGTCACATTAACTGGTCCAGGACCTTGTAACTGTTTGGCTTGATATGGCTCATAGGTGTGTAACAATGTGAAGAAAATTACCTTTCCATTCCATATACCTGTACAGTAGCTAGAAATGGCTCTGTGTTCATGTCCTGTGTGGGTATGTAGGGCATTAACGACTTGAGATTTTTTCAAGTCGACTTGTCAGACAGTCAAGTCGATAAATTATCGATTTATCGTTTTATGGCGCGGGGGGGGGGGGGGGGGGGGGGGGGGGGGGGGGGGGGGGTCCGTCGTGATGGTTCTCCGAGGGGGGTCGGGGATCAAATGGTGCCGCTATATGCCGGCGCAGTGCTTATAGAAAACACATCGCGAGCCTACGCATGACGCATGTGGCAAGGTTAATATGAAAACAGTATTGGCACACAGCGCAGCACAACGTCCACTATGGCCAGCCATAAAACACACAACGTTCTAACCACGTGTTAGAACGCAACAGAAGACATACACACACACGCTGGTTCTAACATAGGCCACATTATCAGAATACTATCCATTACATGTAGCCTCCTCCTCCACCACCACCATACCGCGCCGCTTTCTTTTCTGATCCATTCAGTAAATTAATGAGAACGACGCGGACAGAAGCATGCGTCCCGTGCGTACTGCGTAGCCTAATGCGAAACGAGGAACAAGACGGTCACTGTAGCAGGAGGACGAGTTGATTGATGAAGTTCTGTATTTCGTTGACACTGTTTGCTGTTCGATCTGATCCGTGTACGTAATGATCAGTGGAACGCCGCGCGCCGAGAGCGCAAGGCGCACGCAGCTGCTTAAGATTGCTAAGCCTAAATTAAGGCTTTACTCCGATAGAGTTGCAAAGGAAACTTCAAAGGAGTCTTCTGTCCGTGAGTGACAGTAACCAATGTTACAGTTGAATTATATACACACGCGTCGCACACATAGAGAAAGAAAAAAGGGGAAAACAAAGGTAAATGTTTAATTCCTCCTCCTTACTCCTTCGCTCGGAGGAAGGGGAAAAAACAACTTATCGACTCGTGCTTTTTAGAGTCGACACGTGTTATGCAAATCGATGCATCGATGTATCGATTTTTTGGTTAAAGCCCTAGTGGGTATGTATGTGTTCAAATTCAACGTCCAACATCAATCTATTTGCCAGAGAACCACTGTGTCCACCACTGTATATACTGTATATCTGCAATAATAAATCCAATACACAAGTTTCACACATATTTAATGTATTTGCTAAATAGTTACAGTATAGATTTCAAATCATTGAATCATTTCGTTTTATTGGCATAATTAAGCAGTACCATCCATGTCGTGATCGCATTGCTTTCAAAATGTGTCCTTACACCCCTATGCAGAGCCATTGGCACTGCATTGGACTGGCTCCATGAAGAGAAAAGAGATGTCCCAACTCTCTTACTGTACAGCTCTGCATTGGCCTGGCTCCATGAAGAGAACAGAGATGTCCCAACTCTGTCTTATTCTACAGCTCTGCATTGGACTGGCTCCATGAAATGAACAGAGTTGTCCCAACTGCCTTATTCTATAGCTCTTCGTTGGATTGGCTCCATGAAGAGAACAGAGTTGTCCCAACTGTCTTATTCTATAGCTCTGCATTGGACTGGCTCCATGATGAGAGCGGAGTTGTCTCAACTGTGTCTACTCTGTCTTACTCTATGGCTCTGCATTGGACTGGCAACAACTCTCTCATCTAAATGGCGCTGCATGCATGTGTCCTTCTGTCCATCCCGTCCTGCCAGGACTATTGTAAATAGTGCCACGGCAACACAATGGAGCGTCTCTCTCTAACAACAGGGTCTGCATGGAGACAAAACCTTGAGCACAAGCCATTCTGCGGTGCTGTTTGTAATGACACGCTAACGAGCTCCTTGTTTACACACCGTGGGGGCGTGGGGGGGGGGGGGGGGTCCGTGGTTGACGGTTTGAAACCTCCTCAGCGGTATAATTTACTACAAAAACACACAGTAAAAAGACACTGTGACTAGAGCAGTGGTTCCCAAACTTTTTCCACATCAGGGACACCTGAAATGACACTCATATCACCCCAGTGACACTCATTTCACCCTAATGTTGCAAGAACCGACATTAGGGAACATTTTCATGCTTCTAGCATACATTTTCAACCATTTTGAGGATCCCTGGTTTGACCTGAATTCAGGCTATAGTTCCCTATTTAATGCCATTTCTATCTCTGGTGATTATCTACTATTATTTACTGTAGTTGGAGACCCCCTGGAAGTCCTTCAAGGACCCCACTTGGGAATCACTGGACTAGAGGATAGATGGATGGACGCTCTCTGCAAATTCTAGCGATCACATTCGACTTGTTGTTCGTTGTTCGTATTTTTCGTCCTGTCATTACATCATCACCTGACATCGGTTTTGTTATGATCTGCTTTTTTATTATCTCACTAAATCTAAAATTATTTAAACATGTCTGATCTGCAACCACACAATGCATGATTTCTTTGTAGGTTTGCAGATCTGCAGAATTTTGCCCAAAATGTATGGCCATGAGTATAGGTGACAATACTAGGGTTCAAGGAAAACGTGATATAGATTTTGACCAAGCTGTATCATCAACAGAACAGGATTTTCAACATTCTTCCATACCGTAATTCGCTGTACAATCAAGTTAAATAGTCATCAGTTTCCATTACTTGAACTGTCCTGTCTGTACTGCTGATTACATGGTGTGTGTGTGTGTGTGTGTGTGTGTGTGTGTGTGTGTGTGTGTGTGTGTGTGTGTGTGTGTGTGTGTGTGTGTGTGTGTGTGTGTGTGTGTGTGTGTGTGTTCACAGTTTCAACAGATAAAATTACTGTTACACTCATAACCCTGGGTACAACCACAGATCACACACCACAACACGCACTCGCACGCACGCACGCGCACACACACACACACACACACACACACACACACACACACACACACACACACACACACACACACACACACACACACACACACACACACACACACACACACACACACACACATCGCAGAAAAAAATCAACATTACACTGATTTCGTTTGGGATCAAAACTGTCTGTCCTCTTTAGTGTCTCCCAACCACACTATAATGTTCTCCTGTAACAATGGAGGCGAAATCCATGGCTGAGATGAATTCTATGTGAAATGATCCTTTACCGTCTGTCTCTGTCAAATCGCTTCTCATTAAATCTGTCCTTTAACTGCAAGCCAACTCTCATTTGTCCATGTTGTGTTTGGACTGGCCTGTGGCCTGCATTCATGTTGTGTTTTGTTGTGCTTTTTGTGTTGTTCTGCCTTTGTTTTGTTTTGTTCAGGCCTTATTCACACATTAGACTCAAGCATCGTACTCTTGTGTCTTACAACCTCTGTGTGTCGCAAAGCTTGCAATGCATTTCCAAAGGGAATCACATGATTTAAAGACGCACAGCATTTTCTTGTTTCACAAAAATAAACACCGAGCACACCCATGCAACAAGCTTGTCTCTTGTTGCATACACAAGTGTAACATGTGTGGGTCTTAAGTGTTAATGAGGCCCACGGCCTCATTCACATATTAGACAGGTGAGGAGGGCAGAAGACAGCTAGGACACAAGTTTGTCTCTTCAAAGCATGTGACTCCCATTGTAAAATGCACTGCAAGTTTGCAGCACTCTTCAGTGTGTCTTCATATGTGACACATTCTCTGAGTGTGTCTAGTGTGTGAATGAGGCCTTACAGTATGTGTTGTTTTCAAGTGTTTTGTTTTGAGCTTTTGTGCTGTGCAGTGTGTGCATTGTTTGTTTTTGTGTTGTGTTGCGTGTTGTTTTTTGTGCTGTGTATTGTTTTTGTGTTGTGCAGGTTGTTGTGCATTTTCTGTTTGTGTTTTGTGCAGTGTGTTGTGTGTTTGTGTTGTGTGCTGTTATTTTTGTTTTGTGCTGTGTGTGTTCTTGTGTTCCGCGGTGTATTGCGTTGTGCTATGTTGTTTCTGTGTGTTGTGTTGTGTGCACTGAACACAAGTGTGTGTTAAGTTAGTGAAAGCATCAAGACTGCTCCTCAGAGAATCATTAACTACATGGACCTTATTTATACACCACGGTCACTGACAGAGAGGCATGATGGAAGTGGTGTGTGTGTGTGTGTGTGTGTGTGTGTGTGTGTGTGTGTGTGTGTGTGTGTGTGTGTGTCACCGTGTGTACAGTGCATGCATGTGTATTGCACAGTTTGTTAGTGTACTGGAATGCGTGTTTGTGTGTGCCTTATATCATAATCCTGAGAGAGAGAGAGATGGAGAGAGCGAGAGAGAGAGAGAGAGAGAGAGAGAGAGAAAGAGCAGCGATAAAGAATTTTTACCTCCCGAATGTAAACTCTCAATGAACCAAAAACAATCAGCCACAGCTCATAACGAGCAGTGTGTGTGTGTGTGTGTGTGTGTGTGTGTGTGTGTGTGTGTGTGTGTGTGTGTGTGTGTGTGTGTGTGTGTGTGTGTGTACACACTCGTGCACATGCATAGCATGTGTGTGTACACACGCATGCACATGCATAACATGTGCATGTCAGTAGGTTTGTATTGCTGTGCATACATGCTCATTTGTGCATAAATGAATAAGTGCATGTTTGTGTGTGTCTCTGTCTGCATATCTCTAAGCACTATATATCACGCTTTGATGTGTTGTGTATATGGGCTTGCATGTGTGTCTCTGTCTGAGTACAGTATGCATATCAGTATCACTGTGCAAAAAGATAGTGTGTGTGTGCATGTGAGTGTGTTTGTATGTTGTGTAAATGTTTAAAGATTATTATTTGTTTCTGTAAGGAATCTTGTCTAATCAGAAAGCACACATGGTGTGTGTGCGTGCGTTCGTGCGTGCGTTCGTGCGTGTGCGCGTGCGCGCGTGTGTGTGTGTGTGTACTGCATGGGCCATCTAACTTTGCTGTGTGTTTGATAAGGTGTAAGAAGTATGCTGTACAGCAGGGGATCTCAATGTTTTTGGCCGCATGGGGAAATGCTTTAGCCATGCTTCATGAGGCCTGCCCCGCCCACCTCCCCACCACCAATATAGCAATTAACCGCTACAATAACATCGTAAATTCATCAGGAAATACATCATAAATACTGAACACTGAAATCAGATATAAGTTCATGAAAGTTTATGCACCATGTGCACAATGTAAAAGTTCCTTTCTCCAGTTATTTAGTTAAGTAAAGTAAAAAATTAAAAAAAAAAAAAAAAAAAAAACATATTTAAAATGAAACCGTAATTTGCTGTCCTCCTGACGGGTTGTGCTGTGCCTGTACGGTATGAAAAATAAATGAGACCACAGACTAAATGAGAGGAAAGAGATGACAGGGAGAGAAGCGGAAATGGAATCGTTTACCACTACAGAAAGACCAAACTGACACAGTGAAAGGCTGTAATGAAAAGGGATAACATGAAACAGATTCTGACCAATCAAAATAATTGTTATAACTATTGCCACCTTAAAGCTGCATTACATAACTTTCCTCTGTTATCCCACGTTTGAACTTGTTTCATTTGCTGAAATGAAACAAGATTTTTTTTTTTTTTTTTTTTTTTTTTACAATTGAACTGATATGTAGATCCTGCCTGCTTGGTCAGGGGATAAATTGGTCGCTGTGAGCCTGACCCACACACACACACACACACACACACACACACACACACACACACACACACACACACACACACACACACACACACACACACACACACACACACACACACACACTGAGGGGAGGATAATGTGCTGTTTTTAGCTGGCATGTGGCCACATGTTCTCAGTCAACCACCTCCACACTGCTCACACTGGTCTGTCAAGTTCTGCTTCAAAACACTATGCACGCGCACACACACACACACACACACACACACACACACACACACACACACACACACACACACACACACACACACACACACACACACACACACACACACACACACACACACACACACACACAGTAAATAAGTCAACCATGATATATGACATGTCGACCTGCATATATATCTCACAGTGATGTTTACCATGCGTTCAGATTGTCATGCTGTCATATGGTTACTGCATAACTTCTAGTGCATTCACATGAATAGAGGTGTACACTATCAGATTTAACCCGCCTGGAACAACTCCTGGACAATTACAGTTGTTGTAATTTTAATAATGTTGGTGTTGTCTGAGGTGGGTGGGTCTTTCAGTACCTTCATGACGCTCAGTGAGGTCATAGAAGGTAGGTTTGTGTTCTTTTCTACAGGCAGGTGTTTGGTTGAATGAGGACCAATGGGGAAAAATACTATACACCCATAATGGTGTTAAAAAAAAAAAACTTGACCACTCACATGTCCCAAGAATGGGTGGACCAGAAGAAAAGTTCCCCAAATTCTTTCTTTATTTTAGGAATATTGTTTTCGGTGATTTTGACCCCACGATAGGTCCTCCTACTCCTCCATGATATCTATTTTTTCTTTTTGTAAAACGTTGAGTACTTCAAGTCGCTTGCTGTACTTACTTATTATACCAGTGGTTTTCAACCATTTTTACACCAGGTATTCAGCATTTTAGCCACGGAACACCCTTTGATGACATTAGCCCCACAAAGCATTACAGAAGAGTTACATCCGGTTAACTAACTTTCCATCATAAATAGTATAATACAGGACCAGTGGTCCGGGGACCACCAGTGGTCCTTGAGAGGGTTCCAGGTGGTCCCCCGACCACTGGTTGAAAACTCCTGTATTGTACTACAATACAGGGCAAAATATTCACAGGTTTAGTGATGGTTTGACAGAGTTTTTGTGTTAACACATTGAATGACATGAATTGAGGTATACAGAATGTCACTCTGAAACACATTATGCCGATAAAAGAGATTATAGATTAGTAGACATTTGTTTTCCTCTTCTTCAGCTTGTCTGTCTGTTTTGGTTTGGAGACTAGCCGAGGAGGTTACAGCCGGTCATTAGAAGGTATAGATTTGCATGCTGAACAACTCTCAGGAATGCTGTTATTATACTGCTCAATACCAGCTGTTCCATCCTGGGTTATATTTATCATACTACTAATACTATGCTATCTATAGCCTACTGTATACTACTGAGACTTGTGGACCCAATATAGGCTACCGATCGCACATTGAACACTGAACCGCAATCTAAGCTACCGTGACACGACTATCTCGCCCACATGCATTATATCTGTACCTCCTCCACCTCTCCTTATCTCTCTTTCTTGTCCTCTCTCTATCTGTCCTCATTGCTTCCTCCCTCCTCTGAGCCCAGTTCCCTAGACAAATATACTCACCATTGCTATGCTCTGTGTTGTGTGACTGGTTTACTGTGTGTGTGTGTGTGTGTGTGTGTGTGTGTGTGTGTGTGTGTGTGTGTGTGTGTGTGTGTGCGTGTGTGCGTGTGTGCGTGTGTGCGTGTGTGCGTGTGCGTGTGTGCGTGTGTGTGTGTGTGTGCGTGTGTGTGCGTGCGTGCGTGCGTGCGTGTGTGCCAATGCTGAGTGCCCTACATGTTGAAAATGAAAATGATATGTCTATGCCCGTGCGTGTGTGCCTGTGCGTGCGTGTGTGTGCCGTCTGTCAGACTGTTTACTGTCAGCCTGGAGAAACGGCTGTGCTGTCTATTTGGAGCAGAGGCGTGTATTTATGTCTGAATGTATACAAGAGTGAGGAGCCATACAGACGCACTGAGGGTCTGCGGTTCCCTGCTACCAGTCATTTTGGGAGAGAGCTGCTTTCACTGAAAATAAGTGTTGTTGTTTTTTTTTTTGGTCTGGGACGTTTTGAGACCTGAAGTGATCCCTGGGTTCACCTCACATGCTTTAATTCAGATTAGATTAGATTAGATTACATGACATTACATAACACTTGTTGATGCCCAGCCAGGAAGGGGGGGGCGGGGGAGAATTCAGCAGCATGGAATTAGTGTATAAGAAAGGTAGACCTTTACTAATCCTGTGAGAAATTAGCTTTCAGCTTCCTCCAGCGGAGGGCTGGCAGCTCAGAGGGTGAGAGCTGTTGGGGATTTAACACTTGTGTAGCCAGTCAGTAATTAGCATAATTAATTATTGTATCGTCTGCCCTGCCTTTACTTCTCAGCAGATTTGCTTGAGGCAAAAGATACCTCAGGTCTGTCAAGCGGAAGTCACCAACGTTTTCTGCATGGGATTGGGATCACATCTCAAAGTATTCCGAAAGACAATTTACAATTAGAAAATTGTAGAAAATAAAACCATGTCAAATTATCAATACATCATATACATACAGAACAGCTAATTAAACTGTATACAAATAAGTGCTGTGTTTACCTGCAATGCTATAAATCTGTATTATGTGAGTCGACATAAAAATAATAGTTGAGACTTTTCATAAACCTGCCAAGGTTAGGGCAAGTACTACTGCAAGTTCTAGCAATGCTGCGAAAATCAGCAGAAAACGCTTGTTTATGAGAATCTGGGATTAGTATTTGAGATATAAGCATCCGAAAAGGGTAAACAGACAAACACTCAGTGGGTCTTCCTGTCATGGCTCCTCATTCCTCCTCCTCATGGCTATCCAGATATAGCTTATCCTAGCCGGGGCCTGCATTAATCAGATGTCTGTCTGTAGATGTCCTAGGCCTCCTACGGTTCTATTTGATAAGATGTCTGTAGATGTCTTTAGGCCTTAAGGAGCCACTAAGCCACTAAGCTACAGCCAGCCTGGTAAAAAAAAAATCACATTTCCTCTTTGTTTTGTGTAGATAATAAGAAGATTTGGATTCATGATTCAAGTTTAGCACTTCTTTACAGAATTCTTTTATTTATTTATTTATTGAGGGCCACTAGCCTCTCCTGTATATGCTGGTTTAAAGTTTGTTTTTCAATGACACTAATTTTGTCAATAACACAGAGATCACCCGTAACGCAAACATTATGTTGTTCTCGATGTTGTAAAAGCGCTGCTCGCTCACTTCACATGGGTTTTCTGGGTCCCATCACGTGATCAGAGAGAATGAGCTGTTTCATATCGTGATATTATTCAGGATATTGTCTATGTTTATTAGATATTCTACTTGTGTGACAAGGATATATATATATATATATATATATATATATATATATATATATATATATATATATATATATATATATATATATATATATATATATATATATATATATATACTGTATATATATATATATGAATGCCTTTATTTCAGACTCAGGGTCCATAGAAAAAACACACAAAATACATAATAAAATACACAAAACATTCAATAAAAGACAGTCCAATGTACAGAGATAATTATGAATAGAGACTTTTAAGCCAGTGTTTTTAAGGCTAGAAGAGTAGTGCAACTTTTAACAGGGTAATCTAAACTGACGATTATGCTATTCGCAGAATCATCTAAGCGACACATGAATTTATACATTAAGTTCCGGAGAACAGCTTGAAAAGTATGGACTCTTGCAGCAACAAACATCTCACTTGCACTACACCATCTAGGTCTTTTGAGTAAAATTCTCATGCCATCATTATATGCTACTTGAAGTTCCTGAATACTTGCATTTTGTAGTTTGATCACAGGTGAGCAGTGTAAAGTGGTGTACAGTAAGCTCTAAACAGAGAAATCTTAACTTCTTCATAACACATACTAAACTTATTTACACTCGAGTAGCACCTACAGGGGTGTGCAGGTGTGCCAACCATTTCATTGCGATCCTAAATCACACATCCTTGAATGGTTTGGCACAAGACCTCATGAACTGTATAAAGACTAGAGGAGGCCGAGCATTTTGTATTGTAGCCCTCACATTATAATACGCTCCCCTCCCATGACACACTTGCCCCTCTATCGAGAATTTTAAATGATGTCTTTTTATTATTATTATTATTTTACTGTGTTTCTGTGTTCTCACTAGTGTATACTGTGCACAGTAGTTTTTTAACCTTGTATTGTAAAATATGAATGGATTGAATGACCCTGTATTTACTGTTCTTTGCCAGTTTGTCATATTCAGTAGCCTGTGAGTGTGTTAGCATTTGTTCTAGTTTCCTTAATTCCGTGTATCTATGTGAGTGAAGTGATTTCCCAGTACAGTTTATTGAGTGCCTTCCCAGATAGCTTCCTTGTGTTCCCTGTTTTCTGTTCTTTTTTTCTCCTCTCTTAATAAAACCGCTTGATTTTGGACGGCTGTGCCTCTGTCTCGTACTTCCTGCACTTGAAACCTACAGTACATTCTTTCACATTCTCCAGTTTGGTATCCATTGCAGCTGATGGAAAATTCACAATGTTTACTTAATTTGTACATTTGCACAAATGTAGCCTGATGATCTGACTGAAGAAGAGGCAGTTCACTCAGTGAATTGGCTAAGTATTACGATATGGAG
>CM076966.1:19663063-19678063 GCA_039105355.1 Benthosema pterotum | reverse complement strand
TTTTTTTAATGGGCACAATTTGTATTGAATACGCACACATTTATTAGACTTTACTAATAAATCGTCAACCATATTAGCCTACTGAAATAGCCTGGCTATAGGCATATACCCACATCAGCAGCTTTAGGCAGGAAAAAATAAATAGTACTTAACATTTGTAAAAAGATATAAACATACCAAATCGATCTCTGGGTGCAGTTTCATTCAGGAAAACTGAGTCTGTGACAGTTGTTGTGGGGGGTTTGCATAACTCTCTTACTATATGGCTCTGGGAGTTTGTGGAACTCTCTTACTCTATGGCTCTGGGCACGGCAGGATTGGCACACAGAGCAGCAGCGAAGCGATACCAGCGCACCGCGCGCACACACATGCAGATCTGCAGCCACGGGGAGGTTTTGGTTTGGTTTCTGCTCGTGAGAAGTCCTGTGTGCACTCGCCACAGAGCAATTGTGCTGTCTTAAATATATCTCCGGTTTTATTTCGTTCACTACTGTTAAATTCAGTGTTGATGTTTGTGCGACGGATCGCACAGGAGGCATTTAGGGAAATACGGAACAAACCGCGTTCCGTATCGATTCAATACGGAACGCATCATTTAGTGTTCAATTAAGGAACGATTCCGTATTATACGGAACGGTTGGCAACCCCGAATATAACATGACCGCATTTTTAAAAGAAATTTCATTGAGAGAGAGAAAAAAGGGGTCTTAGATTCAGGGCACAAATTTACCTCAACGTTTTTCTTAAGTACAGTGCTTAAGTGAATGTACTCAGTTACTTTCTACCACTGGGAAAATACCAGATAGCTTTTACTACATGAAAATATTCAAAGTGTTGTCACGGCCCGCTGAGCACTCAGTCAGACGCCTCGCCTCGCAGAGAGAAGGAGACATGTATTCAGCCGCCATGCAGCGGGCAGCAGACATTTATCTAGCCGCGCCATGCAGCGGGCAGCAGGAATGAACACTGAACACACACTACGGCCACAAATGATACACCATCACTTCTCTGGCCTCTCTGGTCCCACTGATCACTGCAACGTTATATCCCTGCAGGCAGACAGACAGGCAGGCGGATGGGCAGACAGACAGACGGACGGATGGATAGTGATGAGGTGGATTTCCATCCTTGGCTTCCATTGCCGAACATTACTGGTTGAGTGCCTGGATCCATGCTGTGAAGGAGGCATGATGCGGATTCCAGGGCCTTCTGCCCTGTCCCCACAGTACAGTGGTGTATGTGTATTCACCTGGCTTGTTGTGCCCTTTGATGTCTGACTTACCACTATAGACTTTCATGCTGTGAAGGAACTGTCAGCTAGGTGCGACATCCTGGCCTTCTGGCCAACTTCCTTCCTAACAATACCTGTATGCTTGTGTATTCACCTGTTTATTCAACTCTTCGATGTCTGACTTACCGGAAGCCCACCCCTGGGTGGGGCTCGGGCCAATATAACCCACCACTAGAGAATCACACGGGATCGAACACACAGGGCGGCGCACAGAAACACACAGAACCGGGCACACAGAATCGAGCAGACCATTGGAGAGCCGTCAATGCTAGGCCACAGGGCCTAGGTCGGAATGCTATGCTACAATGAGAATATGCTACCATGATGCTTGCCTGTTACTATCCTGCCTGACGCTCAATAAACCTACAAATCATCTACAGAAGACTGCCTTTGCCTCCAAGTGTTTAGTGTACAGATTTTCGCCATATCAATAGGCAGGCAGCGGGCAGGCAGATGGATGGATAGACAGACAGGCAGAGGTGTGCAGAAAGAAAAAGAAAGGCTGTCTAGAGAAATAAAGGAACTGAGAGAAAGACTGTGTGTGTGTGTGTGTGTGTGTGTGTGTGTGTGTGTGTGTGTGTGTGTGTGTGTGTGTGTGTGTGTGTGTGTGTGTGTGTGTGTGTGTGTGTGTGTGTGTGTGTGTATGGGGGGGTACACATGGCAGAGCAATGGAGCAGGGATATTTCTGGAAGGCTCCATTCCATCCATTCTGCCTCTGGACTGGTTCCACGCGCTCCCAGGGAGAGCGCCGGGTTGCTCTGCTGCGTTCAATCATTAACGTTGTGCATACAATGCATGCCATTCAAATCTGACCAAGAAAAATACTCGCTGTTTGTCATATTGCACGTCCGAGGGGCAGAACCTCAACCACAGTGACTGGGCTCAGAGACACACAGAGGGCAAAGGTTGCAGAAGACTCCAGAAACTAAAATAAAGGCCAATTATCGTCCCTTTATATTGTTTTGTTTCTGAATCTCAGAAGTGATTCAGGATTCTGAAAAGAAAAAATAGAAGCATCTGAAAAGAAAAAAAAAGTGCATGTGGCTTTGTGAGCGAGTCCAAGCTAAAAATTTGATTTTCTGCTCACTCTAAGCCAATCTTGATGGATATACTTTGGGGCCCACCAAGCACTTAACTCACATTATGCGCTACCATATGCACATGTACGACTCACACACGCATGCACACACACTCGTAATATATATAGGTATATAGTATATACAGTATACTGTATATCATATAGAGTATAGGCGCTAATATATTACAACACAGTACACACACACACTCTTAGCAATCATTCTCACGGCCTGTATTGAATACAGTGTTCCCCTGGACCTTTTTATGTCTCCTTGTAGCAAATGTCTAACTGTACATTGTGCTGTAAACGCTTTAAGATGTACCCAGATGGCTATTCTGACCACTGTTGTTTTTTCTATTTTGTGTTCTATCCTTGTTGGAATCGCATATCTTGATGCATTTTGTTCACAGAACAATGAACATTGAAAAATGTTGACAAGCTGTCATTGTTGGTAGCAGCAAGAGATTTTTTGAATAGTTAAGAGTGAATGTCAGTCTGCAAGACAGTGTGGGTTGAATAATTAGGAACGTCTATTGTGATCGGAGGTGAGTGTGGGACTGGCTTGATTTTTGTGCTACCCTCCAATAATTGGAAAATTCTTGACACTGTTTGAGATTTTATGCCTATATAATGACTTCCCCAAAATAGGGACGCCAGGGTTAATGTGGTCAAGTATACTTTTATTCCGCAAACGAAATAATTGCTATGCGACTCACTGTGGTCATGGAGACCCAGACAACTGTGAGGCTTCTATTCCAATTCCATTCACCTTGGCTCGGCGTAAGTCAATCCATGAATTGTGAACCCGCTGATCTAAATTGAAGTTAAGCGCAATATATACTTTGTGGCCTTCAATGCACACATACCGTACCACCCACAACTGTGCAGCATGATCTACTGCGATCTAATATGATCTGTTGTGGTTCCATTGTTATGTTTGTTGAGGTGAGGCGAGTTGAATGCCGTCAGACTAAAGCCAACAACATGGTGATTTAGTGTCGCCGAACAAATCCAGCCGTGCTGAGATGGAAACGAAACCAACACCACTTTACTACTGGCAGCCACTCCCCCTTTGTATTTTGTATTTTAGGCAGTTGAAAAAAGCTGAGTGGGAGACAACGTAGCAGAGACAGACATTGGGAAAGCTGAGGTGGAGACAGTGTATGGGAGAGCTGACAGGGAGACAGTCTAGGGGAGACAGGCAAGGTGAGTGTATAGGAGACAGTCAGTAGGAAGGATGAGGGGGCAATGTAGGGTAGATGGGAGACAGACAGGAAAAATGCGAGGGACACAGCACCGGGGAGACAGACAGTATGTTTACTGAGAGGGACACATTGAGCGCAAGTTATGCGATGGGTGCGTGGCCGGTGTTTGGTGTTCTTTGTTCGGCGGTCGGTAGTATAAAGTTCGGCGGTCGGTAGTATAAAGCTGAGTGCAGCATAGTGTTGGAGAGACAGGCAGTATAAAGCTGAGTGCAGCATAGTGTTGGGGAGACAGGCAGTATAAAGCTGAGTGCAGCATAGTGTTGGGGAGACAGACAGTATAAAGCTGAGTGCAGCATAGTGTTGGGGAGACAGACAGTATAAAGCTGAGTGCAGCATAGTGTGTGTGAGGGCATGCAGTATAAAGCTGAGTGCAGCAAAGTGTTGGGGACACAGACAGTATGAAGCTGAGTGCAGCAAAGTGTTGGGGACACAGACAGTATGAAGCTGAGTGCAGCAAAGTGTTGGGGAGACACAGTATAAAGCTGAGTGCAGCAAAGTGTTGGGGAGACAGGCATGCAGTATAAAGCTGAGTGCAGCATAGTGTTGGGGAGACAGGCAGTAGGAAAGCTGAGTGCAGCATATAGTGTTGGGGAGACAGGCAGTATAAAGCTGAGTACAGGTAGTGTTGGGGAGACAGGCAGTATAAAGCTGAGTACAGGTAGTGTTGGGGAGACAGGCAGTATAAAGCTGAGTACAGGTAGGGTTGGGGAGACAGGCAGTATAAAGCTGAGTGCAGCATAACGTTGGGGAGACAGGCAGTATAAAGCTGAGTGCAGCATAATGTTGGGGAGACAGAGGAGAATAAGGCTGTGGTGGGATTTGATCCTGGAGCAGCTATGTGTCTTAACCACTACACCACCGTTAGGCACAGACACAGACTTTCGCAGAAAGTGTGTGAAAGCCACAGAGAGACACAGATCTCTGAGTCAGGATTTTCCCACACTACAGAAAAGACTGGGAAACCTTTCACTGAGTGGACATTATACTAAAGGTCTTTATGTTGGTCAGTGTCAATTAGTGTCTCTGCCATTTTCCTACAATTGTCTCTGTTTTCAGTGGTGATTTTGATGATTTCAAACACAATATATCATTTGTACCACAGTAGTCCTTGATTGGCAGTGCATCCCTTAAAGCTCTGATTCAGGACCAATAGAATGTTCTATAGAAAACGTGCCTGATGAAGTGAACATGGCACAACTGTCCTCATGCTGTATGGCTCTGGGTTTAACCACATTATAGGCAGAAGATTCAGTGAATATAATGGATCTACAAGTTGGTAACGCATTACTACGGTACTGTACTGTATATGTAAACAAAATAACACATTTCTTGTGGTTTGTGCTACTTATCAGCTAGAAATCAAAAAGCCACCTGAAAAAACAATGAAGCTGCATATAAAAAACACCAAACACTAAATCCGCTATGGAAACGATAATGGAATGTCTTTAAAGAATCTTTCTGGCAACATGAGAATCACTTCATTGCCAACTGTGTGGTTCATAGCCCTGCAGGGCCAAGCACTCAACCTGGGATAACAGAGCAATCTAAGTCACCGACTGCACCTCTCTGTGTGGAACCACATTAAAGACTACCACCCAGGCTGTCATCAGCTAAATGGGTCAAAACTCAACTCTTAACACACCTTGCTGTTGTGCGAATGGTTGACTGGCTTCAGAACTACTCCCACCCCTCATGTGAGACTCACACCGAATATAATTGTTTAGGGCATTTTATTATGAGCATTGGTGAGGATAAATTAAGAGAGGTTGAAGTGCTGAAGTGGTCTTTTAAGTGAGGGTTTTTCAACCTTTTTCATACCAGGGCCCACTATTCATTCAGGATTTGAGCCACGGACCACCGTTTGATGACATTTTATCCCCACAACTAAAGATTTCTTTTGCTTTTGTCCACAATTCCAGGCTGGATTTCGGAAACAAAACGGGCCAACATAATCTTCTCTATCTTCTAATTATGTAAACTTTGGTTGAGAGTGTAAAAATGAAGCCAAATGGAACCGCAAGGGGCACGGTGGCACAGTGGTTAGTGCTGTCGCCTCACAGCTAGAAGGTCCTGGGTTCGATTCCCGCTAGGGGCGCTGCTGTGGGTGCTGGCGGCGTGTCTGCTCCTCCGCGTCATCAGTGCCCATACCCGAGGCGGGGTTGGCAAAAGGGCCTTTCTGTGTGGAGTTTGCATGTTCTCCCCGTGTCCCCTAGGGTAGATACCCTCACAAAAACATGCAGTAATCCTGGACTCTAAACTGCCTCCCCCTGGCCAGCCGGGGCGCCTGATGGAGGGGACAGGAACTGGTTGGAATAACGTGTTCCTTCCACGCGCTACGTCCAACCAGGGAAACTCCCACCTGTCAGGTGAAAAGAAGGCGGCGCGACTCCTCATGCCTTGAAGGAAGCATGAGCCCAGTCTGCTGCCTCCCCAGGTTGGCGGAGGTTGTATAGAGCCCAGGGTCACATTAGGTAGGCCCTCCAGAAAAACGCGATTATGCGATCGCAGAATCCATTGCATAATCAAGCAAAAGGCGCGCATTATGCGACCATCAATTTATTTCTAAAAGGGCGCGCAATTCACGCATAATTACGTATTTTGCCTATTTCCGCGCAAAATATGCGCATTATGTCGGCATCGCGTGATTTCATAATCCTCGCATATTTTCGCATAAAGTTTATAAAGTTACAACCTCACTCATTTCTTCACTTTCACACAGAAGCGCAGTGGTGATGAGCGCCGCTGCCTCTCTCTCTCTCTCTCTCTCTCTCTCTCTCTCTCTCTCTAAGCATTGTGCAGTGCGCGCGTGTGTGTGTGTGTGTGTGTGTGTGTGTGTGTGTGTGTGTGCGCGCGTGCGCGCGCGTGTGCGTGTGCGTGTGCTTCTTACTTCAACACATCCTGATATCGCATCGGCTCGTTAGCTGTTTTTGCGTCTCTGTACTGTGGAATACATCCATCCATACGCAGTTTATATTACCGTCAGAAAGCTTCCAAGACTCAGCCCAGGTGACGGCAATGATAATCAGTGTAGCCTATTCTTAAAGCATCAAAAAGCTCCGCTGAACGGGCAGTCGTTATAGCCTAAAGTTTACAGCTGGTTCAATGTTCTCATCGTAGCCTATTTCCAGGGGCGGATTGGCCATCTGGAGTACAGGGAGTTTTCCCGGTGGCCTGCGCCACCTAGTGGCCTGGACAAGATCCAAAATGCACTAGTGGCACTTCCAAAATGCACTAGAATGAGCTAGATGAACAGATCAAAATGACCATTAATCTTCTACATTCTCTAGTTGTGTAGACTAATTTGGGCTAATTCACATGATGAATATTCTAACTCTTGTGTAAAAATGAAACCAAATGGACCCGCAAGGGTCCATTTGGTTTCATTTTTTACGCTCTCAAAGAGTTAAATCTGGTTAACCAGCTATATATATTTGTCTGTGTAGATGCCCATCTGAAATATATTTTTGTGTGAGCTTGTAGATAGGCCTGAAAATAGCCCATGGCATCTACTGTACAAGCTCACACAAAAATAGGCCTAGGCAAATGCCTAGGCCTATTTGAAAATATCCCTAAGTTTAAATATATTTTTATATTTATAGATTTTTCTAAGGACCCCCTGGAACCCCCTCAAGGACAGCACATTAAGAACCAAATGCCTATAAGGTGTAAGAAATCGCCTTTTTAATCAAAATGCATTTTTGAAAATGTCCCCGCATATTTCGCATTTTCCCGCATAATTTGCATTTTCCCGCATACTTCACATTTGTTCCGCAACTTTTGCAAATTTCCGCATTTTCACCGCATAATTGCACCTAAAAACCCCGCATATTCCATCGCATAATCAAGGATTTTTGCCCGCAACAATCACGATTTTAGCCCGCATAATCAAGGATATTTCCCCGCGTTTTTCTGGAGGGTCTAATTAGGAATTGGCACTGGGTGAAAAAAATGGGTTGCAAAATCGTGGGATAAAAATTATGAGAAGAAAAAAATGAAGCCAAATGGAACCGCAAGGGTCCATTTGGTTTCATTTTTACACTCTCAAAAGAGTTACATCTGGTTAAGCTTTCCATCATTTAGCTGAGGACCACCTGGAACTCTCTCAAGGACCACTGGTGGTCCCCGGACCACTGGTAACTCGTTCTTGTGAGTTAATGTGTATTCTATGGATATGATATCTCCATAAACTATACAAGATAAGACAAAAGAAGATTGGTCAATAGAATACAACTACCCGAAGGACTACTATCTATAATATGTGGACCTTACCCATGTAAACAGGGCTGGTACATTTAAATGGAACTTAAATCTTTCTGTGTAGTCTTGAGGAAATATGTTGCCATTTGGCCCGAAGAGGCTGCAAATAGTTGCTGCGCTATTTGTGTAAAAAAAAGAAAAAAGCTCTACGCCCTGTTATAACATGCAGTATAAAACGATGCTCCAAAACTGTAGCCCTTCCAATTGTCTTTGTACTTTCCCCATTTTCAACTGCTATATTTGTGACACTTGCTTTGGCAATGTAAGTGTTTGTTTTCTCATGCCAATAAAGCTTCTTTGATATCCAAAGTGCCATTCCTCTCCTAAAACACAATGTGTGGACACGCGGCCGGCCCTGACTGAAAGTTCCCGTTTGTGTGTGTTGTGCCAGTGTCTGTGTGTGTGTGTGTGTGCCTGCGAGTGTGCGTGTGTGCCTGCGTGCGTTTGTGTGTATGTCTGTAGCCAATACCATTTTCAGCAGGCTGCTGGAACACAGCGACTGGAATACAGACGCCGTGCACCTCCAAGATGATTCTCCTTCAAATGTACTTAGTTTTGTTTCTTTTGGCAATGGAATAATAATGGTTTGGTATAGCATGAAGTAACCTGGTTCTTACTGGCTTAGCTTCTTACATAAAAGTAGATCACATCTCCTTATAAATGATGCAGTGTGTCACCACAGAAAGGAAAAGACACGCACGCATGATCACATGCACGCATGCACGCACGCACACACACACACCACTGTAGAAGGAAGTCTAAGATCCTATCAGAGCAAACAGGCACCCTATGCAGGAAGCCACAGGAGGATGGGGGGGGGTCTACATTGGGTGGGATAGGTGTGTGTGTGTGTGTGTGTGTGTGTGTGTGTGTGTGTGTGTGTGTGTGTGTGTGTGTGTGTGTGTGTGTGTGTGTGTGTGTGTGTGTGTGTGTGTGTGTGTGTGTGTGTGTGTGTGTGTGTGTGTGTGTGTGTGGATGGTTATTGAGGTATAACTGAATGTGTTATTGTTTTTTTTTGGGTGTCTGATTACATAGCAGGTAACTCTTACATAATACTACATACAAATGTGGCGCCGCCTGACCAATTGTGTCAGCGCATGCCACATAAAGGCTTTGGCCTGACAGTGTGTCGTGTGTTCGAGCCCCGTTCATGAATTGACAACCTTTGCTGTATGTCTCTCCTCTTCTCACTATCCCTCTTTCCTGTCTCTCTTCACTGATACTAGAGAATAGATAAAGGCAGAAAAGCCCAAAAGATAAAAGACACAAGGGAGTCGATTTAGAGTTACATGTATTTACCTCTTTGGTAACACTGAACAAAGTTGTTCTAGGCTACTCTTCAGTGTCACTGGTGCTGTGTGAGTGCGGAGGTATGGCCGCGAGTGGCGTAGGTCACCAATGGGTATGTAAATGACCGATATCCCCCGCTTTCGGGGCGCACTCCGGAAATTATTTTATTTCATTTATGTGTATCAATATACATTTTTGGAGGGCTTAGATTTGCGCCCCGAGGGATTGGCGCCCGAGCCGGCCGTGTGGTTTGCCTGCCCCCAAAGACAGGCCTGGTCATATTGTCAGTGCTAGACGCACACACACACACACACACACACACACACACACACACACACACACACACACACACACACACACACACACACACACACACACACCCACACACACACACACACACACACACACACACACACACACACACACACACACACACACACACACACACACACAGTCTCCTGTAAACCTCATTGTCCGCTCAATCAACCTCACAAAGCTTGTAATGACCCATCCTCTCATGCCAGTCTCACCACACACAAAGATGCACGCACGCACGGACACACGCAGACATAGTGGGGTCCCACGACACACCGTCATTTACAACTCTTGTAAAAGTTTGACTTTCACTTCTAATTTGTAGATGATGACCTATAGAACAATTTTAGTTCGAGTGGCCCATCTGCAGATGAAAAAAATATGCATTTTTTGCCCAATTTCAAAATTGGCCAAAATCGGATTTTTGTTTTTCTTAAAAGTCTTTATTTTCTCACAATTGCTGTTTTTTCTTTGTTTTCTTTTACTATGTCAAGTCAATAATAACCCAGGAATTAACTGGATTTCAAATATTAATGTTTGGAATATTATATGGAAAAAATGGACGCCCATGTACATCAAATTACTTCAAAGGGCACCTAATTTAAATTCTGTTGAACCTAGAAAGATGAAGTTAGTGCCTACCTATATTATCATGAATGAGTAATGGTATGAATTGTAAATAAATAGAAACAAATACAGTATTGGGGGGACTAAAGTTAGACATACCCACTTATAGCCCAGCCTCTATGTGTGAAAATTGTGCACTTATCAATGAAAGCATGACATTTGGCACAAAGTTAAAGCCTGCCATAAGGAATTGTTTTGGCTATGGGTCTGTGATGACAGCTATGGTGGCCACCATCTGCTGTTATCTTACCAATTCAGCTTCTACAACATACAATCTTGATTCTGATGACAAAACGTTTTCAAGGATTATGATTTTTTTAATATAAAATGCTAGATAATAGTCAAATCATCAAAATGTGTAATATTGATGTATTGATGTAGGCAGTAAATTCATGTCTTCTACCCTATATGTGAAAATCAAGTGAGCCCATGAAATCAGCTGACATACTCTACTCACTACTCACTCCAACTCAAACCAACTCTACCCGATTGACCAGTACCCAGCGAGGTCAGAACACCAGTCTCTGTACTTCTAACAAGATCCCTATCCAGATCCAACACCAGTCTGTGTACTTCTAGCCAGATCCCCCCATCCAGTTCCAACACCAGTCTGTGTACTTCTAACCAGATCCCCATCCAGATCCAACACCAGTCTGTGTATTTCTAGCCAGATCCCCATCCAGATCCAACACCAGTCTGTGTACTTCTAGCCAGATCCCCATCCAGATCCAACACCAGTCTGTGTACTTCTAGCCAGATCCAACACCAGTCTGTGTACTTCTAGCCAGATCCCCATCCAGATCCAACACCAGTCTGTGTACTTCTAGCCAGATCCCCATACAGATCCAACACCAGTCTGTGTACTTCTAACCAGATCCCCATCCAGATCCAACACCAGTCTGTGTATTTCTAGCCAGATCCCCATCCAGATCCAACACCAGTCTGTGTACTTCTAGCCAGATCCCCATCCAGATCCAACACCAGTCTGTGTACTTCTAGCCAGATCCCCACCCAGATCCAACACCAGTCTGTGTACTTCTAGCCAGATCCAACACCAGTCTGTGTACTTCTAGCCAGATCCCCATCCAGATCCAACACCAGTCTGTGTACTTCTAGCCAGATCCCCATCCAGTTCCAACACCAGGCTGTGTACTTGTAACCAGATCCCCATCCAGATCCAACACCAGGCTGTGTACTTGTAACCAGATCCCCATCCAGATCCAACACCAGTCTGTGTATTTCTAGCCAGATCCCCATTCAGATCTAACACCAGTCTGTGTACTTCTATCCAGATCCAACACCAGTCTGTGTACTTCAAGCCAGATCCCCATCCAGATCCAACACCAGTCTGTGTACTTCTAGCCAGATCCAACACCAGTCTGTGTACTTCTAGCCAGATCCCCATCCAGATCCAACACCAGTCTGTGTACTTCTAGCCAGATCCCCATCCAGATCCAACACCAGTCTGTGTACTTTTAGCCAGATCCCCATCCAGATCCATACAGTAAAAGCTGTCTTGTGAAAACCACTGCTGAAGTTCTGTACCTTCACACACAAGCTAGTTGACAGGAAAATAGTCATACTCAAAGTAGTTACATATTGCACCATGGTGACCATTCTTTTCGACTCTCATGTCCTTCTTGAAGATGGTTCGGAATGCATAATGCTTCTCCCCATGAAGACTCAACAGAACACCTGAAGATCTGCCCTCATAACTATCAGGCAGGATATGCATACACTGGAGTGGCCTTAGTGTCATTCTCATTGTCCCTATCATGTCAATTGAAGGAGCCTTCACCTCATGACACCTGGTGCTGGAGAGCAACTGTCTCCTCTATATAGCCTCCAAAGCAAATGCAGACACTTGGCGAGACTGCCACAGTTTGAAAGGGTCAAGCCCCTAATCCTGATTGCGGCAGTCAACCCCACCTAATCACACAAACTGGGGCTGCCAGATGAGCCAGCAGCCATCTGCACAAGTCTGGGTTGGACCTTGCAGGGCTGAGCTAGAGACTTTGAAAGAAACCTTCAGCAAAGACAATGGCATTGACATAGTTGACATAGCCCCAGAACACTGAGGCCATAAGAAGTGACGAGAAACTCTGGCTGGAAGCCCTCACCCCACCTCATCCTTTAGACCTCATCCTTGAAAATGTAGGATTAGTTACCAGAATCAGGATCAGAGAATTGTAATTGCTGTTAAAATATCAGCAGGTGGTGGCCATTATGAGAAATATCTACCATGGTCACAGGACAAATGTAAATAGTACCACTGAATTCCTCATCATTGACAATGTGGGACTATTTACTAGAATTAAGATTTTAGAAAATAGCTGTCAGGATTACCAAGGGACAAATCTGTGATGGTGCCATAGCCAACAATGCTCCTAATGACATGCTCCAACTGTGTTCCAAAATTCATGCTATTATCATCAAAATACTGCACATAGAGGCTGGACTACGTGCTATTTTTGTGGATATACACAAGTTTGTAGGGGTGGGGAGCGGGGAGGGGGGGGGGGGGGTAATATGGTATACTACTTCTGAATGTGAATTCATACATATGTCATATGTTCAGATTGGATAAGTTATGACAGTCATATATCATATTTTGGAAGGCCCCCTAATAATCTTTATCTGCGTGCTGGCCACTCTAACCAAAATGGTTCTGTAGACCTCACCTAGAATTTAGTACTGAAAGTTAAACTTTTAAAGTTGTAAACGACAACTAAATTTAACATGGAGATGGAAACTCACTTCGGTCTTAGCTAATTTTAGCTTGTTTTGCTTGCTATTTTTGTGGATATACACCAATAATGGATGAAAAAATATATTTTATTATATATTAGGTTTAGGTAGCAAATGCTACACCCGATTGTGAATTCATAGATATCCCATATGTGCAGATTGGACAATTTGATCAATAGTTACAACAGTTTACATGTTTTGATAGGGTTGAAACCTTGTTACGCCCCCTACAGGCCAATTATGTCATTTGTGCGCAGGCCACTCGAACCAAAATGGTTCTATAGACCCTCACCAACAAATTAGGACTGAAAGTGAAACTTTTACAAGAGTTGTAAATGACATCTACATTTAACATGGAGACGAAACCCCACTAACAGGCACACACACACAGGCACACAGACACAAGACACTATCATGGAACCACTGTGTTCCTAAGCCATTGGGAGTTTTAGGCAGCCCATAATAATAGGGCTAACCGTTGCTAATGCTGTGGCATTGTAAATGACAAGCCAAAGGCTAACCAGGCGCATGCACTGCGCACACACACACACACACACACACACACACACACACACACACACACACACACACACACACACACACACACACACACACACACACACACTGTAGTGGCCAGGGTTTTGTGGGCATGTGAAGCAATAACTGCCCATTTGTTTGGGCTCTTCCTGTAGTTTTTTTTGTAACCATTCAAACAACAAACATGATTCTATGAGTGTGTTATGTTTCCAGAGCATGTCTATGTCTGTCGCTGCTCTCCCATGCAGTTCTCAAACATCATAAGAACAATGTGGTGAATTTTGGGATTGTTAAAGCTGTCATGCTCCATTTCAGCCTCACCAAAAGAAAAATGCACAAAAAAAGAAAGAAAGAAAAAAAAAAATATATATATATATATATATATAATATATATATATACAGTATATATACAGTATATACGTGTGTAGAGCCTTAGTATAGACAGATTTATATGCAAACTCTGATCACTTCATGGGGCCAGTCTGATGGCGGCTCCTCTACATAGACTTCTAATTGAGAATAGGGACAAAGTAGAGGCAAATGGAAGTTATGGAATGCATTAGTACTTGGGCTCGCGTGTGTACATTGACCATGTGACCAGGCTGTTTTCTGCCCCTTCAATATCGCAAATCTTCTCCTAGATTGTGCATGTGCGTGCAGTTGTGCTGTGTTGGCTGGTTGTTTTGGTGGATCTATGAAAGAGTTGGGTGCTTTGGACAGAGTGTATCCTTTGCTGTTTATACATTCTGTGTAATATACTGTTCAATCAATCAGTTGGTTACTGTCACATTCATGGTGGAGTCACATAACAGCTCTGTTTATATGGGTAGAGAAAGAGACAGAGAGAGAGCGTGTGTGAAGTGTGGAAATATTCAAGTAAAATACCTGTACAGTACTTAAGTAAATGCACTCTACTGTATGCTCTCTATGCTCTCTCTCTCTCTCTCTCTCTCTCTCTCTCTCTCTCTCTCTCTCTCTCTCTCTCTCTCTGTCTGTTTGGTATTCTCTTGTTTCTCTTCCATGTTCACATTCATTAGTCACTCAGTGTGATCTGACACTCGACGTGTGTGTGTGTGTGTGTGTGTGTGTGTGTGTGTGTGTGTGTGTGTGTGTGTGTGTGTGTGTGTGTGTGTGTGTGTGTGTGTGTGTGTGTGTGTGTGTGTGTGTGTGTGTGTGTGTGTTTTGGGGGGGGGGGGGTGTATTGTCATCCACATTCCCTGCATGTCTCACACATACCACTCTGTCTATCTGGGGGGGGGGGAACATACAGTACTGTAGGTGACACCATCCACCACAACACCACCACCAACCCTAGTGTGTGTGTGTGTGTGTGTGTGTGTGTGTGTGTGTGTGTGTGTGTGTGTGTGTGTGTGTGTGTGTGTGTGTGTGTGTGTGTGTGTGTGTGTGTGTGCGTGCGCGTGCGTGTGCGTGTGCACGTGCACGTGCACGTTTATTGATCGCAGCAAAGACAGTGAGAATGCTGATTGTGTAAACAGTTCATTTCTCTTGTGCCTTTATCCAAGACCCTTTGCATGAATTGTGGATTACATTCACACAGACATACACTGTGCATCCGTCCATTCTCCCCCTGA
>CM076966.1:19655563-19658063 GCA_039105355.1 Benthosema pterotum | reverse complement strand
TCTCTTCTCTTCTCTTCTCTTCTCTTCTCTTCTCTTCTCTTCATTTTACTCCTCTGTTTTATGTTTAACACTGTAATTGTTGTTCTAAGGAAATAGCATAGAGCGTATGTGATAATTTATTCTATTCACTTCCTTGTGTCTGGTTATCAGTTTGTTATCACTATAACAATGTGTTACATTGTTATCGTTGGTGTCTGGATTCTGGGATCGCACATCGTTTTGTATTATTTATATTTTCTATTTTGTATGCAATAATTTCTTCTACCTAGTGTCAACCTATTGTTGTAGTCCATTATAGCCTGCACATTTACTAATGCAGTGGTTTTCAACCCTTTTCGTATAAAGGCCCATAACAATAATTTAACTCTTGGGAGAATAATTGTTTTACTGTAATTATTATGCAATGATTAAAGATTGATTAATGGAACCAAATGGACCCAAATGGACCCTTGCAGGTCACAACCACTGCTGTCTACTAGCACTGCGGTTACAACCACCCTAAAGAATAATTGTTATACTGTTGTATTGTGCTTTTTTGCTTTGGCAATGTAAACATACTGTATTCTGTATGTTTTCTCATGCAAATAAATCCCTTTGAATTGAACTGAATTTAACAGTGGTCCTATAGGCACTACAAGGTATGCAGCACAAGTAGGCTATGGTTTAGGACGGTGCATTGACCATGAGCTTTGCTGATTTGTTCATAATTGATTCTGCAATCAGCAGGATCCCACATGAGTCATGATGACTACAGACGGTGTCCGCCCTCTGACTCAATAACACTCAGTTCAAACGGCACCAAACAATTCTCAAACGCCTTTGAAACGCATAGCAATGGAGCATGCAGAAAGGACGTGCAGCTTTTGGCTTCCTGGTGCACAGTAGAATGAGATAAAGGATGAAAATACAATAAATAGTACACTGCAGGCTGCAATATTCCACTTCATGTAAACAGCACAAAACAGAGCATTGCCACTTATCATGTAGCTGAGCTTTGTCATTAATCACAGGTCAATTCAACACAGTAACTGGCATTTTATTTAAAAAAAATAGTGTAATGGAAAGAAAGAAAGAATGAAAGAAAGAGAGACTATAGCAGGAATAAACAGAGTGGTGAGAAGAAGCAGGTCATTCAGGAGATGACAATGTATTGAGGTGAGGTTAGGTAAGGCAAGCGCTGTGGACTGAAATGGTATTATTATTATTGTACTAAGGAAAAACATAATAATACCAAGCTTTATTCCTACAATTCATAGAATCTAGCGTATCTCAACAGTTATCAGATAGACATAGCAGGAGCAGCCACTTCACAACTACAGTATAGGTATCTACCGGGTCATACAAAAGATAGAAAATGGAACACAGTGCCTCCTTGCAGCATCAATGGTGGATTGGGAGTAAAACATGTCCAAACTGCCTCACACTACAGACAGATGATATCTCCTCATGGCTTCTTACTTAAGTACTTAAGCAAAGATGTAAGGAAGTAAGGAGTTAAGTGACATGGTATAACGAAAACCAGTTCGCATTATAAAACAAGACACAGCCCAACAGTCGGGGGAAAAAAAAAAAAAAAAAAAAAAAAAACAGAAGGGGAGTTATAGCCAACGCATGCCGAAGCATTGAGTGTCAATTTCCCTGTGTTGTCTCACAGGTTGAGGACAGTGCTGGTTTAGTATGGTTACTGTAGTGTAGTTTGTTTAACTTGCATTGAAGTGGTTGGTTCACTGAAAGAAAACAAAGTGAAATCACGCGAAAACGTCCAACAAGTGTGATGTGTCAAAGCTGTCAGAGTTGAACACCACTGACGAGTTCCACCTCCTGTTCCCTCTCACGAATGTACTGTACAACAGCTACATACTTTTTTTTTTTTACTTAAGTGAAATCAATACTGCAATGTACTTACAAGTGTGTTACAAGTAAGAGTATGGTATTTGAAATGTACTTAGGTACAATACAAAGCTATTGGTATCAAAATAAAATAGAAAAGAAACTACTAATTATGCAGACTGTCCAATTTCACACATTTTGAAAATCAAGTTGGCAAAAGATCAATATTCGGAGTAAAAGATCAATATTCGGATCTGAGATGGAATTGGGAAATACTAGTAATAGTAAAGTACAAATATCTCAAAATTGTACAGTAACTGTAAATGTTCTTAGTTACTTTCCTCCACTGACTGCACACCAATTTACGCAGAAAACTCTCAAAACTTTAAAAAAGCAAAGTCCTTCCCAGGTGATGAATTCCGAGTAAAATGCCCACGTCTAAGTCACTATAGACGCGATTCAATTTATTTTTCCCCAAGAACGACAAAGCCGGCCCCTCCACCCAACCTACACGCAGTTGATTGGCTGTCGTCGCGTGTTTATTTTCGCCTGTCTGTCTCGTGCTCTCTTATGGATGGCTGGCTTCCAGCGGATCCTGTCCTGCAGCCTGTCAACCTGACACAATGAGACGAAGATCAGCAGATAGGGATACGACAGCAAGAGCAAAATG
>CM076966.1:19618063-19650563 GCA_039105355.1 Benthosema pterotum | reverse complement strand
CAGCACAATTACACGTTTTTTATGCACATGGGCGCTTGAAACAGTACATTTACTTTTTGTACGTTGTACTTCAAGTACATTTTTATACCAAATTTACATGTTGTACTTTTTTGAATGCTGGGCCATATTTTGCTTGCATTGCAAGTAAAGTGAGCAGATAATAATGCATTTGATAATTCGGCACAGAAGTTGCACCTCCATTGTACTATATTTTTTTGACTTTTAATTACTATATAACATGACAGACCATAATTGTATGGGTTAGTGAGAGTTACATGTCAGTCAGTGCCATGGCAAATTAGGCCTATAACCTCATTGAACTTCACTGAAGAATGCAGTCGGCAATGTGGCATGCATCTACTCTATAATATACAGTAGATGCATGCCACATTGCCGATGACAATATTATGACAATATTATGCAATGCACTTCCCATTGCAATCAGAACTGCAGACTCACTCCAGAATTGCATAGGCTACTGTAAAAAATCCACTGTTAAGTTCTTATATTGCTTATGATTCTTGATGACTATTTTTCTGTATTACCATGTTTTGTTCTTACTTATTGTACAGTAAGTCACTCTGGATTAAACGCGTCTGCAAAGTGCAGGCTGCTACTGAGCATGAAGTGCCTCAGAAACGGACAGCTCGGCTGACTATATTACAAAGTAAGCATTATTGAGTCATACACGTCTGACAACTGTAATCACCTGTCAGTCTGTTGATTGAATAAATGTTTCTAAATAGTCACACGTTCCTACATGATAATCTATTTACAGTCCATTTACACATGGCTTCTGGCTACAGTGCATTGGATCTCTCTCTGTCTCCTATTCTACCTGCGTCACATACTGCTGGCAAAGTGTTGCCTCCACCACCCAGCCTGCACTTAGTTTTAAAAGGAATTAAATGACATGTTTTGAGCTCATTATAATGTATGAATACCCAAGGGTGTGGTTCTCTTGTGGTGTTCTCTGGTTTGGCGTAGCACGATGCTAATGAGCTAATTCAGGAAGCATCTTAAGAGAGGAGTCATCCATGCCAAGCATAACTGAGAGTGCGTGAATGTTAATGTGCTTGTGCATGTTTCACATAACATTTGGGCAAATCATTTTTTTATAATGTTTGTTTAATGAAACAGCTGGAAAGATCTCCATTTGTGAAACAATGTGTATTATTTTTATCCTAGCCAAATATAACATTTCTCCATTGGGAGAGGAATAGAGCCTATAGTTTGACTGCTAGAAGGCCTTTAACATGTTAAACATTGTTAGGAGGACGATTAAGGCATTTTAACTTCATGATTAGCTCATTACGTGTGTGCTTGAAATTCTAGCCTATAAAGGGCTTTCCCTGAATAATGTTGACTTGAAGTGTAGTCAGGACATTCACCTGGACCTGCCAGTACAGTGAACCGCAGTATAGCACAAGTATTGGACAGTAGCCTACAGTTTACTCTAATACAGGTATTCTCAACATTTTTGGCTGGGGACCCCCATTAATGCGTAACCTGGCCATGTCATACTAAAAGCAGATATAATCATTATCTATGGATATTTTATGCAAACCCTTATTTGTCATTATCCGGTCATATTGGTAATTTGGTATTGGCAAATATAACCATAGATCTGACCCAGAGGTATGGGGTTGACTCTATAGTTAAATAAAATGTTGGGGCGTATGCCTTGGGGTTGCCCAGGTGCATATATATATATATATATATATATATATATATATATATATATAATATATATATATATATATATATATATATATATATATATATATATATATATATATATAATATATATATATATATATATATATATATTTTATTTGTCACTCCAGTGTATGTCAGGACATATACAGGGATGAAATAGTGTTTCCATTTTCCACAGTGCAATAAGGGAATAGTCAAGACAATAGACAGTCATTTTGTCTTAATGTTTAACCCAAGTGAGGGACTCCCTTCATCATACAACATCACATTTTACAATTACAATTGCGGTCCTCACTTTTTAACCTCAATTCTGTTCTCGGCCAATCAAATATAGGAGGGGTCCCTCAAAAATATATATCATGTTGTTTTCTGGAATAGGGAGAACATTTGTGGAATTGGCCTTGTTGGTCTTAATGGGTGTTGGACTGACAGCCAGACATCACACAAACACACTGGTTTGTACAACATGCAAACACACTGTTGTGTAGACACCACAACAACACGTGGAGCAGACAAGATGCAAACACTGGACTGTTCTGAATCTCTTTGAAAGACCCTGAGGCAAACAGACTCCGTACAATGTTGTCTTTATTTGGGGGAGGGAGGGTAGGGGATGTGAGGGGAGAGAGAGAGAGAGAGAGTTGTTCGGGTCCGGGTTTAGTAGAATCGGGACCAGTGGAAAATCCCATATGCCCACAATGGGCATTTTTGTTACTGGATGATTCTCACATGTCCCAGGAATGGGTGGAACAAAGGAGAAGTTCCTCTTTTTTTTAAAATTATTATTATTATTATTTTTAATAATAACAACAATATATTTTTTCTATATATTTTTTTCTATTTATTTTCTTGTGAAAAGTGAAGTGAAGTACCTTTTTATCGCACACATTGCATTGGGTAAAAGTATATCCACATTTAGTGATGGTTTGACAAAAGTTACTTTTAATGTACTAGGGTTAAAATTCTACTACTCTACTAATAATAATAATAATAATCACACCCATGTAAAGTGAGGGGTGCTCAATGTTATCATTGTGCATCCTCCCCTTCGTCTTCACTGGTTGTGCTTGTTTACCCAATTAATCTTTGTTAGGACAAGGTTTGTGTTTGCACAAACATTAGGCCTCATCCGCCAATAAGATCTTACATATTCATGAAGTGTTCTCAAGTAGGCAGGGGTGTGTCAGATCCTTCAAATTATTATAGGTAGACGCCCTATCTCTTCGAAATAGCATCCTAATTATCATAGGGAACCACCCATCAATTCCCATATAAGGCTTAAGGAATTCCCTTTCCATCCTGTGTTTTACACAGGTGGGTGTTGTTTTGCATGACTCCATGGTAGTCACACCTGTGTGTTATTGCAGCACTCGGAAATCACAGGGACCTCTCACACAGATAAAAAAGTTGACTGAATGAAGTCAACAATACCAAAAATGTATACATATGGTGGGACACGAGAGTCTAAACATTAAACATTAATACTATTGTGGTGATACTGAAGTAAACAGCTGAATTAATTCATGAATGTATTTTTTTAAAATGATCAGTCATCAGTGTCAACTTATCAGACATCAGTGTAAACTGGCTATAAGCATAATATATCCATATGTCAACATATGCAATGTTACCGGCAACTGAGTCTGTTGTTTTTTTTTTGAGAGATCAACCAGAAGCCTATTTCAACCTTCGACTCGTTGAGATAGGTTCCTTGCCAGACAGAGTTGTGAAGTTGAATTTGAACTTCAACGTAGCAAGAGAGGATGGTACCAGGCTACAAAAGTAGTGGATAGTAGAGAATATAAAATATTACTGGACTCTGGAGAGTGAGTATGAAGGACCTTAAGGCAACAAATTGCGTGGGGGTGTATGGGGAGATGATGGAGGGTGGAGTGGGGGTTGTGAGGTGGGTATGATGCCTTTCTTCAACTCAACTGGTCTGTTTGGGTTAGATTGTAATTTTCAGGCCAGTTGAAAACTCTAAACCAGTGGTTCTCATTTTAATGTGAATGAAGGATTCTTCATACCCTCAAAATATTTTCTGCTAGGGAAATGCTTTGTAGATTTATCACAATGTTTAGAAAATCTCTAATCTACAGGCTCAAAATGGGCAATAATGGGATGCACTGTGAATTTGTAGATTGGCTATTTTCAACATCTAAAATGGGATTAAACTTAAATATTTTGCCTGGACGACCTCTTGAGATCCCCAGAACACATTAAATGTGTTCTGGGGATCTCAAGAGGTCGTCCAGGCACGTCCAGGCAAAAACAATGCCCTCAAGATGCGTCACATTTTGATGCATCTGGAGGGCATTGTTTTTCCTTGTTCTTCCTTGTTCAGATTGCATTTAAGAGCAAATAAGGCGAGTATGAGAATAAGGCACCCTAAGAGTGCTCCACAGTCCACTTACCTACGAATAAATCACACATCACAAGAAAACATTTAGGCATCCCAAAATGTTCTTTAAAACGTCTTAAATGGGCCTGAGAACAAAAATCCTCTTAAGAGCTGTTGACGCATGAGGCCCAGTGGACATAGGAGGAACTAGCAAAATAGAGAAAATGTGTCTCACTGAAGCCAGATTCATACTTTGTTGCCCATGTAGTGATGTTGTGTGATGAAATGTACGTTATGTGCTGATCATTGTTGTCACCATATTACTCAAACAGTAATGTATTACAGATTACATACTACTCTAAAAATAATACAGTTACAGTACTTATCACTATCCCTGACAAAAGTGACTAGTTACTTTGCATATCTGCTCTAGAGTTTACATCTAGCAGCCTGCAAAGCAACTTGAGCCCACTCTACCATTAATAAATAAATACTCAAATGCACAGTTCCATCACCATATTGCTCAAAATGTAAAGTAATATTAATATTATGTTACTAGTTACTGGAAAAAGTAAGTAGTATTACTTTAGTTACTTGACAACACTGGTGTCTCAACGGTCTAGGTCAGTACTGTGTCTTTGTGTTTGTCTGGAGTCAAATGAAGATGTGTTCATAACTGTCAGTCTGACCGAGGACAACAGTCCTCTCATTGCATACGCTACACGCTACATACACAAGACAGGACTGTGTGTGTGTGTGTGTGTGTGTGTGTGTGTGTGTGTGTGTGTGTGTGTGTGTGTGTGTGTGTGTGTGTGTGTGTGTGTGTGTGTGTAACAGATGGACAGATAGATATGATCAGCCTTCAGATGGAAGCCTGCATGATGTTGTACTGTTATTTAACTTGTGGCTGCCGGCGTTTTGTAACAGGCAGACAGATGGGGTGTATGTGTGTGTGTGTGTGTGTGTGTGTGTGCGTGTCCATCCGTGCGTGTGCAGAGGACTGATAGCTAGCTTGGAGGCTGCGTGGAGGGGGTACGCCACAGGAAGCTATGTGGGGAGAGACAGATTAGCAAAACACACTTCCTCTTTTCACAGGCCACACACACACACACACACACACACACACACACACACACACACACACACACACACACACACACACACACACACACACACACACACACTGCATCATAGCACACATGCAGGTAAAGTGTGCGTTCCCCCATACATTATAGAGTAGATTGGGGCCACTCAAATTTAGGTGGCTCAGGAGCCACCCAGCAAAATACCAAGGGCCATAACTTCCACAAGGCCAAATAACTCCCAGGTATTTGATACTATGTTGGATTTTTTTAGTGAGTGATTTTTTATGTCTAGACCAAACGTCATTGGACAAAACTACTGTCATGATGACATTGAATTATTAATGATTATATGGAGTTACACAATTAGGCTTTTTTCACAAAATGTGAAGAGAACATGAACAGATTACTGTTGACAATAAATCAAATATCAGTGGCAAATACTTCTGCAATGTTACATGGACTGGCACAGAAATACAGTTTTGTAAATGAAAAAAACGTGTTACTTTTCGCGTTTTTGGATATAATGTAAAGATGCTTTCTGAACATACCGGTAAATATAAGATTACAAATCAAGAAACCAAATGTGAGTAGTAGTGATGTGCGGGCCGGTCTGATGGTGGCAGGTCGCGCGGGTTAGGCGGACAGGTTAAGGTTTTAGGTGCAATTAGCAGGCTGCAGGCAGGGCAGGCCGTCCTGAAAAAAATCATACTGGTACTCTTGCTGAACCCATAATCTTGTTCTATTGTTCATCAATGTGCGTGGCTTATGAAAGAGGGCCTTTTGACCAAAGTGTCCTCTGCTCTGTCTCTTTGTTCTGAGCTTCTGGACATATGACCGGCCACCACCGTATTGAGCGCAATTGCACACAATCTTTCTTAATTGAAAGGCATGCACAGCTGTGCACAGTGCGCACAGAGCAGTGCAGATTGTGTTGCATTGTGAGCTTGTAGAGTAGGCTATTTCATTCATTCATCTGGAGTGGGGAGCTACGCTGCAGCAGGCTACACACGTGTGTTGAAGTGAACCGAATGTTGTGTCAAGATAAAAGTAAAATAACTTCAGCTACGACATCGATGTCACCTCACTCACTCTCTCTCTCTCTCTCTCTCTCTCTCTGTCTTTTACCTTGATAAGTAGCTAATTTGGGCCACAGGGGAGACTGCAGGTTTGGTCATTTCCTTGTGATTAAGGCCCCGGCTACACGACTCCGGATCTTTTGCCAAACGCAGAAATATTCCTGCGTTTGGGCCGTTCCACTACACGCAAACGGCGTTTTACGTCACTCAAACGGAGTTTTGGGCAAACGGATAAATAAGTGAAGATATTCGAAAATATCCGGAGCAGCGTAGCCGTGTAGACACGTGAAACGAAAACGATGACGTCTCATACTTATCAGCTCATGACGTGACCAAACAACTTCCGAGGTGTCCCTATTCAGGCTGCATTGAACAGCGCGAGCGCTCAGTTTCCGACCCCCAATGTCGTAACTATTCTACTGGATGTTACATTAAAGAAGTCTACCTCCCGGAATCCCAGACCCTTACTAGTACTACTACCAGGTTACGTGAAATTTGTATTTGGGTAACCATGGAAACCAGCTAACACCAGCCATTTCTGTGTTGTGCCAAATATTTCTTTTCGCCACCTACTGGCTTGGCATACGTGTTGGAGCCCCAAATGTCCGTTTTGGGTTTATATGTGGACACGGATATCTTTGTGGTGTGGACAGGATTTTTTTTTTTCAACGGAGGAGAAAAAGAACGGATATTTTCCTCGTGTAGCCGGGGCCTTAGCTGAAATATTCTTGCACACCTACTTTTTCCTTTTGTGGGCTGCGGGTTATATGGGGTGGGCCGTTGATTAAAATGTTGCGGGACGGGTTGCTGTGGACGGGCTGGCACCCTTGGCTGGGTAGAACGGGGTGGGTTATGAAATAAAGGCGGCCCAGGCATCACTAGTGAGTAGTACTGACAAAAACTGCAGATAATGGTAGATAATGACTTTTCCACGCTGAAAGTCAATCTCGTGAACAAATGTGAACAAATGTTTTATTCAATTTATTGCTGTGATCATGTTGCATATATATATATATATATATATATATATATATATATATATATATATATATATATATATATATATATATATATATATATATATATATATATATATATATATATATATACAGTATATACTATATATATATACTGTATATATATATATATATATATATATATATATATATATATATATATATATATATATATATATATATATATATATATATATATATATATATTAGAGCTGTCGATCAATTAAAAAATGTAATCGCAATTTAATCGCATATTTTTATGATTTCTAAATATACCTTAAATGAGTCTTTTTCAAGAATATTCATATCAAGGTCAATTATTTATTCTTCATTTGAGCCACAGATCACCATTTGATGGCATTTATTTAGACTCCCAGACCTAAATTAAAGAATTTATCAACAATTTCATGTTGGTATCATTGGGAGCGAACATGCACATTTTGTAGAAAGTTTTCTACAATCTCTAATTGTGTAGACTTATTTTAAAGTAACTTAACTGATGCAATATGCTGAAATATTTAACAATTATTCACCTGCATTTGGCGAAATTGAACCAAATAGACCCACTTGGCTTTTGGTTTTACTGTGAGTTAATCTCGCACTAAAAAAATTAATCGAGTTAACTCACGGCTGAGTTAACTCGCGATTAACTAGCGATTAACTAGTTAATGCTGACAGCCTTAATATATATATATGGTGTAGCATCCGGACCAAACCATGACACAGTACAAAGCATTCAGATGAGGCTAGACCGCCACGGTTTTTATTATCTGATACAAACTGGTGATGAGACAGGTAAGTAAACAACTCAAGAATTCATCTAAGGGGAACTGAGGTGTCTCTTCGTCCAGGGTGGTTCGACTGGGTAAGTATATAAGGGAACTAAAAGTCTCTTTCTTTCTTCTTAACAGAAAAGTCCTTACAACACAGCCGGTGGGGGTTTACTATATGGTCCCGTATCCTCTACTGGGACGAGGAAGTTTTAGGGGCTCCGTTTAACGGAGCACAAAGTGCGCGCTTCTTGGGAGCGCGCCTGGTTTTCTGCTCTGTGCCACTGCCTGCAGTGGGGGGGAGAGAGAGAGAGCGATTAGTGGGTGTTATTGTCGCGATCAGTACAAAGGAGGTGTTGTGAGGTGGAACTCGCTTACCGCCAGTACAAAGCCGTCCGTCTCGTTGGGAGGCGAGAGAGCGAGTGAGAGGGCGGCAGGCTCTTTGAAGGCGAGGGGGCTGGACGCACGGCTGCAGACTGTCGCTCTGATGTAGGACGTAATTCGGGACGTAACGTGCGTCGATGACCGCCCCCAAGCGTGGCCGCTCCTCTCCTCCTCTCTCGGCCGGCCTCCCCTCCGAGCGGAGGCTCTTACCTGGCTGGCGGTCCCCCAGCGAGACGCCACACACCCCCCCCCTTTGTTCCACGCTCGGGCGGGGGACCTCCTCCGCGCTCTCCTCATACATACGGGACAGGGCGTCCGCGTGGGCCAATTCCCTCCCGGGCCGATGTTCCACTTTAAAACTGTAATCCTGTAAAGTGAGAAACCATCTCGTTATCCGTGCATTCCTGTCTTTGCTGGTGGACATCCATTTCAGTGGAGCGTGGTCCGTGATTAGTGTAAAGGGTCGGCCCCATAGGTAGTATTTAAGGTGATGTACCGCCCATTTAATAGCGAGGCATTCCTTCTCTATGGTGGCGTAATTTCTTTCATGTTTCTGTAATTTGCGGCTCACGTAGGTGACAGGATGCTCGTCTCCCCCTACGAGCTGGGTGAGCACCGCGCCGATGCCCGTAGCCGAGGCGTCTGTGTATAAGACAAAAGGTTTTTTAAAATCAGGGCTGATTAAGACTGGCTTCTCGCATAGAGCCCCTTTTAAGGTTTTGAAGGCGGTTTGTGTCTCGGGGGTCCACCTCACTGCGTGAGGCTTCTGTTGCCTCGTCATGTCATATAACGGTGCAGCTATACTGGCATAGTCTTTGATAAATTTTTGATAATAGGAAATTAGACCTAAAAAGGACTTCACCTGGCGTTTGGTGCGGGGCTGGGGCCAACTGCGGATCTTCTCCACCTTGCCGGTCTGGGGTCGGATGCAGCCGCGGCCCACCGTATAGCCGAGGTAGTTCGTCTCATTCATTCCTAGCCGGCACTTCTTCGCATTGGCGGTGAGTCCGGCGGTTCGAAGAGCTCCGAGGACCGCCTGCAGATGTTCCAGATGCAGCCGCCAGGTGGCGCTATACACGACCACGTCGTCCAAGTAAGCGGCCGAATACTCTCGATGTGGTCTGAGAATTCGGTCCATCAACCTTTGGAACGTGGCGGGCGCCCCATGCACGCCGAATGGTAGCACGGTGTACGGAATAAGCCTTCGGGGGTCGCGAAAGCTGTCTTCGGTTTCGCACTGGGAGATAGTGGGATCTGCCAGTAGCCTTTCGTCAGATCCAATGTCGAGATGAAGCGGGCCGGGCCGAGGCGTTCAGTCAGTTCGTCCGTCCTGGCCATGGGATAAGCGTCGAAATCTGTAATTGCGTTTAGTTGCCGAAAATCATTGCAGAATCTAATGCTGCCATCTGGCTTGGGAACTAGAACAATGGGGCTCGACCAGGGGCTATTAGACTCCTCTATGACCCCTAACTTTAGCATTGTTTGTACTTCCTCTTTTATTGCCAACCTTTTCGCCTCGGGGATTCGATATGGGCGCAACCTCACCACTTTCCCGGGTGCCGTGGGGATGTCATGCTCGGCGAGGTGTGTGCGCCCTGGCGTCTCCGAGAATACATCTCCGTTCTCGCGTACGAGCTCCCCGAGCTGGTGTCTTTGCGTTGGGGACAGCTCCTCTCCGAGTGGAACCTGGGGCGGGGGCTGAGAGAGAGAATGAGAGAGCAGAGCCGCGGTGGGGGGTATCTCGGTGGCGGCGTTCCATTTCTTTAACAAATTGATATGGTAGATCTGGTGATCTCGTCTTTTCCCCGGCTGGTTGATCTTATAATTGACGGGCCCGACCCTCTCTATCACTTCGTATGGTCCCTGCCACCTGGCGAGGAATTTACATTCCGATGTAGGGACTAATAACATTACTTTCTCGCCCACATTGAATTCTCTTCTCACGGCCCCGCGATTATACACTCTGGCCTGCTCGTGTTGCGCCTGCTGCATGTGCGCTCTGACTAGTGGCCAAACTTTACGCGCACGCGCTTGGAGCTGTTCCACGTGATCGACAACACTACGGTGGGGGGGAGGGCTGACTTTCCCATGCCTCCTTAGCTATGTCGAGTAGGCCTCGGGGACTCCGCCCATATACGAGTTCGAAGGAGAGTAGCCAGTGGATGCCTGTGGCACCTCTCGTATGGCGAATAATACAAAGGGAATTAGATGATCCCAGTCTCTGCCGTCTATTTCCACCGTTTTTCGGAGCATCGACTTTAACGTACGGTTGAAACGCTCGGTCAATCCTCCCCCTGGGGGTGGTAGGCGGAAGTGCGGATGCGTTTAATATTCATCCATTTATAGAGCGATGATAATACTCTTGACATAAAACATGTCCCTTGGTCCGTCAGTATCTCTGACGCCACGCCCACCCGGCTGAATAGGAGGAATAGCTCACGGGCCACTGTTCTAGCCGTGGCTGTGCGTAATGGAATGGCCTCCGGGTACCGTGTAGCATAATCAATTATCACTAGGATATATTTATGACCCCGGGCGGATTTGGGGAGGGGGCCCACCACATCCATGGCTAGACGAGAGAATGGAATGTCTATAATGGGGAGCGGGATGAGTGGGTTTCGCTGTATAGGCCGGGGAGCGTTCAGCTGGCATTCTGGGCAAGATCTACAGAAGTCTTCTACTGCGCGTTTAACGCCAGGCCAGTAGAAGCGGGCTACGATACGATCATAGGTCTTTTTCACCCCAAGGTGGGCGCCCAGCTGATGGCTGTGAGCGAGATACAAAACCCTCGAGACATATTGCTTCGGCACTAGAAGCTGTTCGATCACATTGTTCATATGGTCTCTCACTGCCCTGTATATCAGCCCGTGCTTAACAATGAAACATGGGTATGAAAGCTCACTCACCCCATCTGCTGGCGTTCCGTCGATGGCGCAGATCTGCTCACGAGCTGGGGCGAGGTTGCTGTCCTCCCACTGCATGCTTGCATATTCGCCGCCTCGGCTCGGGGGCTCGGCCCCGGGCAGGGGCAGGTCTTCAAAGGGGTCCGCGGACCCCTCTTCGGGATCCTCCATTTCCCCCGGTGGTCCTTCTCCTTCCTCCTGCATTTCCTGCCCCTGGCTGCTGTCAGTCATCGGGTCCTCGGACCCGGGCTGGAGGGCGGGGCAGGTGGGGTTGATTTCGCTGTGCCCGTGCCGCTGCTGACGCCTCCGGCGGCGGGGACGAGCGCGGGGGGTGCCTGGTGGCCGCCAGTAGCGGTGGAAGAGGACGTTATCCGCCCCGAGGAGCATAGGCACAGGTAGGTTGGGGACGATACCTGCTTCCAGGGTGGCTTCCCCCCGGGGGGTTTGGACTCGTACTTTGCATGTGGGGTAAAGGCGGAGGTCTCCGTGCACACATGTGACGGGTACTGATCCACCCTCGGTGGGGGGTCCAGCCAGGTCTGCTCTCACCAGCGACACCACACTGCCCTGTCCAGCAGGGCGTGGGTGTCCGTGCCGTCGATCCGGACCGGCAGATGGGAGGTTTTGGGGCGGACCCCTCCGGTCTGTAAACACTGTCTTCCTTCCCCCGGGGAGGGGGCGGACGGCATGGAAACATCGCGGTCCCGGTCTGGACAGGTCCACGAGATGTGGTCTAGCTTTCCACACACATAACACCGGCGGTCGCGCTCGTTTGATGGCCGGGCGCCGCGCTCCGGGGCGGTGCTTCTGGCGTTGGGTGCGTTCTGGGGTGGCCTCTTCTTGTCGCGGCCAGCCCGTTCCTCCGTCCCTGTTTTGATGTTCTCGGGGCGGGAGCCTCCCATCATCTCTCTGCACACTTGATGGTTCTCTAGGAGTGCCACCAGCGCGTCTACGGTGGTGGGACTGGTTTGTGCAGCGTACTCGCGGGCCTTTGGCGGCAGGGCACGAATGCAGCGGTCTATCACTATGCGGTCCACGGCGGGGGGTCCACCGGCTGTATTGAGCCATCTATTGGCGAGGCGCATCAGGGCCGCTACTTGGGGCCGGGGGGGCTGTGCGGGTTGGTATTCCCAGTTATGAAACCGCTGGGCCCACGGGTAGGCTATGCCCTTCTATAGCTAGGATGGCGGCTTTTAACTTGTTATAATCATTGGAGTCTGCTATGGTCAAGTCGCTGCATACGCGTTGTGCCTCTCCCGTCAAGAAGGGCATCAGAATCGCCCCCCACTCTATCACCGGCCATTTTTCCCTGACGGCGGTTCGTTCGAATAGTTCTAGATATGCTTGCACATCGTCAGAGGGGGACAATTTAGTGAGCACAAGCCCGGGCGCTCTGGTTTGTTCCCTAGGGGGGGTGGCTCGCTCTAGGAACTGTTTGAACGCTTGCTGTAGCTCTGCCTGGCTTTTAAGCAGGGCGGTCAGGGCCGGTGATTGCTCCATATTGTAGTCAATGGCGTGGATCAGATGCTATGCCCGCATTCTCCACCAGGTGTAGCATCCGGACCAAACCATGACACAGTACAAAGCATTCAGATGAGGCTAGACCGCCACGGTTTTTATTATCTGATACAAACTGGTGATGAGACAGGTAAGTAAACAACTCAAGAATTCATCTAAGGGGAACTGAGGTGTCTCTTCGTCCAGGGTGGTTCGACTGGGTAAGTATATAAGGGAACTAAAAGTCTCTTTCTTTCTTCTTAACAGAAAAGTCCTTACAACACAGCCGGTGGGGGTTTACTATATGGTCCCGTATCCTCTACTGGGACGAGGAAGTTTTAGGGGCTCCGTTTAACGGAGCACAAAGTGCGCGCTTCTTGGGAGCGCGCCTGGTTTTCTGCTCTGTGCCACTGCCTGCAGTGGGGGGAGAGAGAGAGGGCGATTAGTGGGTGTTATTGTCGCGATCAGTACAAAGGAGGTGTTGTGAGGTGGAACTCGCTTACCGCCAGTACAAAGCCGTCCGTCTCGTTGGGAGGCGAGAGAGCGAGTGAGAGGGCGGCAGGCTCTTTGAAGGCGAGGGGGCTGGACGCACGGCTGCAGACTGTCGCTCTGATGTAGGACGTAATTCGGGACGTAACGTGCGTCGATGACCGCCCCCAAGCGTGGCCGCTCCTCTCCTCCTCTCTCGGCCGGCCTCCCCTCCGAGCGGAGGCTCTTACCTGGCTGGCGGTCCCCCAGCGAGACGCCACAATACACACACACACACACACACACACACACACACACACACACACACACACACACACACACACACACACACACACACACACACACACACACACACACACACACACACACACACACACACACACACACATCTTAACATCTTTATTTGTATTCACATTTAACAAGGAAATCTTGAACACAAACAATAGTAGATGTGCAAGCTTGGAAAACTCTCTCTGCAACAAGTGCTAGGATACAGATCAAGGGTACAGGAAGCAACGTCTTCTCCATATATGGCGACTGCCAATTATTGCAGATACTGAACAGAATTTTGCCAGTGCCTTAGCTCTGGGTTTGGGAACACCTGCAATCTGCAGGCCCCTCACCACTGATTTGTGGACATTACCAAGGCTTCCGAAAATAAACACCAGCAGTTTGCATTTGTAGCCAAGCTGTATAATAGTATCCCTTAGATGCTGGTACTTAAGCACCTTAGTAAGGAAAGCCTCTTCCAGACTGTGGTCAAATGTACAGGCCACTTCCAAAATGGTCACTTCCCTACTGTCCTCATCAACAACAACAATATCCGGTGTATTAGCAGTAACATCTGAAAATACGTCAATTCCGTTATTGTACATGAACATGGCAGTTGAAACACGTGAGTGCTTGTACATTTTGGCAGATGACGGGATATATGAGCTCAAGTCCTTAGCTAACAGGTCAACAATTCTGTCATGCCTAGCAGTGTACATTCCCTTATATACAAAGCAGCCATTAAGAATATGTGACAATGTTTCTGTAACAGGGGTGTGGTCGTGGTGCAGACAATGAGGAGGAAACCTGTTAGGGTACCACAGAGAAAGGTTGAGTCTGGTTGGAAGGACCTGTAATCTGGCTTTAACTGTAAAACGGACTATCTCCTCATCAACTGTATAATTCTTGAATATATACACACACACACACACACACACACACACACACACACACACACACACACACACACACACACACACACACACACACACACACCAGACCACTGGGTGTGACGCTGATTGATACTGGGATGGATTGGACAATGAATGAATATGTGGGATTATGGGTAAACACACTGTAAATTGTAAAGACTTCATCTGGTCCGCACTCCAGATCAGAAGGTGGCGGTAATGCTCCAATGGGCTTCAAACCGCCATAAAACAACACTATAGAGAAGAAGAGAAGAAGATGCAGATTTTCTGTGAAATGTCGTATTGTGTGCGGAGAAACTTGGCAAAGAAGGGGTGTGTGTGTGTGCACGTGTGTGTGTGCGCGTGCGTGCGTGTGCGTGTGCGTGTGCGTGTGTGTGTGTGTGTGTGTGTGTGTGTGTGTGTGTGTGTGTGTGTGTGTGCGCGTGCGCGCGTGCGTGCGTGCGTGTGTGCGTGCCCGCCCCGTTTTACATGCCTGGGTGTTTGGTGTGTGCGGCGTGTCTATCTGTCTGTCTGTGTATGGTGTGTGTTTGTGTGTGGTGTGTTTAGACGCTGTATAAACAGCAGTCTTTTGTTGTTTGTCTGTCTGTGGAGGGCTAAGGAGACGGTTTGTCCTGCAGGACAAACTTCGGGGAAGTTGATTTTCTTGTGTTTGTCTTGGCCAGTGGGAATAGGGTTGGCGTGCTCAGCGTAAATACGGGGTGATACTGTATACGGTGGCTGTAGTGGTGACACCGGGACAGGCCAAGTGTCCCTGAGCAAGGCACTGAACCCTTAAAGGGCCACTTCACCCCTTTTGCAACCAGAGCTTATTTTAATGATGTTTGGTAGACACTCGGAAACACTTTCCTTTTTTATGTGGGTAATGTGTGTTTTTAGACATTTTTGTTATGACCCCATTGACGTCCATGACCAAAATTTGTCATGAAAATGTGGTCTCACTTCCTTCCTGGACTTGTGAGTCATACCTCCCTTTCCCAAGGAGGGGCAGTGGTGCAGCAAAGCATTATGGGCATTGTAAGAATTCAGCAATCCCGTCCAGCCCTAGTAAAACACACAATAAACTCATTTTTTGCATATACAAGGTACTTTAGGGTGCACATTTCTATTTGCGCTACTGTTAAATGTATACACTAAACACTGAGTGACTGGGTTTCTTCCAGTGGTGGAAATGTCCTGTTTACATTTTGGTTTTGCAGGCATTCAGAAATGTACAGATGTCGATGTCTTGTATAACTCTATAGGAATTTATGTCAACTAAGTAATCTTGCATTTTGAGACCCACCATCCCACCAAATGATGCCTGTGTGTGTGTGTGTGTGTGTGTGTGTGTGTGTGTGTGTGTGTGTGTGTGTGTGTGTGTGTGTGTGTGTGTGTGTGTGTGTGTGCGTGCGTGCGTGCGTGCGTGCGTGCGTGCGTGCGTGCGTGCGTGCGTGCGTGCGTGCGTGCGTGCGTGCGCGTGTGTGTGTGTGTGTGCATGTGGGACTGTATCCCTCAATTCTTCTCCCCTCCTCCTCTTGGCCTCCCTCCATCTTTCCTAGCTGGGTCATTCTACTGAACTAGAGCACACTTCACATTCTTCATCAAGTCTCATTTTCTACCCCTGACTCTGTACCTACTCTGTCTTATCCACCCCCGCCAAAACCGCATACACATGCGCATGCACACACCACACACAGACACACACACACATGCACACACACACACGCACGTACGCATGCACGCTCTCTCTCTCTCTGTCTCTCTCATCTTTCTGTATCCATTACAGCGACTAAATATAGAGATATTACAGAGGACAACAGCCCTGCCAATTGCCCTTTTGTAATATGTAAAAGAAAAACACGCTTGGTGTACTGTTCTATTGGTATTAATCCAGTGATAATTGAGCCTTAACATGAGCATACTTGGATGCGGTCTGGAGTGATTGTTCGCATACAGTACAAGCTCATTATGCTATTACCATTATCTGCCATTTGAAGTCCGTGAAACGTCCAGTGAGAGAGCTACAGGCAGACTGCCAGGGTATAATTGAGCAAGACAGGAGTCAGTGAGACAGCTCAGTATGTGTGTCAGTCTGTGTCTGTCTGTTTGCCTATGCCCTTTTACACCAGTGGTTTTCAACCAGTGGTCCAGGGACCACCAGTGGTCCTTGAGAGGATTCCAGGTAGTCTCTAAATGATGGAGAGTTCTTAACCAAATTGAAACCTATAGATCTTCAACTCTTGAGAGCAAAAACAGGTCCATTTGGTTTCATTTAGGCTCTCAAGAGTTCGATTATTGTTAAACATCTGAATTACTTAATTTACAAGAAGCCTAGGGAATTACAAAAGTTTGAAGAGTTTGCATTCTGGCTCCGCTCTGTGTTGAGTGTATTGGTTGTTTGAGAGGTGCACATGGTTGGATGTGTTGCGTGATTGTATCGACTATCAAGTGAGGACAGAATCCCTGACTTTGGCATGTTAATCACTCGTTTTTTACTTGGCAAAAAAATGAGTGGTACGCCATTGTTTCACGAAATGGGCTGATCTACAGTATAAAAGTTGCGTTCAAATTGGACCAAGTGGTTAATAATGCAAAATGCAGTACAATGAGTACCACAAGATGATGTGGTAATTGTGGACATTTACAGTTAGTCAAACACGTTATACATCAAATTGACTAACATTCGGGCACATGCATGCAGTTTAAAACAGATATAGGTTGCACATGTCCAGCCCCTCGCTGGTGCTGTTACTGTATCTGTAGATACAGATACAGTGTAAAAAGAGAAAAGTCTGGACACAAGTCAAGTGCGGACACAACTCAACTCAACTCAAATGTGTTTAAACAGCTGTTTCAGTCTTGGTTGGTCTTCATCATCACCTGATGAATGCCAGCCAAGGTTTGTGAATGCCAGTGTTTTAAAATGGATAAAACCCTGTGGAGCTGTGGAGTTGTGTGTGTGGACTTTAACCACATTCATACTATCATTACAACCTCACAATATGTTGTAAAAAAAAAAAAAAAAAAAAAAAAACTTTGCCCGTAGTGATGCAAAGGTTTTATGCGTTTAATTAGTGGAAGAATTTGGGGACATTCTGTAAGCTCATCTCTATGGTACCTTGTTGTAAAAACAATACATTATTCTGAAACCCCACACCGATGATATTTGGCTAGGAGATGCTGGGTTGTGTGCCTCAGAGGAAAAAAATGTTGATTAACCTGATTAAAAATTTTAACGCAATTAATTCATCTGCACACTAACTTCACCCACTGAGCAACTCGAGAGATTGTTCGGGGGCTTGTAGATCACCTATTTTGATAAATATATAAAAATAAACAGATCTTTTTTGTCCCAGATTATTTTTCTTTTGTAAATGTTTGAATCCGTTGAAGGAAAACAGGCATATATTGGACATAGTGCGAATGGTGATTAATCATGATTAAATTAATTTTGAAGCTGTGATTAATTTGATTTTTTGTAAGCCCTAATATATATATATATATATATATATATATATATATATATATATATATATATATATATATATATATATATATATATATATATATATATATACAGTATATTAGCTGTCTTAGTATCTGAACTTTGGCTACTCCAGAGCTGGCACCCTAAAGAGAACTGGCACCCTTAGAGAACTGGCATTTTTCAAACAAACTCATTGTCCTTTTCATTTTTTATTTATTTATTTTGGTCTCGATTGAGATACGTTGAACTTTGGTATCATTTCACAACGTCCCACAGGCCCTAAGAGCACAGTAAGAGAGGGGCCACAGAAATGCATGCACACACACACGCCCACACACACACACACACACACACACACACACACACACACACACACACACACACACACACACACACACACACACACACACACACACACACACACACACACACACACACAGATTCACAAGCACACACATGCACGCACGCATACACCCATCATGCAAAGAGGATGCCAACGTGTGTTTTGTGTTGGTGCGTCCGTAGCTAGAGGTCGTCTGCCAATCAGGAGGTCACTGGTCTCCTGGCCCAACACACCCATATGTCTGCATGTCACATTAACCTCCACCAGGGGCCTCATCAGGATCAGCTGGGCTGCCAGCACAGCTGGATATTGAGCCACAGAGCTAAAGAGCAGCAGGTCATTTGGGATATTGTTCTCTGGACACTATACAAGACATTGTCCATTAGAATGCTCTGAGCAGCCAGGGATACAGGACTGACTGAATGAACCTGGAGTGACCATGAGTAGCCAGGGATACAGCACCCACACTGCAGGTTAAACATCACCTGTTCTGTGGGCTACAAATCGCACGTAGCTCCCAAGATGCATGGCTGCTTAAAGCTGCCATGGCTTGTGGCCTGTGGCTTCCTGTTAGGTTAGAGTTTAGTGTTAGCTTATCGGTGTCTTTCATATTTGGACGGCACTCAAAAAATGAGCAGCCATCAGCTGGGTGAATCTGCTACGGACTTGCCTCTCCTCCTGGGACACAGCGGACTCAGTGTGCTCAAGGTTCATGACTATTACCATTTATTGAACGACAGTTTTTCTTATGCAACCGTGAGATACAGACTGAGTGTGCAATGTTAAACTAAACTAGAAAACACTAATTAAAACTAAAACTAAAATGAAGCAAAGTAAACTTTGCCGAGTCATGAGGCCCAAGGGCAGTAGCCTTTCTCCTGTATAGCCTTGGACAAGTACACTCCCTGGACATGATGTTACCGGTATGTCACACGGACTGGACTGGATGCTCAGTGCCAAGCCCCTGCTTGGCACTGAGCATCCAGTCCAGTCCAGTCCATTGTGGGTGTCATTTTTCTCTTTGCTGACCCGGCTAGCACTGGAACTCCCGACTTCCCAGTTTCAGTGTGTGTGCATAATGCATGATGTCCTTTTCGCTGTTTCTTTGCAGCCTCATACCCTAACATGTGAAAGGTATGTGCTAATGGCCAGCTTGTGTGTTCTGTGTCCAGTCACATCCGTCCTCCCTCTGTCAACATGTCTCTGGAGCTAAAGGGTAGCGGCTATAAACAGCCGCTACCGTGGTTGATTTACTGTCTGCTAATGGGACATTATGCAGTGATTCCTACAGTGTTAGAGCATACAGGCTCTCTGTATGGGACACGAAGCAGGAGTACATTTAGAGAAAGCCATGTCTATGAGGGTCATTAAACAAGTTAACAAGTCATAGTGCTTTTCATGGCTTCGTCCTCAAAATAGGCTTTTTTATGACTTTTTGTGATATTTTATGACTGGTGTGTGTGTGTGTGGGTGCGTGTTTGTGTGCGCATGTATGTATGTGTATTGGGTATGTGTGATTGAATGAAGAGATGTACACTAATAAATTAAATTCACAGAGCACCAACCAACTATTATGCATGTGGCCTTGCGTGGTTGCAGGTTCACTTCCCCCTGTCTGGTCATATAAAGATGAGAGTCAGTGAATGCCTCCGTTGCTTGGCATCAAGGGTTGGTTTGTGAGTACGACCAATGTCCCTGCGACCAATACAATAGTCATGTCCAGGGGTTGTATACATGTCCATAATGGCTGGGGGGATGTAAGCTTGTACATCAGGCTGCCTCATGCTACAAAAATATAGGACATAAGTCTTCTGCCCTGAATGGATAACATGGCTAAATACAATGTCTGACGAATGAGTGATGGTGTGCAGGCTTCCCGTATTTTTCATATTCCAGTTAATTTATCCGACACATGTCCCACCGTAGTAGGTGTTGCCTATAAGGACATTCTTCTTACTGTACTTATGGTATACTATTTCACTTTGAGGTTGTGTGACAGAGTATAGCAGGGGAGAGGATAAGAGAGGAGACGAGGCATGAGGAGAGGGTTGGGAGAGGAGACATGAGGGGAAAGGAGAGAGGGAGGATGAGATAAAGTTGTACAGTCTTTACTCTTCTTCCTCTCTGTCCTTCTGTGCACCTGGTCTGTGGTTTGCTGTCTGACACACGGACGCACACACACACACGCACACGCACGCATGCACACACACACAGACACACACACAGAGACACACACACACCATACGTTGTGGTGGAGGTTGCGGTTAAACATCCGGAATCTAGCCAAATCACACAAAACAGCAGCATCCGACTGTGTGTGCATGTGTGTGTGTGTGTGTGTGTGTGTGTGTGTGTGTGTGTGTGTGTGTGTGTGTGTGTGTGTGTGTGTGTGTGTGTGTGTGTGTGTGTGTGTGTGTGTGTGTGGTGTTGTGGTGGTGGTTGGGGGGTACAGGTTAGGTTACGGTAACTACATCACGTCTTACGATAACAGAATGGTGTGTGTGTGTTAACTGACAATATCCCTGTGCACGTGCGTTGGAGGAGGCGGCATGGGGGGGCCTGTTGGTTACAGTAACTATCACTATCTGTTTTACCATAATAGAGCTTTGTGTGTGTTATCTGACAAGAATGCTCTGCGTGCGACGTGCGTGCGTGCGTGCGTGCGTGCGTGCGTGCGTGCGTGCTGGACTGCACATCTCCACTGTGTCTGCACCTTACTGTGATATAAGGGCAGTCATTGAAATCAGTGGTTGAAGAAATGTACAGTAGATGTACGCATTTGTGTACCAATAACTAACTCATTACTTGTAAATTACTTGTACTTTAGGGACTGTTCGTAATTTACCGGGGGGGGGGGGGGCTGGTGCGTAGGGGGGGGAGGGCCATGATGAAAAAAAATGAGGTGGGGGGGAGGGCCATGGCAAAAACAATCGGAGTTTAGGGGAGGGCCATGGGGAAAAAAGGAGACGGAGCTTTAGAGTATAGACTGAGTTACGTTTACTCATAGAGCTAGTAGACCAATGGCGATTCTTCTACATTGACTTCAACTGCAGTTTGTCCCTATTCAGGCCATTTGAACAGCGCTCAAGCGCTCAGTTTCTGACTCCTCAATGTCGTGACTCCGGGTGGACTGCCGCTTCCGTGTGCGTTAGAATATTGGGTAGGTGTGAAACGGTGATACATGAGAAACGTTCCACTTCAATGGTGTGAATATTTTCTGGGCTTACAGCATACCCGTAGCTACGGGGGGGCAGTAGGGTGCGATGCCCCCCTGATTAGATTTTGTGCCCCCCCAGTCCAGATTGCCCAGTACCCGTCACCTTAATATGAAAGTTTCCCTTGCGACGCCGACGCGGCCAAAGGGATAATGGTGTCTATTTACTGCTCATTGCTGAGATCCTGTTTAAAGCCCGCCTACTAGTTATGCCATTTACACAGACTAGGACAGGAAACGGATCTGCAGCATGGGCCCTCCTCCCTCCATGCAGTTGAGCGAGATCCTGTCATGGCGTCCACCGCTTGTTTACAAAACACACGTAGGGAAAAGAAAACTTTGCCTTTTTACCAAGGACTGCGTTCGGTTTGATAAATAATGACAGCAGAGCCGTTTTCTATAACCCGATACGGGCGGATGCATGGCTTATAAGGCAGCACGTCGAGCTGTGGTGAGTAGCCTCAGATGAGCTGTTTGTTGTCCCCCTTGCTCCTTAAAGTGAACGGTGTTAGCGTGCTCTGTCTGTACTCCAGGCTTACATAGCTACTCTACCCAGGCTGCTCTGGGTAGAATCATGCTATCTAGCAGAGTTGCGACATTGGGGGGTCAGAAACCGAACGTGCTGGATAGTATTTTCTGTTGCGCGACCACTGCAGACAGCATTGCCATCAAAGCTGAGAGATCGCACAACGGGGCTATAGTTTTCAAAGAGGCCAGCGCAAATTGCAATTTTGTACCTGTAGGGGGAGGGCCATGGGAAAACAACATTGAAGTGGGGGGAGGGCCATGGGGAAAAAATTGAGGTGGGGGGGGGGGGGGGCATGATTATTTTTTTTTGACCGGACTTCCAGCGCACCAGCCCCCCCCCCCCCGGTAAATAACTTGTACTTTACAAAACAAAAATAAAATAAAAGTGGTATAATCTTCTGTGAGATGTAGTGGAGGACTGCTTTAGGGTTAGTAGCTCTTTTTAATTCACTATTTACATTTTAGGCATCGACCAGATGTCTTAATCCAGAGCGATCCAGACCAAAAGAAAAAACGTTATGTGAATCGTACAGGAGCTGAGAACGTAATAGTGGAAAATGTGTACGTATAATTAAACATACAGTATAATGCACAAATATTATTCGGGATGCACCGATGTATTGGTACTACTGACTTCAACCCATGACAGTAACCGATGTAAAATGTTTTCTGATATATCATATATAATGTATTATGTAAGCCGATTATATATGATATATTGCTATATGTAAGTACATAAAATTTGCGAACTTTAACGTATAAAAGTACCGCCATTTTGATGCTGGTACTTTTGTAAAAGCTCACAATAGGACGGTTAATGCATGTAATACCAGGAGACTGAATTATACGGCATAGTATTAAATAATAGAGTTTTGAATAACGGTGAACTAACACTCATTAACCCTGCTGTTCCTTTATACTGGCAGTCAGCTCAACACACATGCACGGATGCATGCACGCATGGACGCACCCACGCACACACTGAAGTGTGCCTCCCCCCTCTCCCCACCCCAATTCTCTGGAAAATAGCATTTTATGTGTGTTGTGGGAGCTCTGTAGTCTGATCCAGTCTTAAGTTTTCAATCTAGCACACTTCTACTTTAATTGGTGTAATTACAGTGAAATAACCCTAATCCCACCTGGGAGGGAGAGACTGGGACCATGCCAGCACAGACACACAGAGAGAGAAAGAACAACAGGGGGGGGGGGGTGATGATGATGAGTTGAAAATGGTGGACCCTGTTGAAAATGGTGTGGATCCTGTTTACAACAGGATCCACCCCCCTAGATCCAGCCCTGAGGCTGGATCTAGGGGGGTGGATGGGGTGGGGTGGGGGGTGGGGGGCTCATGTGAGAATTGTGATCTTAATTGTTTTGGAGGGAAATCTAGATTCACATTTGAGAATCGTGCAGCACTATAATGGATTGCATTTTTATAGCGCTTTTCAATGCACAGTGTGTATACTCAAAGCACTTACAATGGTCCATTCATTGGGAAGTAGAGTGGCGAACAGTCCACGCCAGCGTCCCCACTTCCCACATTCATACACCAGTAGTGGCAACCACTGGAGGCAAGGTGGGGTTCAGTGTCTTGCCCAAGGACACTTCGACATGTAGACAGGAGGAGCCCGGAATCGAACCGCCGACCACTGGATCATTGGCCGACCTGCTCTACCTCCTGAGTCACAGCCGCCCCACAGCCGCACTACTCGCAGGCCTGCTCCCGTACTGAAGAGTAAAGAACATATTTGACTCCCATGGTGTCTGCCTCTGTTCTAAAGAGTAGAGAACATAGTTTACTCCCATGCAGTCTCTGTTTTAAAGAGTAGAGAACATATTTGACTCCCACGCAGACCCTGTTCTAAAGAGTAGAGAACATATTTGACTCCCATGCAGACCCTGTTCTAAAGAGTAGAGAACATATTTGACTCCCATGCAGACCCTGTTCTAAAGAGTAGAGAACATATTTGACTCCCATGCAGACCGTGTTCTAAAGAGTAGAGAACATATTTGACTCCCATGCAGACCCTGTTCTAAAGAGTAGAGAACATATTTGACTCCCACGCAGACCCTGTTCTAAAGAGTAGAGAACATATTTGACTCCCATGCAGACCCTGTTCTAAAGAGTAGAGAACATATTTCACTCCCATGCAGACCCTGTTCTAAAGAGTAGAGAACATATTTCACTCCCATGCAGACCCTGTTCTAAAGAGTAGAGAACATATTTGACTCCCAGCCTGCCTCTGTTCTGCTTCAATGACGTTTCCCACAGACTCAGCGGCCCTCTGCTGCTAATAGCACTGTAAAACATAACAGACCTCATCAAATCAACGGTTTCATTTACGTCTGCTTGTACAAATATTTTATGAACCACTACCGGCAGATTTATCAAACGTCAAGAAGAGGCAGCTTCACTGCATTCGTGTTCCATGTTACGTATGTGTGCCAATGTGGATGAATCCCCTGCAGTCCGTATACGTATACGTGCACAGGCCTCTTCATTAGCCCACACTAACATGATTGTGTTGCCAACAGAAATACTAAGGCAAAGCCCAAAACAATCCTCAGGTGAGAGATGGCTTAAGAGGAATGTATTCCCCCCTAACCTGGAGATTATAAACTGTGCTGTACAAATATAGATGTTTTCCGCTGCCAGACTAATTAACAATACTGTATTGTTATATATATACAGTATACTGTATATGTCTTCATTACAATATGGATGTATTGAATACAGTATATTACCGAATATGGTTTTCTTGGTGTGTGTGTGTGTGTGTGTGTGTGTGTGTGTGTGTGTGTGTGTGTGTGTGTGTGTGTGTGTGTGTGTGTGTGTGTGTGTGCGCGTGCGCGTGCATGTGCATGCATGCGTGCATGTGCATGCATGTATGTGTATGTGTGGGCATGCGTGTGTGCACTGTGTATGTCTGCTGACTTGAATGGAGCCTGTCATGCCATACAATGTGCTCTATAATAATAAACTAACTAGACATTCCTGACCTTTAACCCATTTCTCTCACACACCTGAGTCAGGATTAGAGATCGGATTAGATTTTAAGTGACATTTTAAGGTTAGATTTGGGTTTGTGTGGTGAGTAGTGCTTAGGATTTTGAAAAGGATCATATTTTGGCATGTGTACAGTAGCGGCATGTGCACAGACCTGTGGATTCTTTTTTTCTGTTTTTTTTTTGCACCTCTATGTCTGACCACAAAGAAGTGAGCATGTCTGTCTGTCTGTCTGTCTGTCTGTCTGTCTGTCTGTCTGTCTGTCTGTCTGTCTGTCTGTCTGTCTGTCTGTCTGTCTGTCTGTCTGTCTGTCTGTCTGTCTGTCTGTCTGTCTGTCTCTGGCAGATTGATTGTTTGATTCATTCATTCATTGACTTATGATAACATTCTGTCCAACTAGTAGAGCTTGTTGACGTACAAAGCCATTGGCGTCTTGCTTTGGGTTCTCACGCACAAGCATCAAGGCTTCGCTGTTGGCAGTGGAATACCTGTCTGTGATTTTAACGTATCACAGGAAAAGTAATGTATTTGCTTATGCATTTACTGCACAATGTCAATATCTTTGCTATTTTGTACTTTTATTTGTAGTCCACTACTGCACATCTCAGAGGGAAATATTGTAATATTGTAGTGTACTCCCATTTACTTAAAACGTAAATTAGTCACTTCAGCCCCACATTTCAGACAATTTGAAAATAGCAGATCTCAACAGATCTCAATGCATAAGAGAGAGTGGCCAGTCACGGCTGATGACTGACCACCCACTTCCACAGTTTGAATGGCTGCTAACTGGCCCTTTGCTAAGTCCCTCCCCAACCCGTCCTTGTCCAATGTTCTTCCTTCTCCCTCATGACGGTTGTTTCAGTAGCAAGATCATCAAAATGTCTTCTAAATTTCATCTACCAGGACTGCAGTAGACTGGGCACTGGACACATTCCCATGAATTTTTTTTAAATGAACTATAAATACAAAGAAAATGAAAGAGGAGTTTTCACATTGCACAGTACAGTCATTAGTATTATTGCCGTCATCTGTATGTGTTAGCTGTGTAACTTTCCCTGCTGTAACTTTCCTGATGTTAAGCCAGGTATATGTTCAACAACACAGCCAAGCAAAAATAACACTGACAGCTATGTGGTGGCAAAAGCTATTTGGATTGGCATTGGACAATCGCTTTTTGGAGTGTGATTTGGCAAATTGCTAATTGAGTAGAATTCAATAGTTTATAGACAGCTGACACAATGATAAATCAGAAAGAAAGCAAGAGTGTCTGCATGGCATGGCACGATGGGAGAAGTGAGAAGAATTTATCTGTTGTTGCGACAGAGGTGTGGTTGCTCTTTCTAGTGATGTATTCTCCCATCTGCACGCACGCATCCATGCACGCATCCATGCGCACACACACGCACGCACACAGAAAGTGATTGTCTTCATCATCCCGCTGACATGTATGTTTTTTGTGCAATTGTGCAATTTACTATAAAAACAAAGAATTTAGCAATACTGGGAGAAGTGGCGACTAGGTTTGACCCAGTGCACTGTAGGGTGTGTGTGTGTGTGTGTGTGTGTGTGTGTGTGTGTGTGTGTGTGTGTGTGTGTGTGTGTGTGTGTGTGTGTGTGTGTGTGTGTGTGTGTGTGTGTGTGTGTGTGTGTGTGTGTGTGTGTGTGTGTGTGTGTGTGCCAGTATCCTGCACTGTAATATGGGTGTAACGATACAATTTAACAGCGATATGATACAACGCAATACATAGTTAACAATTGGTTAATTCTAGTGGTTCAATATGATTCAGTGATTTAAAATCAATATGTGGATAAAGCAGGTGTATGAATATAAAGTAAACACAGTGATTAACACCCTCTTTTTCTTCTTAAAATGGTAAATGTTGCATTTATATAGCGCCTTTATCCATGACCTTTGCTTTTACATAGCTTGTGCATCACATTCACCCATTCATTGAACTGGCAACCTTGCGGTTACCATCTGGTTACCATCCGGTGACCCCTGAATCACTGCCGCCCCTGCAAGTGCAGTGGTCACTACTGATGCCCTTGTTTGATAGTCAAACAATACCGCTTCATCCAAAAAGAAAAGTCTGATTTAATTGTCTGAAATAAGAGCAAATTAAGTCATCAGCAGTGCAGCTCTATAGAGAAAGCTTGAAGTAGTTCTTGAAGTAGTTCATAACGTTTCTATGGTGGATTTTCATGTAACAAAAACTTAGATCGGAAGAGGATAATTCAAGCTTACCGTACAGCTGCAATGTTGGCGAGTTTAATTGTTTAATGCAATCCTACTTTTCTGTTTCATGTAGGCCAGTCAAGGCCAGAAAGTATTTTTTGCCACTCAGTGGGCGTTCCCGTATTATGACCATGATGATGCCACATGCCCTATTATTCAAGCTTGTCTGTGAACTTGTAGATCATCTACTTTCAAATGGCCGAATAAATCGGGGTGACGTGGTTTATACTGTATGTTCTTAATAATAATCAACTTTATTCATTTATGTATCTCCTGATCAAAACATGCAGCTGACACACCTCCATGCCTGACAGGCCTGGCACACACACTTCCCATTTACACAGTAAGACAGACAGTAAAAGTGACAAAGTGACAAATCTGGGTGAGTTCCTATTTCACCTTCTTTCCCCATGATCTCTAAAATTGTTTCTTAATATTAATAATAAATTAATTGATTTGAGCAGGTAATCCTGCATGCAAGTATCCCATTGTTGTTTTCCTCTTGTCTTTATTGTCTTACCATCATAGTTGATATTATCTAGCCAGCGATCTCTCATGTGTGTGAATGTGCTTGTATTTGTGTGTGTGTGTGTGTGTGTGTGTGTGTGTGTGTGTGTGTGTGTGTGTGTGTGTGTGTGTGTGTGTGTGTGTGTGTGTGTGTGTGTGTGTGTGTGTGTGCGTGCGTGCGTGCGTGCGTGCGTGCGTGTGTGTGTGACACTGTGTGTGCGTCGTGCTTGCGCGTGTGCGCGTGCGTGCGTGCGTGTGTGTGGGTGTGTGTGCGTGCGTGCGTGCGTGTGGATGGATGTGTGCATGCACACGTTCGTGCGTGTGCAATCAGTGTGGTACAGATGCTGTGGCCTCCCTTTCTTCCTCCTTCGTCATCTTCCCCCAAAGGTTTCCCGGCACTCACACTTCCCTCTTTCCCTCGACACCCACCCTGTTCCCGCCTTGTACTTCTGGTAAGACCCCCGCCCCCCATGCCACCACCACCACCACCACCCCTTTACTTCTTCCCTGTTCTATACGTCCAGATTAGAATCTGTAGTTCATCTGTAGGTTAGAGCTTCCCTATAGATCAGTAGTTGACAGACTTCAAGGGGGACCCCAGCTAAATTATAATTAGGAATCAAATGGATCCTTTATGGTTCTGTAACTCAGAGAATGTACAAATGGAACCAAATGGCGTCCGTGGCCTCATTTAAGTCAAACCTGTTGGTCCTTGGGGGAAAAAAATCAAAAAAGTAAATAATAAAAAAACTTCTCTTCTCTTATGGGGCTTCCTTGGCATGGGGGTGGGGGTTTAGGGGTCCTTGACATGAAAGGGTTTGGTAACCGGTAACTACTGCTCCAGACAGAGACAGACAGACACACAGATATTCACACACTTTGACGTAGATGGAGGAAGGGGTACAGAGTGTACAGACTGATTTCATGTGCAACCTCTGAGGTTTGGCCGTTTCCTAACAAGAGGGATGTGAAATTTCTTTTTTATTTGCACACACACACACTGTATTCCTCCCATTACATAATATATAGCATAATATTAATTATGTAACCATTGTAGTAGTAGTAGTATGTGATGAATTTATGAATGGATGCTGTTCTTTCTGGTGTCTCGGTTTTAGTTTCTGATAGGACAGAGGAAGTGGGATCACAGCTTTCCAGGAATGTCAAAACACTGAAGGTGAAGCAATAAATAATTTACCACGATGACTGACTCATAGTCAGACTGGATAGACAATGTTGGCAAAGCATACACTGGAGATAGTGGAAAAATTAAATTAATAAAAATCCATACAGTATTATTAAAAGGTAAGACCACGTGTGCTCTATATTGTCTGAATCAACTGTTTATTTTTGTTTATGTACTGAGAGAGTGACTTTACTGTACAATATCAATGAAGAGCATTTTTTAATTTAAATTTCTAACCACTGGAACTTTTTTTTTATCTGTTGTCCATATTTGGGATTACATCATGGGAAATTGACATGACACAAAAAACTTAACAAAAGTGGTCTACTATTTAATTACTATTTAATATACATCGCATTTATGTCATAATACAACTTATGAGTCATAATAGAAAGCACAAATGAGTGAGTAATTTACCCCTCCCTCCAGAGTTCTGACTCAAAAAGAGTCATAACTCTGGTATCTCATACCATGAACAAAAATACTGTACATTGAGATAAAAGTCACATACAAATATTCACAAAATATTAGACTTAATTTGCATACAAACAATTAAACAATGAAAGACACAAGGTGGCATGCTCAATAAACACTGGAAAAGTAGCCATATACTGCATACTGTAGGTGTATGTATGAATGTATTGTATAAAACTGAATGGTGTGATGCACCGAATATTCAGCTTCAGAAAATATTCATCAGAAAATGGCTAAAAATCCATTTTCGGCCATATCCAGATTCGGCTCAAATTGGCATATAATATATCACCTAATAGTGTATGCAATTAACCCATTCAAAAGTGCAGAATAAATTATGGCCCATAATAGTGAATGTTCCATTCTGCCATAATCATGTGTTTTGCCATAATCAGGTAGCTTAAGGTGCAGCTATGACAGCAATGGTTGGCCGAGAGTTTTGGTGCGTCACTAGAATATGTAAAGGGTTGTGTAGTTCATAGTCAACTTCATGAATCGGTGCAAGAGACACGGAGACCTCTGTACCTACTCAGAGTGGTGGATAAATTGTAGTATACTCAAACGTTTCCCTTAAGTAAAAGAAATTGTCAAAGTGTACATATTTGCCTCTGAGGTGTATCTGTAGCAGGGCCAGATTTAGCCAGCCCTACTAGGGTGGGCTGGAAGAATGGCAGAGTGGGCAACTCCAATGAAACAGTGGGCCCACTATTTATTCATCATTCACCATTTGATGACATCTTAGACCCACAGACCCCAAAACGAAAGATTTATTTTGTCCACAATTCCAAGCTGGATTTAGGAAACGAAAATAGTCAAACATACAGATCAAAATGACCATTAATCTCCTACATTCTCTAGTTGTGTAGGCTAATTCACATGAATATTTTAACTCTTGAGAGTTAAAATATGAATATTTTAAGTCTTTGAGGGTGTAAAAATGAAACCAAATGGACCCTTGCAGGGCCATACATCTGGTTAACCAACTTTCCACCATTTAGCCTGGGGACTGCCTGGAACCCTCTCAAGGACAACTAGTGGTCCCTGGACCACTGGTTGAAAACCACTGATATTGCCTTTCATTGGGTGGGCAGGATGCTTGTTTGGGTGGGCTCTGCCTACCCCTGCCCCCCTCTAGATCCAGCCCTGATCTGTAGTTATATTAATGGCATTGTAAAATGTTAAAAGATTTATGGAAAATGTATGGAATTCACCTTTATTGTACATGTACTTAGTTCCACCATTGCCTACATACTGTGATGAATTTTCCACAGTTTTTCCAACAAAAAATGCCCACAAACTAAGCAAAGTCCAGAGAAAGGGATTCTTCAACCTTACTGAAGAGCTACTATAGAGGTGGAACAACATGGGTACCTCATATGCGATATCTGTGGCCATAATAGGCCCCCCATAATGAAACTATGACTATTTAACGGTATAACTATTTGTTATGCCGTTCTATATTGCAATATTCAATATAGGTGTATTGCCTATTAAGATATTTCATCAAATATACACTATATATACTATGTGAAATAAATACATAAATAAAACTAAATTAAAAAGGCATCTGGAATTAACTTATCCAAGTTGTCCAAAACGCCTGTCCTGTCCACAAGGATGGGTATAATATCTTATTACTACTACTAGTATACTTACTAATCAATATCATAATATTAAAAACTACAAGCATACACACCCTATTAGTCATTTCATATTTTGCCTTTGCCTTCACTGTGGTAGAGTTAACAGTATAAGAAGAGCTTGACTAAAGAAAGAGAGTTACTGATAGAGGGAATGAAAGAGACGGATGGAGATGAAGGATTTTCAGAGTGAAAGGCCTAACAAAAAACAAGAAGGGAGGGAAAGGGGAAGAGAGGGAGAGAGAGATGAGTCACAGGTCGAAGGCCTCTTGTCTAACGGCCAATCACCACCCCAACACACACACACACACACACACACACACACACACACGCACACACACACACACACACACACACACACACACACACACACACACACACACACACACACACACACACACACACACACACGACGGGTGCACGCACACGCGCAATTGAAGGAGGTGCAAAGTAAGAAAAGCAGAAGCGAAAAGGGCTGACAACAACAGTGGACTCCACATCTTCTGTCCTCTACTTCCTGTTTGTGTCATTGTGGGACGAAATGACAGAAAATAACAAAGCCATGCATCTTGCTCCCGTTTCTTCAACCCCCATCTGCACTGTTTTGCAGCGTTCACATCCTTCAACAGCCTTACAGGTCAACAGGTCACGACTTACTGTATTCATCCACACCAAATACACTCGTATATGTTATTAAAACAATGCACTCAATATAGATCTGTCCTATGCCTTTGAAAGAGCAAAGCAACCATGTGTCCTCAAGTGTCAAAGGTACCCTTAGAAATGCACGCTTCACCCTTTTTACAATAAAATAACACACGTGCAAATGCGCAACTGTGCAACTGTGAGTTTTCTGTGCACAACCTGTTTGTAGAAAAATAGCCGGGGTGCTTGTGGAATGCAGCAATGATAATCACTGTACACTACCAGCAAATGTCTAATACCCGTGTCATGTGCCTTATATTTGAAATCTAAATGTTTATGTACACGTTTTCACTGTAAATTTAGTGATGGCATAAAACATTGCGTCATGACATCATAACCTCAGGGTGTCTACAGTATATGGTGACATGTCAGTACTGTCTGTTTCAGTGTGGACAGGACTATTGTTTTTCAGTATGGTGCTCATCAGAGTTTTACGAGGAAGCTTTTGTTTAGCTCACAGATCAAAACTAGTGTTTATACATTTCTCCCAGACATCTACTGTTTATATTCCTGGTAAATTGTTTTGATCTTGACTTAGGCAAACTTACATAGAGCCAAAACTATGCTTCCACTCTCTCTTTTTGTCATCTATGTATTCTTTTAGATCAATTCAAATGGCATTATTTTCTGTGAAAAGCATTTTGTACAAATGGACTAAATCAAGTACAACAATCACAGACAAACATACAGTAGCTTAGTTAATCATTAG
>CM076966.1:19565563-19610563 GCA_039105355.1 Benthosema pterotum | reverse complement strand
TGCACATAACAGTAAATAAGTTCAAGAATGTTTTGTTTCACAGTAGACAATTGATTTATATCCACTGACAACTAAATCATGGACAGTGTTGTAGTTCCTCTTAACAACTTAAGCTCTATATTAAACGTTGTATTTGAAAACAGCCCATCAGCAAGCTCACTAGTCACAAAGCCCTATATGGTTTGCAACACGATGTGGATCTGCTGTTTAAAATGCATAATTGAGAACTATGCAGGAAAAAAATGTACATGGAACTTATCAATACTAAGCCATCAAACTATTATTTTCAACTGCTGTATGCAATGTGTGTGTGTGTGTGTGTGTGTGTGTGTGTGTGTGTGTGTGTGTGTGTGTGTTGTGTGTGTGTGTGTGTGTGTGTGTGTGTGTGTGTGTGTGTGTGTGTGTGTGTGTGTGTGTGTGTGTGTGTGTGTGCGTGCAATCTGTTTCAACGTTATGTCCTGCACTATAGCTGTTGTTCTCCTGCGGTGTTTCAAAGCGACGGCTGCTGCATGGCTGCCCTCATTAACAATCAATACCCTCTTTATTTCACGTATATAAAACTATTTATTCCATTTGGTTGGCTCTAGCTGCTGTAAATCCTGCGTGGCTCAGACTGTACCTTCCTTCACAAAGGCTGGCTGTGTCCCTGTGGCCTGGCATCACACGCTGCTGGTTCACTACACTGCGCTTTGCTTTGTCCAGCGGCTTAAGGCCTGACACACAAAGGTCACTGGCAGGAAGAACAAGGTAGAAGTTATAAGAGGTGTGTGTGTGTGTGTGTGTGTGTGTGTGTGTGTGTGTGTGTGTGTGTGGTGTGTGTGTGTGTGTGTGTGTGTGGTGTGGGTGTGTGTGTGTGTGTGCGTGTGTGAGGTGCTTCCACTATTGCACTATATTGTTGTTTTCCCTCTAGATTCCATTCTGACACATGCAAAACACACACTGGTGGCTGCACACACACACACAGGCACATGCATGCATAAGTGTACACACCCACACACACGCAAACAGTTGAAAAGTATAGCAGACAAATTGATATATTTGCACAGATACAGAGTAGCTGCAGTGGATTGATGGATGGATGGATGAATGAGAATATTTCTCATTATAAGAAAGTGCAGGTTCGCTACAAGGATCCCAGAAAAAGTACTAAGACTTGTCCTTCATTTTCAGTTCATGAGAATTTGTGGATGGTACAGTAGGTAGGCAGAAAGGGAGAAAGGCAGAACTCTCCATCCAACAATAATATTTTAGCAGATTTCTGAAATTCCTGCCTACACATGCTCATAATCATATAAGCTGCTAACATTAGACTGTGAAGAAGAGGGAGATCTTCTGGGATATAGGCTATAGGAAAATGGCCTACCCTCCACCTCCCCTGGCCACACGTAACCCCAAACTACACAGATGAATAGAATAAAAACAAATGTCAAAGCTCAATTGCATTGGATTAGTCTTAAAAGCCTGCATAGCCCACAACAAATGAATAAACACATGTAAAAAGACAAACAAACAAAAAAGAAATATGTTGAATTACACAAACGTGTGTGTGTGTGTGTGTGTGTGTGTGTGTGTGTGTGTGTGTGTGTGTGCGTACGCGTATAGCTTTTAGATCATGAATTATACATTAGAGAGGGCAATGTCTTATAGGTTTGTATTTATTCTGGGGTTTTGATCAATTTACACTTTTCAGCAGCAAATGAGTGACTCACTTCAGGCAGTGTTGTTTGCGCTTTCATCACGCCCTAAAAATGATGAATAGGGACTCAGGAGCATAGTTGGAGGATGGTTAAGAGTATACACATGGATGGTGTTGGCAGGTATGATTTTAATTGCGTTCCTTGACTCTCGTCCAAACACACCAGTACAGGTGATTCATGCCTGTCATCTCTCAACAACAATGTCTATTGTCTATGATAGGCTGATTAAATACCAGCCTGACAGTCATCGCTGAGGTTGTTGTGTTGTTCAGTGCTGATGTTACTACGTATTGAGGTTGAAAAGTGAGGACAGAAAAGTACGCAAAAGTACGCAAAGGACACAAACTGGGATTTGACAGATGTATGATGATAAGAGAGCTCCTGTCTTTTGCTATATCTTCACCTCACAATACTCTTTTATACATGCACAATAAAGCTTGTGTGTCTGTCTGAGCACGAAAATTGCGTTGACAGTAACTCTGTCATTTGCTCAACCGCTTCGGATGCTGGGCGGCTCGCTGGAACCAAGCCGGCACCCTGGGCCGGCTTGGGGGTCTTGAAATTTCGGGGACCCCACACGGCCACATTGTTGCACCACTGCACCACTTACTTCACACAGGTGTGATTTCAAATACATATACAGTACATTAAGTTCCTGCAGGAGTTTTTCCACTTCTCACGCTATTCACTGACCTGTACGTATGAATATATCTATTATATGCCTTCTGTTGGCCATAAACCACATGTTAAATATATGTCTGTTTGTCTAAAAACACGCAGATCTGCACTATTGCTTACTTTACTTATGGAAGCACTGTTTTCTCTGCGAATGGGTGGCATGATGATTCAGTAGCGGTCACACTTTATTTGCAAATTGTATTTCATGTGTTTCAGGACAGAAATGTGTTTTAGATAAATCAATCAGAACAGAACACAAACTAAACTTCAGCAAATACACTATATTACATAAAATGTCACAGAACTATTCACAAACAACCGCACACACACACACACACGCACGCACGCACGCGCGCACGCACACACACACACACACACACACACACACACACACACACACACACACAACACACACACACACACACACACACACACACACACACACACACACACACACACAACACACACACACACACACACACACACACACAATGGTACATTATATTATATTGCATTGCAACTTTCCAGCATTGAAAGAAATGCTATCTAAGACACATAAGTTGAGCTGTTCCATACACCTCTAAGGTCAGTTGACAAGTGGTGAAGTGGTCCCTTAAGTTTGTCTGCAGGTTTTTTATAATACATATCTAACCAAAGAAAACTGCAGAAAATGCAGGAGAGACCGCAGCACTCAGGTTTACTTTTTCTGCTTTAAAGGTGCACGGCTCAAAAAATGCAACGAAAGAAAAAGGATGCCAGCACTCTAAAGTTCATTTCATGGTTTATTTTACCTCGGAGGCAGGACAGGCCTGTCCTGCCTTCGAGGTAAATAAACCATGAAATGAACTTTTAGAGTGCTGGCAGGTTTTTTATAATACATATCTAACCAAAGAAAAATGATTAACAAGTCCTTTTGGCTAAATTATAACTATACATTGGAACTTTTCCATTTCCTGGCAATGACATACAAAACAAGTTTTGGTGCTTGACAGTGGCCAACATTATGCCAGAATACTGCACTCCAATATACTTTAATATATATAATGTTCGTTATGGGTGTGTCAAAACCTTTAATTCCATGAAAAACGTGACATGTACATTTGTTAGAATATAATGTAGATACTCTTTAATATCTCTAGGATAAAACATCAAAGGTCGAAGGCCATGAGGCATGTCTATCAGTGAGTGTGACATGAAAAAAGGTGCATTGTGACATCATATGGTATAGTGATCATATACTGTAGTGACAAGGGGCATGTGACATCCTATAGTCACACCGTGCATAAAGAAGCGTGTGACATCATAAATTTATATAGTGACATCATGCATAAGGAAGCGTGCGCCGATGTGTCAGGAATGTGTCCTGCATGTGCAGAAAGCAGGATGTTTATATGCTCAGCAAGAGAGAGGCATGATGCAACGTCACTGCGGAGCACAGATATGACAGCGCACACATGGCGCCCTATAACCTGCTCTAATGATTTACGTAACACTGGCACTGTGTCGGGAGAAACCTTGTATGTCCAAAAACAGTGGTGGGAAAAAAAAATAGCGCTCAAATGTTTTCTGAAAGAAAAAACACTGAAATGTACTGTAGATGTACGGTATGCTTCGTTTTGAATAGCATGTCTTCATCTTAACATTGTCTCATAAGCATTGTGGTCCAAAAGAAAACGGTTGTGACGTTACTGTGTCTCTGTATCATTTGTGACAATCACTCATAGTTGTTTCTAGCAAAAATGTAACTATTTGAGCAGCAGTAATATTCATGGATGATTTGTTTATTTGTCATTGTCAGACATGCTCTAAAATCCCCTATGGTAATTACAATGCAAAATATAGCTGCAAGCAGCAATAAAACGTGAACAAGCAAGCAGCAATAAGGAGTCAGAACAATATGCAGAAGAAGGAACATATTTTTGGTGCTTTTGCCCCGGGTCCATACAATAGTGAATGAATAAATGAAATGTAAAATTCCTACAGTAGCCTACATGTCAACCTGGCCTCCTACAACAAAACTGATAAAAGCTTGGACAATTACAGTACAATTCAAGTACAACTAGAAGAAATTGTGAAATAAATGTGATTGGACACTAGTTAACAACAGTTGTTTAATGGCCACTTTGTTCAAGAAGTTAATCTAACATAATCTGGCACAATGTTTTAACCACTACACTGTTACATGAAATGATCAAGGCTTGTACAATGCTTTGGGTAGGTTACTACTGGAAATCTAGAATGTCGGGGTATGACCTGGCCGGGAATCGAACCCCGGTCTCCCAGTCTCAGGGCAGACACTCTAACCACAAGGCCACTGAGTTGGTGCCATTACCATTACATTGAGTTTTATCATCTCAATCACAAAGTGACATTTCCGTGAATGTCACTTTCATGATATGCGAGTGTAACTCCGTGCTATTGAGAAGTAGGCAGAAATGCATTGGACTCAAAGTAAAAGCCCAGCTTGAATCCTTTTATGTTAGGTCTTTTTAAGTAATAGCAAATCATACACATTGCAGAGACTTTAATTGTTACTGTAAAATAATTCAAACCGGCTGTCATTTTACATCTCATCTTACTCACTTCAAACAATGTGTTTCAGACACTAGACTATGATTTTTCACCGTTAGGTCACTGTGACCACTGATCACGTGACTAACCCAATGTAACTGTGTACCCCATCATTGGCGCAACTCCGTCTCTAAATGGCTCTGGTGCGTTGCATTAAAATTGGATTTTAGATCATGCAACAGCATGCAGCAGTGGATAAACAAAACACAAGACAAATCAGTTTATGAAGAAAACTGAAGCAATAGGACATGTGGGTGTGACAATCTGCCACATCCTGACGTGAAACTCTACATACAATATATAAAGTATACTGGTTTACAGCAGTATGTTTTTATGAAGTGTATCCTTTAAACAAACAACTACCCTTAATCAATGATTATCTATGATAAAAATGCTTCAAAACAAGAGCCTACACATGTTAACAATTAATGTGATTCATAAAATGACCAATGCCAGGCTGCATTATATATTTGATGGTCAAATGAATTATTTTCGAAGTAATTTAAACATTTCATTGATGAGCCATGCGAGTTCCATTGTAAAAGCAGTGAGGTGGCTAAAATGGAAACTCCAACATAAAAGAAGGACATCAAGAGAATGGCAAGTTTAACGGTTTTTATAACAACCACTCCCAAAAGTATTAGATTACATTTGTACAAGGGCAGCATTGCTGGTTGAACTGGTAGGGATACTTAAGTAATCTGATTACTTGTAATGAATTATTTACATGATTACTTTACCAAACAAGGAGAACAAAGGAAGACCTGGAGATGCCGCAAACAGGAGGGGGGGCCCAGGCCACCCCTAGGGACGTCGAAGCTGTTCCCACCCCTCGCCCTAACTTAACAAATGAATCCTAAACCGAGAACTAAAACATAACGAAAACCAAGGCTGCCGGCCATCTCCAGGCCAAACAGAAATAAACTAACTAAAGAGAACTGAAAACAAAGGCTAACAAGAACAGAGCTGGGCTGCTGAGCTGTTGTCTGGTCTGTCTGCCATCAGACTGAAGGAGCTGGCTTTTATGCAGGAGGAGGAGCATGGCTGATTGGGGAACTTGCTGCAGGTGCCAGCTGGGTGTGCCACACTGAGTGAGGGAGAGACAGAGGGAGTTAAGCACAGACACTGATTGACAGACAGAGTGTGTGTGTGTGGTGTGTGTGTGTGTGTGTGTGTGTGTGTGTGTGTGTGTGTGTGTGTGTGTGTGTGTGTGTGTGTGTGTGTGTGTGTGTGTGTGTGTGTGCTGTTCATGGCCACACGCAACAGGTCCACCAACAGGTCATGTAGGCTACACCCGTCTACACTGGAAGTGTAACAAAAACCCATATGAGTACATAAATCACAATATATCATAAAACATTCAAACATGAACATTTAAAAATGGCCGATCTACAAGCTCCTTGCTTAAAGGTAGGAGAAGTGATTTCACTTTTGTCAGATATCACCCAAAAAATATTTTTTTCTGTTAAAATGCTCTATTATAAGGTGTGGAAACCACATATGGAGTTCCCCCCCCCCCCCCACGTTAGCAGAGGAGCTAATAAACGTTCCCCAGGTCACCACAATTCTCCTCTAATCAGGAGAGAGCAGCAGGTTCACATAGTGTAGCTACTTTTGGGGGCCCCTAGTGCACCAGGCTGGTAAAATCACTTCCCCTACCTTTAAAACATACCTCTGGTTAAGTGCAAGAAAACAAACAAAAGAGGCTCTTGAGCAGTACTGAGGCTTATGCAGAGGTCACCTGAAGAATACTGAACCACAGTGTAAAATTATACAAATAGTAAAGTGTCAATTAGAAATGGCTGATCTACAAGCTCCTTGTGCATAAACATACCTCCAGTTAAGTGCAAACAACCCAACAGGAGCTTGTCCCTCAGCGCCCAGAACTAGGAGGAGAGCACCTGAGGAACAACAGGACCATTTACTACATACAATAATGTGAGTGATGGTTTAGCATAAAAAATACCTAATGCCTACCTTGCTCACTCAGTGCATGTTGACAGCAATAGGAGGACTGAATGACTAAGTCCCTGGCTTTATAGTGGGGAGGGGCTGTCAGTGGCCACCTGCAAGTGGGTGAGTGTTTTGGGAGTGGCCACAGATCATTGTCTGCAGAGCCCTGGAAATAGACAGTTACGCCAACTCTGTTCACTTCATGGGGCCAGTCCGTCTACATAGACTTCTGTTGGATAGTGACATGAAGAGTGACAGCCGGAAGTTACTGAATGCATTGAAGCCTATGGGCTCGAGTATGAGAACCACGTGACCAGGCGGTTTTCTGACCCCTCAATGTCGCAACTCTTCTACTAGATGGCTCTGATTGTCTGGAGACAGGTCTCCCTGCTACATGGCAACACACACACAAATATATATATATATATATATATATATATATATATATATATATATTATATATATATATATATATATATCTCATCACATGATGGGAGCTTTTATGTCTTGGTACCAAGTATTCAAACTTTGCACATTGACATGCTCGTAACACATCATCACATCACAGATACATGCAAGACCACCAAACCGTTTGACAATATGCAAACAGCACTATATGCACAATAAGCCATATAAAAATGGAAAACTCACCTTGGAAATTGGAAGACCATATTTCACATGCTTCCCTAAGTTCCACATGCTTATTGCTCTCACACAATCTGGCACAATATACTTGCTCCAGTGTTGCCATTTTTTGATGAAAACAAATTTGCTTCGGAACTTTTGTCCGGATGGGGCCAAAGTTCTCATGTAGCAGGTGTCATGCAAATTGATCAAAAATCCAGGCAGAAAATCAGGCATGAGCATTTTTCAAACTGCTTAAAATGGCAGACACTCTGGGGGTGGAGCTTACCGGTCAAAGTTACAGATGTGTTCCACATGAATCAAGGAACATGTAGAAACAAGTCCCATGATTTTTGGCCAAACAAGGCCCGAGTTATGGTTGTTCAAATGTTTCAGTTTCAAAGAATTGTTATAGCGCCCCTGTAATATCCCAGACGGGATTTACATATAATACCCGGAAAATGAAATGATGGGCGGACAAAGGGTTAAGGAAAACTGAGGGTTACAATTTATTGAATTAAAGTAGTAAGGTTACTGAACAGAAAATACAAAAAGCTAAGGGAAGGGACTGGTGGTGCCAGAAAAAGTTACAATCAAAAACACACCTACCTAGAACCCCAACCCTCTAACCTACCGGGAATTACTCAAACAAACAATTCCTACTCTACCTTCAAAAAAAGGAAATTACAACATGTGGCACTCACCTCTAACCTGGTGTAAAAAAACACGGGAGTTACCTACGTGTTGCAAAATGTACAGGGTACCCTGTCTTCCCCTGTCCCTTCCCTGAAGAACTTAACTCAAAATGGGAAGGCTGAACTTAAATACTAGAACTACAAACAAAAGAAAGTACTCTGATTATAAACAGTACAGTACGGTACTTTAACAGTACTTTTACTGTGAGACTGTGGCTAGAGTAGGGCTTTACCGAATAGCCCGTTTTTAACAACAAAGACTGGTTTTACAAAATGGCTGTGTTTAGGACAACTTCTAAGGACTACTATTTGACTTGTATTTGGACAAACTGGCAAAACTGGTATGCTTAGGACACTGAATGGTTTGGAGCTGCTGTCTGCTGGCAGGCTGGAAGAGAGTGAGTGGAAGACAACAGGTGCCTTATATAGTCTGATGATGGAGGTGATTGGAGGAGACAGATGCGTGGTGGCCCAACCGGTGGTGAGAGGTGGAGGAGTGGGCTGGTACTGGAGATGAGTGGGCTGGACCTGTGAGTATGATTGACAGACTGGAGAGAAGGAGAGGAGAGCAGAATATAGAGGGGAGGAACACATGCTGCCTGCACTGTCTGTCTGTTCCCCCATAATAATACACGTAACAGCCCCCATTTGAGCAATTTGAGTAAGACTGGTTTTGCTGCTATTTGGCATCCCCCTCTACAAAACTGTAAAATATCAGAAGCATATTACGCTGCATGTGTAGATTAGGGGCATTAGAATCATTTTCACAAACGAGCAATTTTCATTGGCTCGTAAAAACATAATGTTTTCACTGAAAACAAAATCCACACCTATTTTCATATTCGTATGGCTCCAAAGTTCATGTGTAGGTCATTGTTATGCATTTTTGATCAAAGATTGTAGGAGAACAGACATTTTAACTGTTTTACATATAATTCAAGATGGCGGTTCATCTAAAGGTCAGAGGTCAAAAGTCAGAATACAAAAGTTGTTCGGCATAAGCAGACGCATAAGTGAATATAAGTTACATTTCTGAGAGTCAAGCAGTTCATAAGTTATAAGTGTTTAAAGTTTGCAATTTCAGTTGAGTGCTATAGCGCCACCATTTGACCAGTGGTCACAGGCTTCGCATCATCACCGTTTGGCATCACCCTCTACCAGATTACCAATTTTCGCGAAAACCGACTGCACGGTTCAGCCAGAACAGCTATTTATGGCGGAAAAAGAAGGAGAAAAGCAGTCAATAACAATTAAGTGAACAAGTCACTTCGTGACTGCTTGTTCAATGCTAATAAAAAGTACATGTACCTGCGGACAGCGCCCTCTAGCGATATTGACGTCAGACTTGGGTGCTCCATAGCGAGAACTATTCCTTAGAATGAGTGAGCAGGTTGGGGTTCAGTGTCGTGCTCAAAGGCATTTTTTAAAACGGGCACATCATGGCTGCCCGGGGACACGTTGTTGTTGCGGGGATTGAACCTGTGACCTCTCTAAGCACCAGACCACCCTCTGTGTCCCATGCTGCCGAGTGATTTGGGGTGTTAGTGCAAGTCCCAGTAGTGAAGTAATTCACTTAGTGCTGCAGCGCAGAGACAGGTCACATTAAAACCAGATGGAATTAAAAACAGTCACTTGCATTCACCACATTTATACTATTCATGCACACGCGTGCGTACACTCAAGTGTGCACAAGTTACACACACACGCAAACTCGCACACATAGTGTTCTGAAATGTGGACTTTACCTCCTTCCTTCTAAAGGGAGATAAGATTTTTAGTAAGGCCATAAATATTCACACCTCCTGCTCTTCTGTCTTTCCCATCTCTCCTCTCCTCTCCTCTCCTCTCCTCTCCTCTCCTCTCCTCTCCTCTCCTCTCCTCTCCTCTCCTCTCCCTCATCTGACAATTGCTTTATAATTGTCTCACACTCACTCCCCCCCTCTCTCTCCCTCTCTCTCTCACTCTCTCTCTCTCTCTCTCTATCACACATGCAGTCAGGCCCCGTGACAGGCAGAAAATCTCTTAATGGGACGTCTTAATTTCAGTGCTACCACTGAGGGCGCAGGACGCCAGTGCAGAATGGGAAACATTACTTCTCAGCGCTGAGAGAAGGCCAAGCCAAGCTGTTACGCCAACGACCGTTTCCCTGGACGATTTACTGCCCCAGGCACACAGCAGAGCAACGATAAGGCTGTCCAAAAAACTGATTAGAACCGAGAGAGAGAGAGAGATTGGGGGGGACCCAAGGAGAGAGAGAAGAGAGTAGAAAAGGAGCGAGAGAGGAGAGAAGAGAAAGAGCAGGAGATGCCAAAGGGAGAGCTTCACTCAGCAGGCCATATTTCACAGCCCCTGGGGAGTACACACACGCATGCACACAAACGCACGCACGCACGCATGCACACAAACACGCACACACGCGCACGTGTGCCTTGCGGTGTCTCCAAAATGTGTTATGAATTACGCGTATGAAATATGGTGAAGCGCTGAGTGCGTCACGTCGTAGATAATGAGCCATTAGCGATGTGTTTCTCGTTCCGTAACACATCCTGTTGACCTGAGCGGAGCCTTTAGGGGTGTCCATCCTTGTGCCTGAAGGACCCAACAACAACAACAAGCATGTATCTCTGTCAGCACTGCCTGGATAACAATGTCCGCCTAATCTGTGGCTTTCACTAGGGGTGGGCCGATTTGTTCATATATCCAGATATATGGTGAGCATGATATATGTACATATTATTGTATTGTCATACTAATATCATGCTATTTATTAGTTATTACTGGCTATGAAGGCTACCCATTGTTGTGGACAGACAATTAAGTTGTGGTCAAGTTTCAAAGTTTGGAGAAGGCAAGCATATGTACTTATTGGCCAATTTGAATAGATAAAGAAGGCCATAGGAGGGGCTAGTTAGGGTTGGACTGGTATACGGGAGCTGCCCCGATGGGCCATGACTGTAGGGGGCCACTATAGGAGCACTTTTTTCAGGCCTGTTTTTAGAGTCTTTGGTAACCACTCAGTGGCCTTGTGGTTAGAGTGTCCGCGCGCAAGCTGGGGGCCATTCGTCCACCTTAGCGAGGGGGGGAGAAAGATTGAGGGGGGGAAAGAAGGAAGAGAGAAAAAGAGAGAGAAAAGAGAGAAAAGAGAGGAAAAAGAGAAAGAGAGGAAAAGGAGGAAAATACAGTTTCACTGCAGCAGTATATGCCTGTTGTGTGCACGATTTGGTCACGTTTGACATTTTGGACGTGCAACAGACGGGATTCGAACCAGCGGCCCCATGTTCCTAGTGACATAGTGACGTACATGCCCTTATTAGGATAGAGCCAGGCGCAGTTTGGAATGGGGATTCCCCATGCTCTGTGCATTCATTCATTCATGATATTTGCTATAAGATAGCAAAATTAGTCTATTTACAGTAGACCATGGTTAGTCAGAGCTAGTGTTCTTTGTACGAAATTCATAGGCTAGGGCCTACAGGCTGAAATTGTGAATTTGGCATTTGATGTAAACACGCATCATTGACAAGTGATGTAGGAGAATTAACACCACAGAGATTTGCACTCTGTAGGCTATAAACAGCAGAAGCTGGCTATGTTTTGAGACACTTTTGACCATACTTGCCCATGAATAAGCCTACAGTTTATTACAGTTATTGCCATGTACATTCAGCCACTTTCCCCTCTTTGTATATTTCTCTTTTTCCTGCTTTTTGCTGCTTCTGGCTTTATAGGAGTAAACATTTTGTACATCTCTAAATGAAATGAACAAGGTGGCCTTAAATATAATGCTTAGTGTGTATATTTAGTATTTCAGTTGTAGTTGTATTTGACTGTACTGCATGCATACATAAATGCATTCATTCATTCATGACATAGTTTCTCATATCAAAAATAATTATAATAACCCCAGCTATATTCTTTAACTCTAAAATATATTCATCTCATTCAAGTCATCTTTAAAAAGCAAGTATTTGGCTGGAACACACTATTGCACACATTTCACACAACCCCATTGATGGAAACATGAATCCATTGTAGTGACTACATTGCCCATGATAGTAGCAAACGTTGCATTGTAATGCACATTGCTGAAACGATTATGCTAAATAGCACATTGAAGAGATGTAAATAAGGTATAGCTCTGTGTGACCACATTACTCCTATTGCTTTATCAGAGGAAGACGTATACATTAAACATACTATTATGCACTGCTGTTATGTTGCATTATAAGGTGCCTGCATGCCTCTGTGGCGACGTGCTCCACGTTGATGCACATATAAAATCCGAACGTGCACGTCGCCGTTCGCGTTCGTTTTTTATATTTACAGCAACGGTTCCAGTCGAGTATCCGACCAGAACGAACCTTTATAAGCAGACCCAATGCATAAATAAAATCGCGAATCCGACAGTACAAGAAGAGCCTGCGAGGAAAGATGTCAAAAAATATAACCAAGCATCCACTTCCTCAATCCTATCTCAGGGAACCCCGCGCCACGCGATTGGTCGGGGGGGCGTAGACAATTCTCCCCCTCGCTCGCCCATTGGTCTAGCTTTTTTCCAATGTTTCGGGGGCGGCGGCCCATTGGTCTAGAATGTTTTTCTAATGTTTCCATGGGGAAACCGCACCGAGACCGCTATTGGCCGATCTCCCCCTGAGACTGGGAGGTCGGGGTTCGATTCCCGGCCGGTCATACCAAAGACTCTCTGTAAAAGTGGTACTGTAGTATTAGGGCTTGTTTGTTTGTGTGTGTGCCCTGACCAGGCAGGGCTAGAGTTTCTGCTATCTGCAACCTCTTTGGCGATTTCTTCTCGTGATTTGTCCTCATTTGTCTTGACTTGTTGGCTCTTTGCGGGCATCTCCCTGGGGGGAGGGGACGGGTTTGATTGTATACCTCCCCTACACGGTCTCCCTGTTTGGTGGGGTTAGCTAGCACTATGCGTGGAACGCTGTGGGGGTAGCACAGCCCTGGCCACAAAAACACCTAAAACCAACTAACCCAGAAACCAGCCCTCTGAGAACACCACTGGATGTTCTCCAGCAACCCAGTAAAAATATATCCCCTCTCTCTCTCTCTCTCTCTCTCTCTCTCCTCTCCTCTCTCTCTCTCCTCTCTCTCATCTCTCTCTCTCTCTCCTCTCTCTCTCTCTCTCTCGTCCTCTCTCTCTCCTCTCTCTCTCTCTCTCTTCTCTCTCTCTCTCTCTCTCTCTCTCTCTCTCTCTCTCTCTCATTTTTATTAGATTATAAGCTAGTTCTCTTTTGTTTTTCTTTGTCTTCTTAGATGATCGTTTGTGGGGAAATTATAGTAGAACCACACGCATTTTGTGGGTTTGCATATTTCTCTTTATGTATTTATTGCATTTAAATATGAATCATTTGTTGATTGATTGAAGCAGTTCCATTTCTCTCTCTCTCTCTCTCTGCTTGTATTATTAATGTTCCCTCCCTTGGTGCTCTCGGGGGTCCGTTCCCTCACAGGAGGGCCTTGGACCTCTTTCTCGCCCCCATCCTTCTCTCTTCTCTCACTTTATCTCTCTCTTTTTGCGTGTACACTATGTGTCCCCTGTCTCTCTTTCTCTTGCACTGAATGTCCGTCTCTTCCTGTTTCTAAACTTTCAATTCTACCTCACCATTCCTCTCCTCCTGTGTGTGTGTGTGTGTGTGTGTGTTGTGTGTGTGTGTGTGTGTGTGTGTGTGTGTGTGTGTGTGTGTGTGTGTGTGTGTGTTAATTTTGACTTCACATTTTGATTTAATCGTCCTATTCAGTCATCTGAAATTGTTCAGTCTCGATGCGTCACAGTCACGGATTGTGTCTTCTCTGCATCTCTCTTGTTTTCTCTTGTTTCTTCTTCCTAGTTTTTAGCTAGTCTTTTACTTTTCTGTTGTGTTCCTTTTTTTGTGACCGCAGGCTGAATTTACAATGAAATTGTGCACTTCCAGTCAGTCCCTTACTCACCCCACCATATAAGGTAATCTGTCTTGATCTCATGTGACATCATCAGCCCATCAGACATCATCATATGAAGTCTAGATGATGTAGTCTATGTTATAGGGGCCCTTCCCCATATATGGTAATATGGGGGATAAACAACGTGACCCAGACGTTTCCCACTTGTCAGACTATTGACCTGTTGGAAAAGCACACCAATACAACACATGGATCTCCCCATACAGTACGTGGAGCTGATGCATGACGTGGTTCTCAATCTCCATATGAAGATCACAAGTTCACTGACCTCATCAAACCCTGGATAGCCATACATAGCTTGCTTGACATACAGTACTAAGTCTGTACGTACAGTATATAGGCCCGCCAGCAACTCTACATCTGACATCATGGACACCAGATTAATAGTTTAACTCCTGCCTCTCAACTATACTGTTAAGAAGCTCTGTTGTTTCAGTGCTACCTCAAGGTAGAATTTAGTGTGCTGACAGATGTATGGAATTCTCTGGCATTGACCATTGAACTTAATGACTGACACAAATAGCCTATATAGCACTTCCTTGGGTGTGTGCTCCTTTATAGTATATGCACTAAGGTGATATCCTGAGCCAAATGTTAACTGCACTTTGCACTTCTGCAGTTAAATGGACTCACATCCCACAGAAGAATCCTCCCCTTCCTAATTTATGGTCTTCTTTCCATTCCAAATGTCCATTACCCTCTGGACATTTACTTTACAGTTGTGTCAGATATAATACCTGCTCACTCGCTGTAAATCATTTGATGTACATTTTCATCTTAGGTAGTTTTTAATTTACATTTCATATTATATTTCAAATTCTACTTGTTGTGGTAAACGGTAAATGGTGCATTTACATATTGCATAGTCAGGACACTTTGACACATTGGAGGACTAGGGCAGCCTGGGTTCGAACCACGGCTGCTCTATCCCAGAATAACGGCCACTCTACCCCTGTTCCACTGCTGTCAGACATGCCTGAACATGGATGAAAACGGTTACAGTTAATATATTGACTGTTTCTATGCTATAATGATACAAGGTAAAAGCAGCTGGTGGTTTTCACTGTGTAACTGGCACTGGGTGATTCTGTCTGCCTGGGAAAGTGTTTCCACTGCAGTTGATCACGTGCCACAAAGGGTTGCTCTATATCTAGAGCCAGATCAATGATCAGATTGTAGAAAAGGACATAGTTGGCTGACAGTTGCCATGACACCAGTGGTGGAGAGTAAATATACCGGTTAGTATATTTCTCTTAGGTATTGTAATTTAGAACCGTTTTGAGGTACTTTATTTGTACTTTATGTGCAATGTTTAGCAGTTTTACTCATACTCCACCACTTTTACTCCACTACATTTATAATTACTTGTTACTTTATAGATTTTGTTTACAGTATCAGAAAGTAGCAAATCTACAATCTCACAATGGGTTTTTATTAGAGCTGTCAATCGATTAAAAATTTTAATCGCGATTAATCGCATGATTGCCCATAGTTAATCTTTGATTAATCGCAATTTAATCGCATATTTTCATGAGTTCTAAATATACCTTAAATGAGTGTTTTTCAAGAATATTCATATCATGGTCAATTATTTATTCTGCATTTGAGCCACAGACCACCATTTGATGACATTTATTTAGACTTCCAGACCTAAATTAAAGAATTTGTCAACGATATCATTAGGAACGAACATGCACATTTGTAGAAAGTTCTCTACATTCTGTAATTGTGTAGACTTATTTTAAAGTAACTTAACTGATGCAGATATTTAAAAATTATTCACCTGCATTTGGCGAAATTGAACCAAATGGACCCACTTGGCTTTTGGTTTTACTTTGAGTTAATCTCGCACTAAAAAATTAATCGAGTTAACTCATGGCTGAGTTAACTTGCGATTAACTAGTTAACTCGGACAGCCTTAGTTTTTATTTATTTAATTAATATATTTGAAACTTGGGCCATTCTGCATAATGAGTACTTTTACTTTTGGTACGTTAAGTAGGCTTAAATTTTAATGATTTTCAGACCTTTACATGTAACAGGGTACTTGGGTTAGGGTTAGGGCAGTATTTATACGTTTATTTGAATAAATCATTCAGAGTATTTCCCGCCAGGCACTGCCATGATGCAACGTGGACAGAGAGCGCCATGCGGGGGAGATGCTCTGTTGTCATTGGCCAACAGCAGGCTAGTAAAACACAACTTGGTTGGAGGGTCGTATCATTCTAATGCTTAAAGAGGCTGGGTTTTTGGAAGAGAGCAACAGAGAGTTCTCATAAAGTCTTAATGTGCAACAGTCGTGTACACACGCACACACACGCACACACACGCACGCACACACACACTCTCACACACACACACGCACACGCACACAAACACACACACACACACACACACACACACACACACACACACACACACACACACACACACACACACACACACACACACACACACACACACACACACACACACATACACTCTCTCTCTCTCCTCTCTCTCTCTCTCTCTCTCTCTCTCTCTCTCTCTCTCTCTCTCTCTCAGAATGAATGTTAACCCTCACTTTCTTCCAATCACTTCTTAAAACATACTTTTATAGGCTTTTGTGCAGTGTGTGTAATGTTTGTGGAGTCAGGCAGGCATGCTCAACTTTTAAACCCGTTGGTGCATGTACAGGAAGCTAAGAATACTGTACAACACTTAATTTACAGAAATATGAATTGCTAATAAGGGTGATCAGGTGTGCTCAATACAAACATATAAGCATTAACACAATACAAGCATACACAATGATTAATTCATATATCCACCATTTCTACTGCAGCAAATGGCAAATACAATTAAATCAACTGGACACATACAGGACAATGACAGGACACTGCAGGCAGTTGATTATATATTAGACCACAGACAAGTCATTTAAGGTCCTTATGGGTGTGCAGGGCAGGATTTATCTGTGCATCTTTATGACAGAGCTCAGGGGTCACAATAAAACCCTGTTCAAATGAACACCTTTGCCAAAAAGATACCTATAAACTTTAATAGTGCCAAGTATTCCTGAATTGTATCTGTTCACAAAGTATATCTATTTTTAAGTACTGGAGTCATAGGAGAAGCGAAGATGTAAAATATACCTGCAGTAGAGGACCAGGAGGGATCCATGCAGACCCCCCTTAGTTTGGATTTTTGGCATCCATAGGACCTCTAATATACAGATTTTGATGATCCCATGATGACCTTTTTTAGTTTTTTCCCCAATGTTTTATTACCCGTATGAGATTTGAGGAACTGCTGTGTGGAACGCCGGCAAGACTGTCTTTCGGAGACCGTAGCACACTCATACAGTAATTTGAGATAGACAAAAGATAGAGATACCAGTTTTCATTGGAAACGTCAGGTTTCCAATGGGACCTTGTCATGCCACCTTGTCGGGAATGGGCACAAATCCTTAATTTGTTGTAAGTTTGACTAGATTTTGGTGAGTGAAAAACATCGATAGGCATTTTACAAAGGGGTCCTTTATCTATCACTTAAACATGGGAATGGGAATGGGTTACATGGATACCTTCAAGCCTCCCCTGTACAGACATGCCAAATCTATGACAATCACATGCTTTTTTGGTCAAGAACCATGCTGTTTTGCATGCAGTACAAAACAAAAGTGTAATTTCCACCTATTGTAAAATTTAGACCGCTTTAAATGGCTGTATGAGACCACAGCACTGTTTCTATGGCTGTATGAGACCCCTGTGCTTTATCCATATCTGTATGAGACCTCTGTTTTGCATCTAAAGACCACTGCACTCCATCTATAGCTGCACACAACCAATGTACTGTATGTAATCCACTGTACTGCATCTATATCTCTATGAGACCACTAGATCTATAGACTTATAAAGTGTATATATAAACCACAGTACTGCATACGAACATTATACTGCATCTATAGATCCTATATTTGACCACTGCAGTATACAGTATTTAGATCACTACTGGTTCTCAACTCCACACAAGTATTTATAAAGGACATGAGTGACCAGCCAGCCAAAGTGCTGTAGGTATACAGGGAAAAATCCAATTGAAATATGATCACTACAATGGTCTAAACATGCACCAGAGTGGTCTAAATGTACGATTGTGGAACTCATAGCAAAGGATAAAGGTCAAAATGTCACTACAGCGGGTGTGCACAAACATTCCTGTGTAATAGCCTACACCAGAAGTGTCTCTATTAGAGATGGCATGCACCTTTGACCCTATATCATCACTGGAGGACACCATTATGACCAAGGTGATTAAATTCCAACGACTCTATATCATCTCAGAGCTAGGTTATAGGTGCAGACTATTTTTATTTTATTTTTAAATTATCCTTTAGGCAGCATGCTAACTTATACCCATAGACTACCGATGGACATATCATGAAGACATTAAGCCATGATTTTATGAATGTAGTAACCTTGTTGCACCTATAATATTTGTGTTCCTGTATGTATCTTCTTTATGCAGACATAAATACACGGTTAAAATGTGCGTGTGTGTGTGTGTGTGTGTGTGTGTGTGTGTGTGGTGTGTGTGTGTGTTGTGTGTGTGTGTGTGTGTGTGTGTGTGGTTGTGTGGTGTGTGTTGTGTTGTGTGTGTGTGTGTGTGTGTGCATGTTGTTATTATCCAGTGAGTCCAGTGAGTATATGGAGGTCTGTTTTGAGTTAGTGTGTATTCCCTGCTGCCTGGGAGTCCTGCTGACACTGACATGACATCATAACGACCAGAAACATGCTGTGGTGTGTGTGTGTGTGTGTGTGTGTGTGTGTGTGTGTGTGTGTGTGTGTTGTGTGTGGTGTGTGTGTGTGTGTGTGTGTGTGTGTGTGTGTGTGGTGTCTGTGTCTGTGTCTGTGTGTGCGTGTGCGGTGTGTGTGTGTGTGTGTGCTTTTTTCATTAATGCCCACTTCGTCAAACTGCAGCATGACATGGTAGGAGTGCAGTATAGAGAAAAAAAGACTCCATGCGTCCACAAGCTTGTAGATCTGGTTTTAGAACTACTACCGGTATACAACTATTGATGGTCTTGGACATAGAAGGTTTCGGTTTAGCCACCGTGCTTAAACAACATGTTTCTGCAGAGCACGAAGAAGCGCGGGGGTGCAGAGATGAGTAAGAGCAACCATGCATGAATGAATGCACACTTTCACAGGTGGAAGGGTGTATGTGTGTGTGTTGGTGGGTGTGTTGGTGGGTGTGTGTTCATGTGCATGTGTGTGTCACAGTTCTTCCTGTCAGCAGTGTGTGATGTAAGCCAGCCCAGTTCCCTGGAAAACTGGGCTGTGTGTTCTTAGACTAGTCAGAGTGGTGAGTAAACTATACAGTTAGCCAGTGGCCAACATTTGTGTTCACACCTTTCATCTGTCAGAGAGATAAACATTTAGAAGGAGTTCATCCTTTAATCCTGCCGTCCTCCAAACCATTCAATGGGTTAGCAGACAATGTATGGGCTATTACAATCCCTTGTACAATCCCTTGTTTTTATATTTTCTGTCACAATTCCCATCCAGCCGTCCACACCGACCCACCAATTCCCACACAAGGCTGAACGGATACACAATCAACAATATGTATGCAAATTAAAATTAATTATAATAATAATAACTGAATAACTGAAAGATTAATAAAAAGTCAGTTAGCTCTTGTGAAACAACTTCCCATTATTACTATAATGTGCCTATTATTAACATGCACATCCAATGCACAATAGCACCACACTTCAGTCAGGAGGTTCACACAGTTAAATCCCATGCAGTGTCCAACGCAATCCACTTTATTTATAAAACACATTTAAAACAAGTTTATGTACAAAAAAATACTAAATACCAAGAGGTGAAAACAACAGTACATAAAACAGGGAAAAATAAAGACGCTCTAACATGAGGTGCAAGTGTTCATTTAATCACATTAACCCTGTCAAAGAATTTCAGAACATTTAAAAAGAAATTGAAAAAAAAGAGTTTACAAATTAAAGTAAAGGGACCCTTAAGCATTTTACTTTACAGAAATAATTGATACAAAGTAGATATAAAAGTATAGAAGGCCTATGTGTTTAGTGTATTAAAATACCAGATGTAATTTATGTTTAGACCAAGATGCAAGGCATGTATAATTAACATAATGATTCTTTGAAACTTCTTCCTATTACTTTTGAACATAAATTAGGATAGTAGATATCTATTTGTTTTATTTATTTGTTTGTTTGCTGTATTTGTTTACCCATGTATTGTTTTATTGTTTTTATATTATTTTATTATTATTCTAGATCTACCCTTGTTCATTTTAATATGTTCGGAATAAAAAAAATGAAATGAAAAATAAAATGATACATCTTTATTCCTAGAGAGCTTTACATTTTTTCATCAGATTTCAGACAGGTCGAAACCTGACAAAATAGAATGAATCATTTTAAAACTCATGTGAATGTAAACTATGTAGCCTACACAACTCATATTGTCAAACCACTTCAAAAGGTTTCATAGGTGATCTTAACATTACACATTGAACCACTGTGGTAGCATGGCATGTGTGCATGTGTGAGCGTGTGTGCGCGTGTAAGTCTACGTGTGCATATACAGTATGCGTCACATTAAACAGAGAGTTGGGCCACGAGGTGCCTGGTGTTTCCTCTCCTGTGACTCTCTGTCACACACACACTCTCAGTGGTGCTTGTCGTGACACACACACACACACACACACACACACACACACACACACACACACACACACACACACACACACACACACACACACACACACACAATCTGGCGCTTGTCATGACAGCACTAAAATTATCACAGACTTCTGTCATTTACTGTCAGTCAATTCACTCTAACCTGGAGTAACCCACCCATTTGATGTCTCGCATGCATACACGTGCCTGCGCACACGCGCACACGCACACACACACACACGCCACACACGCACACGCACACACACACACACACACACACACACAGTTCTAAAGCAAAAGCAACATTGCTGATGGAAAATGTGAGTAAGTTCTGTCTAGTATGTCTAGTTTGTATTTAGAAACAAAATGGAAGCTCAGGTTTAAAGTCGGACGACATACTTACTAAAAATGTAACAAAAATTCAACCAAATAAAATCGTAGCGATGCACATCCCCTTAATGTAATATGTTACTTTTTTTATTAGTATTTCGTCCCCTATAGGCTCTGGAACTAGCATGGTTCTATGAAGGACATGGTGTGTAAATTTGACCCTAAAATCCAAATCATTTTGGGGACCATGAAATACTTTATTGCCTTATTGTATTCTTGTTTGTATCATTTCATTTACACCTTATTTCAGAAAGCATAACTCTGTGTAAGAGTTTATGAAATCTATTCTGTAGCAGCTGCCATAACAAACTGTATACTATAAGTAAAAATATAATGGAAGGTAATTCATTATTTATCCATTTGCATTTACATCTTAATATTAGCATGTTAACAAGGCATTCAGCAGTATATCAGACATAAACTGCCTCTAATGTGAACAATATGTAATGTAATTTTAAGTATAGAGTGGAAAATAAATAGATAAATTGCGTAGTATAACTGCGATAACATCTCTCTGGCTCTGCCCTGCCCTGGCCCCCTAGGCAGGCTGTGTTGGCTGTCAGTGTGTTATTGTGCTCTTGTGGCTTGGTGGAATGATGTGAATGCAAATAAATTAACCTTACGTACCTCTTCATCTCCCTCTCTCTCTCTCTGGGACGTGTAACCCCTTCACGCACATATACACGCACGCACACACACACACACACACACACACACACATGCACACACATGCACACACGCACGCAAATGCAAAATCATCATCATCTGTCAGTCACAGTGTCTGTCATGAGATAATTCATCATGTTGGAGGTGCAATTAAGAGTGTGCATGCATGCAATATTATTCTTGTTCACTGAGATTTGAGTCTTTAAAGCATCAAATCTCTGCAGGTTGTTGGGAGGTTGTTGTGAAGTTGTAGATCGACTTTTTGCACAATATTTCAACTGGACGCAGAGGCACCGCCATGCTAGTAGTGAAGTTCCCATTAATTAAGCTGATCAGCACAGTGCCAGTTAGATCCCACAATATCGCAAATCATATATTCCATGAAAGTCATATACTGTGATCCATCATTGCATTATATGCATTATTTTTGGTCAAAATTGTCCCAAAATATGCGTTTTTGTTTAGTGAGACGGCATTGATTGTGTCCTGCCACTGCTCTGGATAAGTGTCGATGAGTCAATCCAGCAGTTGTGAGATCTTCTGGGTTGGTGTGAAACATGCCCAGGCTGCCTCTCTGGAGCTACATGTACAAACACTCACCTCCCCAAAAGTCAATTAGTCTTTCAGATTGAAATCAATCTGGTTTTGTGTCCTTAAGATTGTTATCTATACTACCTACTCCATTAATCTACGTTTGAAGGCAAAAATAATATGTTTGCCAGCCGTTTTGTGTTTACTTTCCATTCCAGTAAGAAGTCACTCCAGTTGACAATTTCAAGAATGAATTTTTGTTACAGTTGTCAGAGTGCACCTGTCCTAGTCACACACACAGTCACTCACCCACGCACGCATGCACACACACGCACACACATGCACACAGGCGCGCATAAGTGCAAGCATAAGTGCATGTGTAGGCGGCTCAGCCGAGCACACACACCACACACGCGCCCCCCCCACACACACACAGGGAGTGGACCTCTTCACAATGGAAGACATACCTGTCTGATGTCACGTGAAGCAGTGGGTGTCCTGTGTCAATCACATACTCTATGATGTTACTTCCGGTACCTTGTGTGTACTTTGTGTGTACTTTGTGTGTACTTTGTGTGTACTTTGTGTGTACTTTGTGTGTACTTTGTGTGGTGTGTGTGTGTGTGTTGTGTGTGTGTGTGTGTGTGTGTGTGTGTGTGTGGTGTGTGCGCGGGCATGTGCATGCTTGTAGTGTGTACAGGTACGTTTACATGGTAACAGTAATCAGTGACATTAGTAATAGTGAATTTAGTTTAGTTTATAGTTTCTGTTCTCGGTAGCTGTTCCTTGATAATAGGCAAGAGGTGTGACGCTCAGTGTGTGTTGTGTGTGTGGGGGGGGGGGGGGGGGGGGGGGGGGGGTGTTTGTCCGAACATGTGTGTGGTGTGTGTGTGTGTGTGTGTGTGTGTGTGTGCGTGCGTGCGTGCGTGGCGTGCGTGCGTGCGTGCGTGTGTGTGTGTGTGTGCTCGCACATGAGTGTGTGTGTGTGTGTGTGTTGTGTGTGTGTGTGTGTTGTGTGTGTGTGTGTGTGTGTGTGTGTGTGTGTGTGTGTGTGCATTCATGTTTGTTGCTGTGGTGGAAAATAACTTATTAATCAGTGCTTCCAGCCCCAATGTGGGTGGACTGACAAGCTATCAATCAAAAATATAGTATTCACAGTGAATAGTGAGTCAGCACATTTTTCTGTGTGTATGTTGTAAACACTTGGAAGTGAAATCATAGCCCTCAATGGCATGCATAGATAATGGGATAAGATGAGTTTCAATTTTTTTAATGTACAGTATAAATACAGTAGTCATTAATAAATACTGTATATATAAATGGAATGAATGAGAAAAAGATACATATATAAATATGACATTATTGCATGATTTAGCCCTGTTGCATGTAGTCCAAGAAAGTGCTAGATCCAAACTAAATACCACAACTCTATAACCATAGCACAAGTCAACTCATAGGTTAGACCGACCATACGTCCGTATTTCCCGGGACATGTCCGTATTTCAGTCCTGTCCCGGTGTCCCGGTTTATTTTTTAGAAATTGAGGAAATGTCCCGGTTTTTGTAAAATTACTTTCATTCAGTTCCTTTCCGACACGCCTTTGCTTACATCGGAGCAGTAAATCGACAGGCATTAGGGCACGTTCGGAAATTGCGCACTGAGTACACTGAGCAATGAAAACTAATAGGCGAGTGTGCTCCGGTGTGGTATCTCCGAACGTCCCCCTAGCGCTGCGCACGATGACGTCAGCCCTAAGCAGTCAGAGCAGGAGCAGCAGCAGGCAGCCTTCGTCAGTCAGTTAGTAGACACTAGACAGCGTGGTTGTCAGTCTCCGCCACCATGCCCAAGCGCAAGTGCACGTTTACAGACGAGTTACAGAAAAAAAATCCCTGTATTCAGACCGGGGCGAGACAAAAGTGAAGCACTGTGCACTGTTTGCAAAGCAGGCACATATGTTTCGCTCTGCAATGGTGGTGCAAGGGACCTAAAATTCCACATTGACACAGAAAAAACACAAAAAAGCTGTTCGAGGCGATAGTAGCACCTGTTCGATATCTGAATATTTCGTGAAACCAGGGAAAGACAGGGTGACCATACTAAAAAGTACAAAACCAGGACACCTTGGGGGAAACAGAAATAATTACAAATTATTTCTGTTTTATTTAAATGCATTTATTCAAAAAGTCAAAAGTGCTTTACAATGTGCTTTACAAAGAAAGAAATAATGTCAATCAACTTCTCTCAGACATAACTCTGAACAGCAACACTGAAACTCAGCCTCAATTTCAGACATGAATGCAACGATGTCTGTTGTAGGCTATTGAAAAAGGTTAACAATTGTCTTCTGAAAATGAATAGAATATCTAACAAAAATCCTCTTGTATATTAACAACTTAGAAAGTAACTGTAGTAAAATGTACCAAAAACTAACCAAAATATAAATTTGGTTAGTTTTTGTGCATTCATGTCTGAAATTGAGGCTGAGTTTCAGTGTTGCTGTTCAGAGTTAGGCTATGTCTGAGAGAAGTTAGTTGACATTATTTCTTTCTTTGAAAAGCACATTGTAGGCTAAAAGCACTTTTGACTTTTTGAATAAATGCATTTAAATAAAACAGAAATAATTGTAATTGAAGTTATTTTTGTGTGTGTGGGACCTGTGGGACCCGTGGGGGACCCCAGCCCCCCCCCCCCCCCCCCCCCCCCCCGCTAAGGTGTCCTGGTTTTGTACTTTTAGAATATGGTCGCCCTATCATAGGTTACAACAGAAATTATGGATAGTCACTGTGTAAGTAGTGCCTTAATATAACGCCTTTATCCAAGGCTCTTTACATAGATTGTGCATCACATTCCCTCATTCACACACACATTGATACACTGATGGCAGTGGAAGTGTCTTGCTCACTAACTGTGTGGGAGCCCCGGTTCGAATCGGCAACCTTGTGGTTGCGATCCAGTGACTACCCCTGAGCCACACCTGCCCGAGGGAGGGAGGAATGGATAAGGAGTTCAGGTGAATACCTGTGGAGGGGGAAAAGCTGTTTCTCAGCCTGCTGGATATGGAAGCTAGGTTCCTATAACTTCTACCAAAGGGGATAAGGGCAAAAGGACCATGGTTAGGATATGAGGTTTTTTTAATGATATTATGAGCCTTCCTCAGTCATAAGAAGTAGGTTGGGAATGGCTTATAGTCTATATCAGCCGGAACACACGCTAGTCTATTCCCGTTACAATGTGCTGGACACCTTTAGGATGGATTGCTGAGGTGGAGTGCCGCACACCTACCATCAGATCCAAGCTCTTCCCACATGACTTGCCTCACCCAAGCCATGCTACTCATATGCTGAGTTGGTGGTGGCATTTATATGCGTAACATGTGGTCTTAATTATTTTAGATTTTAGCAGTGAGCCCAGTGTCTCTAATGTTATCGATACTGGACTCACTTACTTCCTGGGCTACATACAACTCTCATATTGCTATGGTCTGTTGACAATATCAGGGACACTGGGCAATATCTAAAATGACAAATTATACATTTATAGAACACCCGAAAAGTGTTCTAAATTTTCTAAAACAAATTGGTGATGTTTCCATTTAAATGGCTACCCTCCAGAGTTTGTGTCGGAATGTCTTTGAGCAAGACTCTGAACCCCTAATTGCTCCTGATGTATGGGCAGGTTGGTTCCTTGCATGCGGTTTCCTCTTACATTGGCATATAATTTTGCACTTGAATGTAATCAATCTATATGTAAAGCACTTTGGTTGACAACGTGTTGTGAACACTCCATTTGCACTTGTTATTACATGTCACTGTTGTTTGCCTGCTTATGTGTAGTTTGTGTGTGATTGTGTCTGCACTGCTGTTTTGTTGAGCACTGTTTCCTCCAAACAACAGCTACAGCTTTGTTTTGAAAAGTCAGCTGTTATGTCAACAATAATCGCAACACGATAAGAAATTGTTCATAACGGTGCATAGCTTATTGATAGCTATCATTGTGATGATAGCTGAAAAAAAAAACATTTTCTGTAGAATTAAAAATATTTTGGAAAGCTGGGCAATTTTGATCACATTGGCAATTTATATTAATTATAACAATTATTAGCAAGACATGGACAGAATTCCAAATTGTCTATTTGTTGCTATGGTACATAGATCTCTCAAGAAAATCTTTATTTCTGGGGTGAATATTTGGTGAAAATAGCAGTAATGCCATCCATCACAAGGCATTATAGAGCGTCTATTTTATAGGTGAAGACATGGTATTAAGAATGTACTCTCATGTAATTTCAATCAGAATAAACCACTAACATTAGATGCTATATGAACAGGGAAGGATTATCGAATGATTATTGAATGTCCGTGTGATCGCCAATAGGTACAAGCTCAGGGCCCACCCAAAACAGGGGTAAAAGTGATAATAATGGTGCACACAGTCCTTACTGTATTAACAATGGATTTACTAAATTTGTGTCACTAAAATAGCCCAAAATGATCCTCCGGTGTAGGGGGGCCCTTTGGCTGGTTGTGGCCCAGGGGCCCTTAATTTCATAATCCGCCTATGTATATGAAGACACAATTGGAACTTAATTTATTACTAATGTCGAATCTCATAAATAGGTACACCTATTCCTGATTGGCTGAAATTGGCAACCAACCAAGAGAGTTGGCGAGACCCATGCTAAAACAATATAGCATCATAACAAACAACATGTTTTGTTTTAACTTACATTGACAGGACTATTATGATGTGCATAAAACACTGTGATTTGGATTTAGACTGGAAAAGCTGTGACACTTCATCCACCCTTAATGTTACAATGTCATAAGTCAGTGATGTTCAGGTTTTCATGTGATCCCAGTTTGCCAGACGTGTACTTGACGATTGCCATGCAAGTGGCACCACTTTGCTGACTCCTGACTGAACAACTGAGGCAGAAACGGCTGACTCATCCAAACCTCTCAAATAATATGGAACCAAAATGTACTACAGGTCTATATCCACAAATGAGCATGTTCTATTATAGATCGCAAAAGTGCATTTGTTGTGCCTCTAAGTAGCACTCTCTCTGTCTTTCCTTTTCTGTGTCTCAATGCTGAATGCTCACACACGTAGACACTGTCTCTCTCTAGCTTCCTCCCTCTGGCGCGTGCTGTCCGTGTGCTGTCTGGCAATAATTGTTTTTGGATTGCTTGCGATCATGAAACAGGGGTTATAATAAAGCAAAAAATAGAAGTGGTTTCCTGTTCCGTATTTTTATACTGTTACCGCAATTTGGCGAAAATAAATACAAAGAAAGCATGGGCATGAAATTGGTACGCCCACGTTCATATAGAAGGCGCTTGTGGCTCTCTATTGCCATAGCTCACATGTCGACACAGATATGTGACAGAGATGGTGTTTCTGATGAACACAATGACTCTTCACAGTCTTCAGACTCTCCTCTCCAAGGTGATCTTAGATCTGTTGGCATCTCTTTCACTCTCCTGTGCCGTCCCTAGTCTGCAGCGAACACAGTGATCATATGCCATCTGATTCCCATACAAATGTTGGTTTAGAGCAGTGTTTTTGCGGCATGTTTGAATGATAGCTCTTCTATAGTACCAAATCAATAGATCATGGAATTGTGGACACAATCTTCTCCATTGACAGCCATATATTTGTCTTTGGTCTAAGAGGCTAATGCCATCAAACAGTGGTCCGTGGCTCAAATGCCAAATCGATTATGTGAAAAGAGTTGAGAGGTGGACTCTCCAAGAAGGAACCTGGTCAATAAATCAGGTAGTCAACGATGAATTAAGTATTATCAAGTATCATTAAGTACGTGTTTCACATCTCTTCCAGCCAGCAAAGGATGACCAATAGTAGTCATAGCCTATCTGTTTGCATGTTAAATGTAGGTGGAGACCCGTGTGTTTCACATCAGTTCAAGTTGCACTCCTATCACTACCCCCCCCCCCCCCCCCCCCACACACACACACACACACACACACACACTCAAACACATCCGAATGATGTCAGTCTCTCACAAAGATCTCATGGTGCGTGTTGGGCCTCTGACCTAAACCTCCTCGTACCTACACCAGCTCTCTCTCTCACTCTCTCTCTCTCTCTCTCTCTCTCTCTCTCTCTCTCTCTCTCTCTCTCACACGGACCCCACCCATTGTTGGCCGGCATCCTGCATGTTCAAAACTCTTTGTGAGTTCAAACCCCTATGGTGGGAAGCCCTCTGTCTTCTCTTCCTCAGTGGGGTCTGGTCATCGTAGAATGGGAACCACATGCTAAGCCCACTGAGTGTATAGGTGGGGGCTCTGGGCCTGTGCCACTGTGTTTCTCTGAGGTCAATGTGGATAGATTGATAGGTAGATAGATAGATGTTCCTCTTACAATAGTCAAAAATAGATAATAATAATTGGAAGAAAAATGGCGAACATTCAAGGCTCACTAGCAGATCTACATGCTCACAATGTTTCTTTTTGTGATGCATTGTGTAAGATGGTAAATAATTATTTTTTATTTATTTTGATTGTAAAAAAAAAGTGCTATTTGATATACAGTGGGTTTAATAGGGGTTATATTTACAGTTCGTTTAACATCAAAACTGCTGTTCACATGTATCAAATCCACATGGTTCAAATTCCACAATAAACATGAAATATTGCTTATTTCTGGCTCCGGATAAAATGTAAAATAATGACAACCATGCCCTGAGACGTGGCATGCAGATGTTGAGATTACATTTTGACTTCAAATCCTGACGTTTTCCTGGAGTCCAAACGTCACATTTGGCTGTGAAACCAGGCTGACATGTCATGCTCTATCAATATTATCCTAGTTCTGAAAGAAAAGTGTGTGTGTGTGTGTGTGTGTGTGTGTGTGTGTGTGTGTGTGTGTGTGTGTGTGTGTGTGTGTGTGTGTGTGTGTGTGTGTGTGTGTGTGTGTGTGTGTGTGTGTGTGTGTGTGTGTGTGTGTGTGTGTGTGATAATTAAACAATTAGGATAGTGACTGTAAAGTGTAACCAGGAAATCCGTCCGCCAAGCTCAACCTTCTCTGAATCACAACCCAAGTGTTGCTAAAGTTTACGAAAAAAAAGGTTTAAAGCAAAAAACCAATGGACTTCCTAGTTGCCGTTGATTGGCCAATCAACTCGGTTTGTCCAGTAAATTCTGGTCAAGGTTTTGCAGAACTACCTGACCGCATCTCTTCAATAAAGAACTACTGGGTTTACCCGTGGCAGCTTTCAACATCATTCTGACTTTGGCAACAGGATTTTTGTATTTCAAAATATAACTTAGCAGTTGATGCACAGTGAAACCCTCAGTGTTCTTTTTACTCCAACGTGTATACAAGTGGAAGGAAGGGGACCCTTTGGGTCCATTTTCTTCCATTTGTGCACTCTTCAGAGTAACATATATTTTACTGTGTAGAGCGGCCTGCCGCTTCTTGTTGTGTTGTGTTGTAAATCAACGCATCCTTCTTTTTGTTGTTTCTGTAATGTCTTTTTTCGGTCATCATGGTTCACCACCACATTTCACAGATTGTGACGAGCAGGCAGACAACTTCGTTACGCACAGGGATGGGTCACTGTGCTCGGAATAGTTACTCATGTAATCATACAGCATAAATATGAATGCAATACTAAAACATTGTTGTGTTATTACTACCCATTACCAGTACCCATTAGTAAACAGGTGTAATAATACAAGGTAATTATTGTACCATGCAACTAAATGACTAGGGGCAGATGTAGTATGGTTTCATGCCTAACTACAAATTACAAGAATTTGTATACTTGGATATTCAGGGTGAGTGACAAGATGGCAGCCAAGACAATGTGACTTTTAGCACAGATAGAGGTGAAGAAACTAGTGCATGCAAGTTTAAATGGGGGGAGAAAAATCGAGAAAAGGTGTGATGGGTGTGATAGGAAAATGTCAGAAGATTGCAGCATATGCAAATGAAATTATTAAAAAATGTTGACTGCAGATTAGGCAGAATACATGCATTCAGACAGTAAACTATATATACCTAAACACAAGACACGCAGACACTATCAGCATTAAGGGCTTTACAGACAGGGAGTAATAAATCGCACCTTCTAGTTAATTTTAAATGGGACCGGCATTTTGTGCTTAGAAAACACTGTGCGATAAAGCAAGCGTGTGACGCCGGACGTTATTGCATACTTCAATCATACTGTGAGCTTTTTTTTCTCGCTACGTGATTCTCACCTGTCAGCACTGAGTGGCACGCTGGAATCGCTGCTATAATGCGTGCGTTTCAGACTCCCAGTCTATAAAGCCCTTTATGCCATTGAGCAACGCTTTCCCTCAGCTGAATCAAACCCTCACTAAAACATATGGTTGTGTCTCTTCATGGCTGTGAATGAAGGCAGAGATTCACGGTGACCTCAGCCTCCAGAGCTTCCAAACTGAAGCTGTGAGAAAAACCTGCTCTTAGTTTCTGAATATTGAAAATAATAGCAAGGGAATTATTCTCTCTCTCTCTCTCTCTCTCTCTCTCTCTCTCTCTCTCTCTCTCTCTCTCTCTCTCTCTCTCTCTCTCCCCCCCCTCTCTCTGTCAATCAGTCAGAGACCCTGGGAGTCTTTCTGGCAGGACATTTGATAGACACTATGGGCCAAACAGATGTACAGTACAGTGCTGTTGGAATCAAATGAGAAATGGCAGCAGAGTGGAGGAATGGATTGTGAATGTTGACTGCTATACCTGTGGAGCTCTCTGTCTGTAAGCCGCAGGGCCACTCATCCCAGCTGCCACTCCTCACTAGTGGTAGAAAATAACTAAGTACATTTACTTAAGTACTGTATGCTTAAGTATGTCCAATTCCAAATACTTGGAATTACTTCTACTCCTCTATACATCCAGCTATTGTACTTTATTCGCCTCTACATTCAATTGAAAACTTTAGTTTCTAGTTACTTTATAGATTTTGAACATTATTACCTACTAGCGATGTGACACATGAGCTTGTAGATGTGCAATTTTCAAAAGACTTGCATGGGTCAGGATATATTACCAATATTCGCAATATTTCAATGGCTCATTTTTGTGAATAAAAGTGGATATTGAAGCTAAAGTTTTGATTGGCCTTTCAGAGAACTGTCACAGTGTGTGTGTATTGATGCATGTGTGTTATTTAGCGAAAGAGGAAACAGGCATATCATATTAATAGTTAACCTGATGACCTGGCCATAACCTGATTATCTGGGGCAGAGAATAGACACTGAACTGAGTAAATATTTCATGCAAAAAAGGGTACCTATAAAACATGCGTTTACCTATAAAACACGCATTTACCAAGTGACAGCCGTTCAATATTATCCATGAGCACATCCCCTGCCCTATTCTTGACAAATACTTAAGAATATGCAGGCTACACCATGACCAGTAAGTGTAACAGTGTCTTTCGTTTGACACTTCCCTCCTATCATTTTCTCGGTCACTTCATGCAGGGTCAGAATTCAAATGGATGACTCCAGGCCAGCCATTATTATCTGCAAACACGTTAATTGGTTTTCAACTCGATCTGGTCCTGGGTAGCCGCAGTCGTCAACGCTTATTATCGTACTACACGGCACTAAACGCGTTCACCTTGCGTTCCAACTTCCAAGTACACACGAGTTGCTAATTCGACAAGTACAAAAGGAAAAGCAGCAGCGCTCCGGGTCCTGAGCAGCTGAGAGTTGAGAACCAGTGGTCTTGGCTGCTGCAGCAACACCCTCCACCCCCTCTTCTAGCCCCAAAATAAAAATCACTTCTCCGGTGGAGCCTGTTGGCCACGGCTGAGCAAAGTCAAAGAATCTGAGAAGAAAAGTCAGTTTGACTCAAAGCCATCGGCCGAGGAGCGCCGTTGCTCTGCGGTCGGGTTACCGCGCCAGCCCAGCGGGATCCAATCACATTAGCGGGTGTGGTTTTGTATCCGGGCAGGAGTCCCAGTTCGAGTCTCTCAAAACCCCTCCAACTTCAACACTTTTATTTTTCCCAAATGAGAAATTGTGTTTGCAGCGAGGCATAAAAACACAAACACATATACTCATAAGATATACAGTACATATGTACTCATAATACCGAATATTAAGAGAAAACAGCCGGCGCTGTGAATTAGCACATTAAGAAGACACGGTGGGGCGAAGCGGAGCGCAGAAGATAACTAAGGAAGTGTGCGTGCGTGCGTGCGTGCGTGCGTGCGTGCGTGCGTGCGTGCGTGCGTGCGTGCGTGCGTGTGTGTGTGTGTGTGTGTGTGTGTGTGTTTCACATTAGGTGAGATAAAGGAGAAGTCCAGTTTGCAAAGAGCAACTGAAAATGCTGCATGCATCTGGTTGGTTGGCTCAGTGTCCCTTTGCTGGAGGTCACCACTCTGTCAGAACTATTGACACACATAGCACACAGTCATACTGGGTGTTCGTTTTTAACTCTGATAGTGTACAGTTGTGTGTATAAGGAGAGAGAGAGATGGAAAATGAATCAATGTCAGCCCACTAGTTACTATTCTGTATTGATCTACTACTGTCCTCCGATAGACAGTGGTGTATGTTTTCACTAACATATCTAGACAGATAAACAGACTGACATGGACCACTAATCTAAAGATATTCATTAAGGCACCGCTTTCCAACCAGAGGGATTGCTTGCTTGGTAACTCAATACATTCCTGGAACCACCGACCTCAACTTAACTGATGACAGAGAGACTACATTTTCGACTCGGGAATTCTAATAATGACTTGCCTGCGTGTGCCTTTTTGTGCAAATACAGGAATGAAATTGTGCCAAACATGTAGGATGTTAGACCAGTTGATAGGGTGCTGCATGTCCATTTCAGGACAAAACCATGTTTTACTGTCTAAAGGACATCATGGTTTAAACCCGTTTGATACCAAGGCTCATTATTTATTCAGCATTTGAGTCCATGGACCACCAATTGTTGCTATTTATCCTCTTGAACAGTTAAAAACCCAACCCCCACCCCTCAACACATATAATTATTTTGTTGTCATTGGATAACATTTTGTCCACATTTCCATGTTTTATTGTTAGCAGGGATAACAGGCAAACATTGAATCTAAATAAAAAATTGTATAACTCTTGACAGCGTGAAATGAAACGCTATTGAAAAAGTATTGGAATGAAAGATTTTAAGTACCAAAAGTTAAAGTACTTATTGTGCCCAATGTCCCCTTTCAAATGTATGAAAACCTGTGGAGAATATCAGATCTACATGCTCACAGTGCGGTGCATCCTGCTACATACTCACATATACACAGTACTGTCTCACACCCACTGTTTCCGTATCCGCTTGAGACTGGATCTGAAAACTGCAAAACCAGTTGATCCCAGTCTATTGACAGCGGTCCTACAGAACACCATGCACCGCTTTGGAAATCAATCATGTCATCGACCCATGAAGGAGGACCTCGGATTGGTCTTCAGTGTGTGTGTGTGTGTGTGTGTGTGTGTGTGTGTGTGTGTGTGTGTGTGTGTGTGTGTGTGTGTTATTGCTGCCATTTTTACTTTTTAACGTCTGTCTGTGTCCCTCTTGTGCCCATATATAGAGATCTCTATATCTATCTGTCTGCCTGTGTCTGATGAGTGCAAACTGATTGTGAAAAGTCGACTGGTTAAGTATTCATGCAGATGGCAGGTGCGATGTCAGTTGAATGAGGGTGGGATAGCCATTGCATTGCCGACCTCCGGCAATGTCATGTACAGTATGTCATGGGTGGTATGGTGGGGCGTGGGGGATATATCTCATATTTTTTAATGATAAAGGCCAACTAATTAGGCTATAGTAGGGCTTTTGGAGATTGATGCCAGCCAGTCTCAATGGGATAGAGTCTAAATTTGTGGAAGAAAAGGGACTGTCCTGTACACCTGGTCACCATATTCTTGAGTTACATGGAATACAGACAGACGTACACATGTAGAGATGTACAGATATGTGGTGCATTCATAAGATAACCATTCCAAATGGAAAATGGATTGTTTACATTTTTATTATTACGTTTGATTTGTTGTCATTTGATGGAGGTCAGAGGAGCTGCTCTGTGTCTGAAGGACAGGAGCATTGTTATTGGCAGTAGTAGATCCCATAGGCTGGAGAGGACACTTACGGCCAGTTGGCAATCTCACTCCAGTAGCGTCAAGTATCCCAAAACTTGGACGCACAGTGGATCTGCAGAGATTATGAAATTTCCCAAAATAACACTGATGTGAAAAATATCCGGGAAGTGACTTCTTTAGCCTTCTGGCAGCCTGAACAAGATGTTGTAGTATACCTTATCAGTGGAAAATGAACATGCAGAAATCATAAGTCCTGTGTGTATGTTTTGTATCTATCAGGTATACATGCAATGTATTTGAACTTCACATGACCCGCTCATCTCCAGATGGGTCCTTGCCCTGCATATGTTTTTGACGTTGTTTCATCATCTAATCTAAGCATAGACGTCTTTTAACCCATTTTTGGAACCTAGAGTCATATATGTCAAACCTTAAGACACGATTGGAGAAATCAGGCCTGTGTATGAATTATCATTGGCTTGCGGGATGATATTTAATCACTATGAAATCTGGCCCTCTGGTACATTGTACACAGCATAAGAAATTAATGCAAATTATTCATACACTGTTGTTTACACATATGAATGCAATATACTTGGTGAAAAACTGAGAATCATATCACACCTTTATCTTTCTATTAAAGGACATTGTTTTTTTTTCCTTAGGAAAATTACTTATTGCTGTTTGCCTGGGATGTCCTCGTAAACTGGCGTTGTGTGTTGAAATCATTGGTTAAAGTGGGTCGTGACGGTCGGGTGCTCCGTCACTGTAAAACCCCCGGAGCGCACCGGCGCTATCAAAATGCTATAGCCTATTAAATAACGTACCACTGATGCCAGAAACATGTTTTGATTATAGACATTCACAACATAACCTACCAATGCTACGATCAGTCAGATTAACACATGCATGTTATTAGTTGAGCTTTCTTAAAGGTACGGTAAGTGATTTGAAATTTATGGTGTAGTACCAGCCTGGCGCACTAGGGGCCCCCAAGAGTAGCTACACTATGTGAACCTGCTGCTCGATCCTGATTGGAGTAGAATTCACCCTCCACCTGGGGAACTTTTATTAGCACCTCTTGCTAACGTGGGGGAGGGGGAAACTCCATATATGGTCTGCACACCTTTAATAGAGCATTTTAACAGAATTTTTCTTTTGTTTTTTTGGGTGATATCTGACAAAAGTGAAATCACTTCCCCTACCTTTAACAAAGTCCTTCTGAATTTTAACAGTGTGTTCGTGTCAGTCAGCGATGCATAATGATGATGATCCGTTGTTATTATCATGACGCCATGCACACAAAGAGTCTCTCCTTTCGGCTTGCACGACCAGAGCCATAGAGTATAAACAGAGTTGTGCAAACTCTGCTCATTGCATGGGGCCAGTCCAATGGCAGCTCTTCTACATAGACTTCTAATGAGAATGGGGACAACAAATAGGGGAAGTCTTGGACCAGAAGTAGGCAGAAATGCAATGAACTCAGGCACCAGCACATCTTTAATGATCTTGAATCCCTTTTTTCTCTTCTTTTTAGATTATTTTAATATAAACATTAAAGGCGTTTTAGTTGTTGCTATGCAATAGTTTAAAAGAGTTGCCATGTTGCACACATGTCTAAAATAGCTGTTTGCTATTTGCACTGCCCTTTTTGAAAACTCCAGTTTATCCCTATTCAGAATGCATGAACAGCGCTCATTTTTTTTACCCCTGAATGTCGCAACTCTTCTATTAGATGGCTCTGTGTATGACTTGCGTTAATGTGCCCAGGAAATATTGTTCCTTAATCTGTGATCGAACATATTGTGCTCTTATAACAATAAAATAATATTTTCCAATCAATATTTTCCAATATTTTATAATAATATTTTCCAATCAAGGTCCTCCAACACATATACTATAAGTTCTGCTCCATTCTCAACATAATTTGGTTTCTAAAAGCAGTAATTCTAAGAGTAAAAACCTGTTTAATCTGCACTTATTTCCGTGTAATTTAATTTGCTATGATGGGGAAACAATCATAAACAATTATCAGGTAATTGATATCTTTATGAAGACACTGCACATTGCAAGAGACATTTGGACTAATGATTTAAGACATGATGTGTTTGTATTGTGTTATAGGGTAAGTATACAGTGCCAAAATGCAGTTTTCTATGCATTTTAGGGGTATTGGAGGGTTTGACCTTTGAAAGATGTCTGCACACATGGCTCACATCTCTGTTTATTATTATTTGAGTATGTTGTTGTAGTGGCACATTGAACTATTCCCAAAGGTTTTTAAAAATAGTTAAAAAGGGATAACAAAAATGGAGCCCTAAGCCTTCTTGTATATATGCCACCCTTAATAGCCTATACTGTCTGCCTTAGCTCAGATTTATACAGTAGGTGCAATACTTTACTGTAGTCACATGACGGCACATACATCATGGAAGCATCAATCTAACCCCACAAAACCCAAAACATTAAGTAGCAATTCCATGCCTTACAAACCCTACAGTGGGCGTGCTACAGTCTCATTTTCAACAGAAGCTACAGTCTACCGTCGGTGTCGTTATCTGATAAACTTTTATTGGATTACATTCTCAGACAGCACAGGTCTGTGCTGTGACATCCAACAATTACAAGCGTGATCCTATAATCACCATGCATTAGTGTCTCAGCACTGATACACCCCGACCCGACCCAACGACCGCTGTTCCCCTACGCTACGCTATAGAGCAGCCGCAACACCTGTACAGTCAAAACACACCAACCCACACACGCCGCCATGAATGCTGGCCCGCGGCGTCTCTCGTGACATCACAACAGACCGACCAGCCAATGGCTGTGTAGTGGAGCGTTTTGGTGGTTGGTGGTATGCTCCTCTCCACAGTTCTCTTAGGCTTGTGGAATCCTCAAGCCTTCTCGCCATTGGCCCGTTTGGGAAAAAATGCGCCTTTAATTAAAGTTTGTGGTGTCAGGGTTATTAGAGCCCCCTCACACACACACACACACACACACACACACACACACACACACACACACACACACACACACACACACACACACACACACACACACACACACACACACACACACCACACACACACACACACACACACACACACATACATCCATCTCAGTGTTATGACAAGGTAATTACTGAGAAGTGATACTTGGCTGTGCTTCAGTCCTCTGTGCTGTTTTAAGTGTGCTGTGGGGAGAAGACATCACAGGGTCCCACTGTTCCACTGTTATTGATTCAATCACTCAACCAGATGAAACCATACAACATTTAAAGAACTGTTTGGGAGAGGAGAGGATGGGGGATGAGAGAGGAGAATGGAGAGGAGTGTGAGAATAAGGAGTGGGGGGAACAGTGTTGGAAAAAGAATTCAATTGTTTTACAAAAGTATTAATTCTGCAAAAGTACTCCAAGTACTGAGTGAAAGTACAAAGGTTTTGGCATAAAAATGTAGCCTTTAGGCTAACACCTTATATGGTGACCATATAAGGCAGAGGTGCCCACACTTTTTTGACTTGAGAGCTACTTTCAAAATGACCGGCTCAACAAGATCTACACACCAAAAAAAAAGGGCCCCCAAGAAAGTTTGACTTTGAAATAGTGGTGATGGTGTTACTTAGAATGATGCACTTATAATGAAAAATGAAGGGGGCAGTGCTTAATTTGTAACTCGGGAGGTGCCGGAGCGCACCTCACGCACGCGCACCCGCGCACCGAAAAACATGCGCAGAAAAGTCGATTTTTTGCGGAAGATTATTGTGTGTGTGCGTGCGTGCACGCATGCGTCTCTCTCTCTCTCAGACACACACGCAGCGTGTGTGTCTGAGAGAGAGAGAGAGAGAGAGAGAGAGAGAGAGAGAGAGAGAGAGAGAGAGAGAGAGAGAGAGAGAGACGCACTATGGCACACACACTTTGTAAAGAGCCGATCCACAAGCTCAAATGCGTCGCGCAGTGTGCTTGCGTGACCACAAAATGTAGGGGTCCGGCTGCTTCCTGGGTACCTTTTAATCATTATTATAGCGATCATATTCCACGTGCCTCGCGAGGGAGGGGGAGACGGTCAGCCGGTGGGAGCAGCAGCAGCAGCAGCAGCTCAGCCATAGCAGCCCAGCAGGCAACGTGCGAGAACCTCAGAGTAGAACTGTGAACTGTCACTGTGTGAGCCTGAGCTGGAGCGACCAAATCCCTCCCCGACTCTCGATAAACATCCCATAATAGCTGGGAAGGCTCAGCGGCCTCAGCCAATAGAGTGGTATCCTATAGCAACGACTGAAATGAACGGGGATGTATTGGCTGGATTGCCACTCATTTCTCCCGGATAGGTCTCTGCAGGTGGGGGAGCGCCACCTGCAGGTGGGGGAGCGCCACCTGCAGGTGGGGGAGCGCCACCTGCAGGTGGGGAGCGCATGTGGAGCAAGGGGGAGCGGCGCTCCGCCTTGCTCCGGCAGAAATTAACCCCTGGAAGGGGGTAATTGGAAGGTTTTCTTGTATCTGCTACTACTGACGTTTGAGTATTTGGGGTTTGAGTTGACAGTTCGTGAGGTTGAATTTAGTTTCTTGCACCCAAAGCTACAGTAATAACGGTAACACTTTCTATGATCCCTACTTTATAATGCATTATGAGAGCATTTATAGTGCATTATAAATGCATTCATAATGCCTCATAACTACACTCATAAACAGACATAATGCTTTGTGATGCACTATATCAGTAGTCATGAAACATTATAATGTCACTGTCATAATGAATTATAACAGCTTAAATTCCAAGGATTCTATGGATGTTCTTGAATACTTATGAAGACCACATCTATAATGCATGATGAGGGTTTATAATGCACTCTTGACTGACTGCTTATAATAGATTATGAAAACCTACACATGCAGTTCTTGTGAACTGTAGTAATGACTTATGGCATGCTATAATGGCCCATTCATTATCATGAGTTATCATTGCATGGGTTAAGTAAAGTGACACACATGTATGCATTTATAATCATGCATAATTGATCATAAAGCGTCATTGTTGGGGCTAAGTAAAGTGTGATTCATTTGCTTGCATTTAAAAGAATCTATGCTGCATCTTGAGTGATTATTATGCAAGGCAAATACAGTAAAATGTATTGTGTATGGTGGGAATTTATGGACAAGAGACCAAATACATTTGTCACATTTATTTTGACAATTTCAATTTGAAAATAGCTGGAAACACCAAGGCCAATTCAAAAATGGGTGGCAATCCCAAGTAGAAAAACAAAAAAACAAACAAACAACAAAACACACTACCCATAAAAGGACAACTTTGCTTTTTGTTTTTCAGCCAAGGTTAATTTGTACGTTAGAGAAAAGATGCATGTTAATTTTTCCTTTCGCCGTTTTTAATTTTACTGATTTTAGACTATATATATTTTACTGATTTAGACTATATTATGGATATTTTTATTACCTACAGTCCTAATAAATTAACTGGCTACAAGAGTTCAAAGGACATGGGCCTTGGTTGAAAAACAAAAAACAAAGTTGTCCTTTTATGGGTAGTGTGTTTTGTTGTTTGTTTGTTTTTTTCTACTTGGGATTGCCACCCATTTTTGAATTGGCCTTGGTGTTTCCAGCTATTTTCAAATTAAAATGTTCAAGGTAGAAACACACATACACACACGCACACACAAAACCTGACCCTGTGCATGGGGCACCTGCAGACCTGGCCAATGTCCTTCTCTATGTTTGTTCCATACACTAGTTAAGGAACAAGCATGCTTTAAGGTTAATTCTACAAAGAGCAGAACTGGGACGGATAACGTATTCTTCCACCTGCTATCCCCTCATGACAACTTTGTTTTTTTTTTTTTTTTTTTTTTTTTTTTTTTTTCTACTTGGGATTGCCACCCATTTTTGAATTGGCCTTGGTGTTTCCAGCTATTTTCAAATTGAAATTGTCAAAATAAATGTGACAAATGTATTTGGTCTCTTGTCCATAAATTCCCACCATACACATTTTACTGTATTTGTCTTGCATAATAATCACTCAAGATGCAGCATAGATTCTTTTAAATGCAAGCAAATGAATCACACTTTACTTAGCCCCAACAATGACGCTTTATGATCAATTATGCATGATTATAAATGCATACATGTGTGTCACTTTACTTAACCCATGCAATGATAACTCATGATAATGAATGGGCCATTATAGCATGCCATAAGTCATTACTACAGTTCACATGAACTGCATGTGTAGGTTTTCACAATCTATTATAAGCAGTCAGTCAAGAGTGCATTATAAACCCTCATCATGCATTATAATGTGGTCTTCATAAGTATTCAAGAACATCCATAGAATCCTTGGAATTTAAGCTGTTATAATTCATTATGACAGTGACATTATAATGTTTCATGACTACTGATATAGTGCATCACAAAGCATTATGTCTGTTTATGAGTGTAGTTATGAGGCATTATGAACGCATTTATAATGCACTATAAATGCTCTCATAATGCATTATAAAGTAGGGATCATAGAAAGTGCTACAGTAATAACTTTCACGTTTTTGTCCACAATTGGGAAAGAGAACTGGCAAAACTTTGGTCAATATAACAGTTTTCTCCATTTTCTAATTGTGTGGACTCTTGGAATTACGTAATTCAGATGTTTAAATATAATTTAACTCTTGAGAGTTACAGATTTTAGGGGACTGGCATGTGATCTACCCGCATGGCCTGTGTGATCTACTGGTAGATCACGATTTGGACACCTTTTGGGCAGCCCTGATACAAGGCATTCCTCCCTGTCCCCAGTGAGCGCCTGGGGTCAAAAAGCCCTAGTTTCAGTTTGGGCTTTGGGAGAAAAGCCTTTCGTCCAATCAGGATGATAGGGTCCTTCCTCCAATCAGGATTGAGTTGGGGTGCGCCTTGGTGTACGTGCTGTTGGCCTGTTGCACTTCCCCACACTGTAGAGTGTGTGCAACTGCACATCATGTTACCGGGGGAGCGGAGGGTTTTCCAAATCACCTAAATCACTGAATGCTCTTTTCAAGTATCTTACCGAAAGTATAAGTACTAATTATGCAGAATGTCCCATTTGGTGTGTTTTTCAAATATCTTAAAACAATAATAATTGCAAATAAGTAGACCTATTGGTATTATTAATGATTGTAATACGACAAATAGCCAATCCACAAGCTCACCATGTGTGGCGATGTGACCCATGGTGAACTTGTATATCTATTTTCAAATGGCCGAAATGTAACCCAGGGCTAAAGTGGTTAATGTATGTTTTTATGTTTTGTAATAATACTAAGTACTCACTGAAAATATTCAAGTAAAGTACAAACACCTCAAGTAAGTACAGTACTTAAGTAAACAAACTTAGTTACTTTATACCACTGATTTGAGGGCAGAAGAGTTGTGGTCTCTCTCTCTCTCTCTCTCTCTCTCTCTCTCTCTCTCTCTCTCTCTCTCTCTCTCTCTCTCTCTCTCTCTCTCTCTCTCTGTCTATGAACAGTTGATGTTGTTGTTCCTTCATTTCTGGTCACTGTGGCTTTGGATCAGATGACTGCAGGGTGATTTACAGTCCCAATAGAAGACAAGTATGTCTGCCGGACCGCAATGTAGTGATACAGCAAATGACACAATAATGAAAACATTGTCAATTCAAATAGATCAAATGGCTCTTGATTTATATTCCATAAAAGTTTAAAAGCTTGCATTACGGTAGTAATGACCGTCATATAATGTAAATGTACCCTGGGTTATGTGAAGGATTTTGGCCACAAATCCGCAAACTGTTTGGATATTTTCTTCTGCTATTGTTTCGGGAAGCATTTTGCTATTTGTAAACTGGACTGGCTAACCTTGGTGTAAATATAATTGAGGTGTGTGTGTGTGTGTGTGTGTGTGTGTGTGTGTGTGTGTGTGTGTGTGTGTGTGTGTGTGTGTGTGTGTGTGTGTGTGTGTGTGTGTGTGTGTGAGCGTGTGTGTGTGTGTGTGTGTGTGTGTGTTTTTGTGAGCGTGCGTGCATGTGTGTGTGTGCAGTGTGCGTGTGAGCATGTGTGTATGCATGCTTGTGTGCGTGCAAAATATTCAATTGAATATATGACCTTTTATAAATGGTCACCCTCGTGACGAGATCTTTGCCATACGGTATATCTTTTTCTGTAGCAGCACCCAGGCAATACTTTACTATTATCTGTTTTAAAGTCATGTTGTATGGTTATTCCATTACAGTATCACAAAGTAATAATGTGATAATACAAATTTCTCTACAAATGTCTCATCTCATAAAACATGTATCGGCTGATGACACTATTGAACTGTTCAAATCATTTTGGACTGGTTGGGTGGAGTAGCTTTAGTAGCAGTTAGTAGCATTAGTAGCAGTGTTTGAGCACTGTGCATGCATCAGAGCCTTAAAGTGGGAGAGTTGCGATACTGAGGGGTCAGATACCAGAGCGGAGCAGCCGGTCGTCACGTGACTATACAGAGCCTTTCTGTATAGTCCTAACTGCAATTGGATTTGGGAATACATTGTTTTCAACAACAATGACGCAACTAAGAGCTATTTTTGGTACATATGCAAAAAGTTAACTATTAAACTAAAGTATTGTTCAGTCATGGCTACCATCTCTGTAATGTTTATGTTGTAGTATATTATTAAAGAACAACTGGTTTTAAAGTCATTTAAGCTTGATTAAATACCTGAGTCCAACGCATTTCTGCATACTCCTACTGCTACATTGGACTCAGCTGCAGCGTCACAGGCTCACACTCTCGCGAGACGCCCCGTCTCGCGAGATTGTCATTTGCTACTAACAGTGAGAGTGCTATTGCTAACAGTGCAATAAGTGTGTGAATGGGGTGCTGTTGACACGATCTATGCTCCTCCAGCGCGAGCGCCCTGGGCCCTGGCGCATAGGAGTGAATGGGAATATCGCAACTCTCCCCTATAAGGCTCTGGTGTGCATGCCTGTGCATGTGCGTGTGTGATATGTATACTTGTTTACAGGAGTAGGAACTGTGCAGTGTCTGCCAAAGTGATGAAAGGTGCTATCTAGCTGGTAGCAGTCTGTACTAATCCCTCAGCACAGGCCTGTGTGTGTGTGTGTGTGTGTGTGTGTGTGTGTGTGTGTGTGTGTGTGCGTGCGTGCGTGCGTGCGTGCGTGCGTGCGTGCGTGCGTGCGTGCGTGCGTGCGTGCGTGCGTGCGTGCGTGTGTGTGTTAGACCTGTTATTTATGACGCTTCCCCTTATATTCGGTGGTGGGGTGAGGGCGGTGCTTTCAATCCTAGAAAGCAGAGTGAACAAGCCCATCCATTTGTACAAAACACAATTACTTTATAAACCATGGTGTCATCTTTGACCCCTTGTCAGCCATAATCCATGTGAAATCTAACTTCTCACTCCTTTTTGGGCAACTCCTCCCCTGTGGTGGGAACTAAAGTAGCCTCGTATAGCCTGAGTATTTTTGTGCTCTTATGCTTTTACTACAGTACATCTCATGTTGGATTATTGGGTTATTATTAATTATCTCAATTAATCTCATACCAATATTTGACCTGAGAAGATTTTTTTCTGACAATTAAATCAGGTTGGTAGCGTGTGAGTGAGTTTTTCTAAATCAAAAATGTGTCTACACTGCAACGTGTTATGTTGAGGGTGAGGGTTAAAGATAGTGTTAGTAATTTTTGGACCAATGGGAGGATGAAACTTAATCACAATGTTATTGTTCATTGAGGGATGGCCTTATAGATGGCTTTTTGCTGTGTTTTTTGTTTATTTTAGTCATGCTTGCTTGCAACCATTGGATTTTGGAGCGGCCTGCACTGATCCAAGTTGCGTGAAGCCCTGATCTACCCGACAGGTAGCATGAAAGGGTGAAATCTTCATAGGCCGCTGAGTTTTCTAAGGTGTCGTAGTTGTTTACGTGCACAGCGCTTCTCAACGAAGCAAATTATTTGACCCTACCATCGGAAACACATGCAGCAGTGTTTGCTGCACAGAGATTTATGTGGTTGCCTCCTCTCCTCCTTGCTTCAACAGTTGGGTTCTGATAACTGAAGAATTAGGCAACATTGCAGGCATTAAAGCGTGCATGTCCTCCTTATCAGGGCCGTTAATACACTGGAGCCTCTGGAAGCCGGTCTTGAAGTCTGTCGATCGTCACCGCGGGGCTCACACGCTCCCTGTGTGCCAAGGTCAAAGGTCAGCATGCATGCACTCCACATCTGTACTCGCTGCTCCGCCAAAGGCCAACGTGCAGAGCACACAGAAATCACTTCTGCGTGTTTTTACCACTTAAGGCTGCCTAGATATGCTTTTTGTGTTGCAGGATGAATCGCTAAAACCAAAACACCAGACACCCTCTAGATTGACAGTGGTTATAAAAGTCACGCTGTTGGATTGAATTTATGAACCGAACGCACACATGCACATGCATGCACT
>CM076966.1:19328063-19560563 GCA_039105355.1 Benthosema pterotum | reverse complement strand
ACTGGACACATCTTTCACCAAAAACACAGCTAAAAATCTGGGACCATACAGTAATGCCTCATATCCTGCCAGTCTGGGGTTTCAACCCAGGAAACTTCTGGACGTAACCTGTATATATAGAACCCATGGATGTATTGAGCGGCCGTTGAGCCTTGTTGATCACTTGTACGACAGTTGGGATATTACCTGCGTTTTTAACCAAATTAACCCTAGGATTTTATCACGGGGAGGGGACGACAGTCTACAGTAGATCAGCTTTTTGGTCAAACAGATCTGGCATAGAGATAGTGGTATAGGGAGAGGAGGGATTAAGGGCCAGTGTTCGTTTGTTTAAAAAGGTATAGATTGGTGCTATTTGGGGTTTATCAGACAGTCTGTAGGTGTGTCTGTGTGTACTTTTGGATTCTGTGGAACAAGGAAATGAATAAGGATGTTCATCAGTCTGACCTTTATACTGCAGTGTATGAACACAACAATGCCTCTGTCCTTTCACCCACTGACACAGACTCTAGACCAGACCATGTTTAGGTCAGTTACCATGTGTCATATGCTAGACAGATTAAACACATTTCCGTCACATTTCCATGATGCAATGCTTCGACGTTTACTTTTTTAATACTGTATACCCGCTCCACTTGTATCACTTATTAATGTAACGGATGATGAGAAGTTAATGAGAAATGCAACTGATGATAGGAGAAGGCGATGAAAAGTTGTTTCCCGATGTCGGGACGAATATGTATTGGCTTGAGACAAGACAAGACAATCAGAATGTGTTGTTGAGACCAGACTGAAGACACAGCCCCAAGTTCTACTGCCCTAGCTGTCATGAGTGCAGACTGCAGAATGTACTAAATATACTGTATGTCAGACATTTTTGGTAGGCTAACATGTGTGACATTGTATTTAAAATACGTTTTCGAATTTCATACCATTCTTTGACCACATCTAACAAGAATCATCATCACACAAAAAAGTTTATTTTAGTGGAAGTTGTGTTCACTCAGGCATTGCAGCTATACTCTAAGCGGACAAAATTTGTCTTTATGAATATAATGTTGAGTCATTAGTCATTGAGTTAAGCAACTCAACAGAATAATTGACAGCTAGTGCATAATATGCCTAGTCATATGCATAGTTCAGTATACTTGTACAGAAAACAGAGGGTCATATAATCCGGCAGGATACTAAACATTATAGCCTACATTGGTTCCAGAGGAAGACATTATTTGAATGATTAACGATGCAGCAACATTTCCGCTGTCATCATGCCCAGTAACCAGTTCATAATCAGCTCTTGAAAGGCTGGTTCCATTTTTCTGGCGGATGTGTTTTCTGAAGCAAGGCCAAACCTAGCCTAGCCTTCGCTAATTCACATTATTTATATGTTTATTGTTTGACATTTTAAAAGTGTGTTAGGAAAAAAAAACTCTTGACAGTTGGGTGGAATCATAGCTCATGATAAGGAAGGTTCTTGGAACTGAGAGGAGAGGAGAGGAGAGGAGAGGAGAGGAGAGGAGAGGAGAGGAGAGGAGAGGAGAGGAGAGGAGAGGAGAGGAGAGGAGAGGAGAGGAGAGGAGAGGAGAGGAGAGGAGGATGGTGAGGAGAGGAGAGGAGAGGAGAGGAGAGGAGAGGAGAGGAGAGGAGAGGAGAGGAGAGGAGAGGAGAGGAGAGGAGAGGAGAGGAGAGGAGAGGAGGGTTAGAAAAAATAGGAAGGCTGGAGTTTGTGATTTATTGTCAACAATCTTCACATAATATTTCTTGGTAAATGAATTCATTCTTTTAGTGTGTGTGTGTGTGTGGGGGGGGGGGGGGGGGGGGGGGGGGGGGATTGTGTTGTGGGTGCGTTATAATGCTGTGCCTCTCTCGCTGCCCTCTTAACCCTGAGCATGTGAGAGCTCGCACCATGCACACACACACACACACACACACACACACACACACACACACACACACACACACACACACACACACACACACACACACACACACAACACACACACACACACACACACACACACACACACACACACACACACACACACACACACACACACACACACACACACACACCTACGTTGTACATTATAGGCTACAGAGTTACATCTTGATTGAGTAATTATGTGTTGACTTCATACTACTGAGACTATAGGCTACACTTCTGGTCAGTACAATATTTTCTCTGCCTGAAGGACAGTCCTCATCCATGGGTTAACCAAAGCAATCTAACTGAAATTGTGCATGGAATCACTGACCATGTGTGTGACTGTTTATTTATTAATTTCTTTTTTCGCATCTCTGCCACATGCAGGTTATTGGATATGTGGTCCTGGTACAGTGAAGTTCCAGAGATATGCATTGAATACACTGACTTCTTATTGAGAAGTTATTAGTGCAGCCAAAGTTTGTCTGTCTGTCTGTCTTTTACCTACTTACAGTACTTGATACTACAAGTAAAACACCCCAAGGGCAAGAAGTGACAGCAGGTCGGTGACTTGTCATTATCACACTCCCTGTTTTCATAAAGTTTGCAACCATCCTTGTTTTCATAAAGATGGCAAAACTGCTTTCATAAAGTTGGCAACCCTGTTTGGGCGATGCTGTGTTCATTGAGTGAGTTCATCTCACCTGCTGTTTTTCAGGGTTGAGCTGCTTAACGATGGTACTGTTGTCAAACGTTTAGCGTTTATTATGAAAGTGTTTTCAATCATTTTAGTCTTTGTCATTCACCATAAGTTGGCAACGCTTGGGGTCATTACGGTGAAATTTTCAACGTGCAAAGTGAAGTGGTCCGTGACAACACACTAGCAGTCTAAGAAAACTGAAGTAAGATCTGTGCGTGCGTGTGTGTGTGTGTGTGTGTGTGTGTGTGTGTGTGTGTGTGTGTGTGTGTGTGTGTGTGCGTGCGTGTGTGCGTGTGCGTGTGCGTGTGTGTGTGCGTGCGTGTGCGTGTGCGTGGGGGTGTGTGCGTGTGTGTTAATCTGGCAGATTTGGATGTTAAAAGAGAGAGAGAGAGAGAGAGGAGAAGAGAGAGAGAGAGAGAGAGAGAGAGAGAGAGAGAGAGAGTGACTGTGCGTGTGTGATAAGATAAATTGTCCCAGTAGATAGTGCTGTGTACAGTGTGCGTATAACAGGGGTAAGGTGGGTCAACGGAGCATTCCTATTGGTCGACAGGATTGGCTGACGGGAGGATGCCGGGGTCAGGCCGGCCTTATGGGGTCATTGACACTGATTTCCTCCTGCACTCTGATTGGCTGATCTGACGGGGGCATGGTGCGATTTACAAGTTAACAAAAGATAGTTGACGTATCGAGCAGCAGGTTTCCATTCCAAGTGTTCCTTCCTAACATTTGTAACATCATGTGTGCAGGAATTTTGAATGTAACAAAAAACATTTTAAACTGAAAGTGGATTAAATAACGATGTATCCCCTTCAGGACACATACCCATTTTGGTGTTAAATAATGCATTTATATAGTGCCTTTATCCAAGGCACTTTGTGCAATACATTTACCCATAACACACAAATTCATACAGCAATTGTGGAGGAAACCATGCAAGGTACCAACCAGCATACCAGGAGCTATTATGGGTTCAGTAGCGTGGCCTAACATGAAATCATTTTGTCCTAGAGTGAGAAACATTGCTGCTCATCACTGTCTCCCTGTGATGCAGGGCCGGATCAAGGCATGGGCATGGGGGAACAATGCCCCCCTAAATGCTCAGACTGCCCCATCAAACACAATGGCATGCAAAACAACCCAAATTTCAAAGATATTTCAAATACAAAACTTAACAAAAGTGCTCATATTTAAAATGAGATTATTCAAAACAGAAAACTCTCAGACCTTTAGCTTTTCAACTTCAACAACAACTGATGTTGTTATTATTGATGCTTACTTGCCTAATAAAAGTCCTGTAATCGAAAACGGTGTGGGTGCGGCGATGAAGCCACTCCCCATACCATTTTCTCCTGCCCCCCAATTTGGAAATGTTAGTTCCGACCCTGCTGTGATGTGTACTATGTGATGTGATGTGGGTGTGTTCAGTGATATGACACACCTGTTCCCCACATGACAGCATAAAGTGTCCAACTACATTATAATTGATCCCCCCTCATCTATAGGCCTATGTGCTTGCTTTACTAGGTACTTTACTGAAGTATATACGCTTTCAACTGCACAGGAGCTGCTCGGACAGTTAAGCCTATTAAAGCCTATGCGCTAACTAGTGAGCGACAGACATTTCGATGCTACTGAATCTTCCCTGAGTCACTACCGGTAGACTTCATTCTTATCCATTTATCCTTTTGTAACTCTGGACCTGTAAGGGTCCATTATTTAGGGTCCATTTAGTTCTGTTTGTACACTCCCTAGAGTTCGCTGAAGATTATTGTTTGAGCATGTGTGTGACTGCGATAAAGGGTATTTGCGTTGAACGAGAATCTGCCCTCAGTCAACTTTCCGTCAATATAAATAAAGATTTAAGGCAAAGAAAAAAAGAAGGCTTACCTCTATGGGATTTAATGGCGTTAAGCGCTGCATATAGAGAGTGTGCCTGGTGCCCCCGAGTCCCGGACACCAAAGGCCAGGGCATTAAGACATGATACAGAGGTTTGTGCACTTACTGTATACACTTTGCCTGGGTTTCGATAATACCATTCTGAAACAGATTTACATGTGTTTGGCCTTCTGAGGAACCCTACATTGTCCTGTGTGTATGTATACGTAAGCATAGGTAGCTGTATGACTTGCAGCTCGCCAATGAATGGGGCCTTGATCTTCCATAATCCCCTGCACTATCTTAATCTTAATGTTAATCTTGATTAAAAGCCTAGCGATCGGCTGGAGGGGGAAATTAGCATGTGATTTGTGACTGGCGCGTTTGTGTGCAGGCGAGCAGCATTCACGCTGAAACTCTATAGCTTTGGGCATATGACTGCCGCAGCATGTCAGATTAAGACGAATCAGCCATTGGCGGTGTCAAGAAACACTCCTTTTTTCCCCCTTGGTAAACAACCTCAACCTCACACGGCTTAAACTGGGGTCAAGTGTTTTTTTTTTTTGTGTGTGTGTCACTAAGGCGAGTTAACCACATGTAAGACTTGTGTTTATACCTGGTTGCACGACATGCAGTTGCACGACAACTTGAGATTGTAGGTTTGCTATTGTATCCAGCGAAGCGTTAGTTCATTGAGGCACGGAGGGCAGAAGGTTTATTTAATTCCCCATATTCTCAATCAGTATGTCATTCTGTTCCTTTCAATCTGCAGTCTCTCCATGTCAACTCAACTCCCCTCACTCTCATTGGCTGTCACCATGTCAACTCCCCTCACTCTCATTGGCTGTCAGCTAGTCAGTCACACCCACATTCAATCATGTGCTCTATATAAGCAGTCTCTTCTTTCTCCCTCTTCTCTCTGTCTCTTCCTGCTAAGCTGACTCAAATTTCCTCCACCTCCCCGGCCTCCTCCCTGTGGCACCAGTTCCGAGTACATGAGTCTCTGATTAATCATGATTTAAGGGTTGTAACTATTGTGGTGTCTAATTCTGTTATGGTATATCCATGTTTACTGTGGACTATGATATTTTCTGGATCCTTGTAGTTCATGTATTTTGAATAAATGTTGTAATGTCTCATGTCAGTCTGCACTGGATATGATGCTCATGTGTTAATGTCTTGTATTTTGGGTTACTGTACCTTGGCTCTGCTCAGGGGGGTTGTTGATATCTGAAGCTGTGTCTTGATGCACAGATAATCGGAGATATCAAATGTGATATCAGACCTATGACTCAGTTCATAGATCGTCTGATATCACATGAACAAGAGCCATGCCGCCATACAAACATGCAAAAGCTTTGCAATAAATGGTCTATGGTCAATCTTATTCTGAGCCGAAGTGTGTCAGTGAAATATGTTTTAGCTTGTTGTGGTTCATTTATAGGAATACTGGGTGTCCACCACATCTTCTGCCTTGGCTCCATGTCTCTCCCTCTCTCTCCCCCTTATTTCCTGTATACTGTATCTTCACTTCACACAATATAGAGGCAAAAGAGCCAGAAACAAATCTTTAAAAATGTGAATACCACTTATTTTTGTATGTACTCTGCAGGCCAAAAACATGATGTCACTGATCACATGACCCTATTGACTCTATTTTTCATTACAAGTGCATTATTCTTAAACACTATAACAGTAGTAACAACATCACCAATTATTTCAAAGCTCAAACTTTCTAGGGGGCCTTGAAATGGATTTTCAGTCATGGAATAATCACATTATTGATGTGTAGATCTTGTTGAGCCGTTCATTTTGAAGTAGCTCTCAAGTCAAAAAAAGTGTGGGCATCCCTGTTTGAGTCATCATCTGTTCAGCCTACAACTGTAGCTCTAGAATCTAGAGCTACAGTTCTAGGCTAAACAGAAGGAAAAGTTAGTTAGTTGTAAGTAAGTTGGCATATGGTCCTTCAATGTTGAATGCTGAGTGATATTCCCCTTTAATAGCCAAGTGCAAATGTACACGGGTCCGTTCATGGGTGCTGCTTATCTGCTACTTCAGAGCCAGGGTGTTTTTAGCCACTAAACTAAAGGCTGTTTTGCATAATCTGGAACCTGCTTTTCCACGGAATGAGAATTACTCCCTGAACACAAGCATGCACAGGGGAGCGAGGTCAACCTCAGGTCAGCCTGTAGGAGAGAAAGCTGGACTCAGTTCAATGAAGATAACACCATATTTTGTGATGTTGTATTACGGTAATTTACAGGAGAAGAGGACTCTAATGCAGTGTCTTTCTATGATGATCTTTTCCGTGGCCGTGCATGCACACACACGTGTGTGTGTGTGTGTGTGTGTGTGTGTGTGTGTGTGTGTGTGTGTGTGTGTGTGTGTGTGTGTGTGTGTGTGTGTGTGTGTGCGCGTATGTGTGCGCGTGTGTGTGTGCGTGTGTGTGTGCGTGTGTGTGTGTGTGTGTGTGTGTGCAGGGAGTGCCTGGTTGGCAGTGTTCCTGCAGCCCTGTAGAGTCAGAGCTCTGTGGCCGATGTTGGTGTTACAGAAAGAGTTGTAATATCACATACCTCCAGACACCAAGACCCATGTGTGTGAGGCAGCATGCATGCCTGAGTTTATTATAAGTGTGTGCGTGCGTGCGTGCGTGCGTGCGTGCGTGCGTGCGTGCGTGCGTGCGTGCGTGCGTGCGTGCGTGTGTGTGTGTGTGTGTGTGTGTGTGTGTGTGTGTGCATGTTACAGTTTTCAAGTCTTTCACCTCCAGGCGGCTGTGCAGTGTCTCTTTTCCTATTTCTCTTTTTACAGTCAAACCCAGTAACCTTTCCTCTTCCCTCTGCTCCAAACAAGACATTTCTGCTCACACTCACATGACCCACACACACACTCACACACATACAGACAAACACAAACATGCACGCACGCACGCACGCACACACACACATTGATCGGGTGTTATATAGTACGGCATAGACCCCATGGGAATTGCAATCCCGACTCTAGCCTGACACAGATCCGTGTGTGTGTTTTGAAGAAGCCACCACGCGGCTCAAGGCCCGAAAGAGAGATACTATTTGATGTCTCTCTGGGACCTGAACTATTGTGCTGTCTTATAGCTTTGTTATGTTCACTAATACTATATAGGCCACTTCTTACGGTAAAACCTACCGTAATTGTTCTCTTAGATTATTTTGTAGGAATTAGTTTATACAAAAATATTTGTAAGCAAAAATAAAATGCATCAAATGGGACATAATCAGACCCTTAATCTTATACCGGTATATGTTTTAACCGGCCACATGTTCCCTGTCCTCATATCAGTTTTAACCAGCCTATAAGGTCAGGAGACTGGTTAAGAGAGGGTTAGATTTAGTGTTTAGTAATGTCGGACAACATGCATTGCTGCTGTCAGTAACTGTGATCACTGCAGAATGTAGCCTACTGACTTTCTCCAAAACGTCACATACTGTATAACGTTCCATGCAGGAGGCGGTGTCGAAAACAGTGCCTTAACGGTTCATTTACTGTAACTCTTTAAGTAAATAACTAAGTAAAATGACAATGAGTGTTTGCACTGAGTCCAGTTTTATAGGAGCCTAGCCAGTTGATTACCACGAGATTACAGTGGTGGAGACAGGTGTGTGAATGGGGCTACAGTGTGGTGGATTGAGATATGGGAGTGGCCCGGGTGGAGACACAGACTGACAGAAAGAAAGAAAGAAAGAAAGAAAGAAAGAAAGAAAGAAAGAAAGAAAGAAAGAAAGAAAGAAAGAAAGAAAGAAAGAAAGAAAGAAAGAAAGAAAGAAAGAAAGAAAGAAAGAAAGAAAGAAAGAAAGAAATATTGAAACAAAGTTGTTTCACTGTCTAATCGAAGCCTAGATCACTAAAAATCTACATAATCTACGTTGTACATAAGAGACAACCTTTTCTCAGGGGGTGCACGTTGACCAATAGAGTTACTTTACAATACAGGATATATATCCCGGTAGCCCTTCAGAGTCTGAGCCCTGAGTCTGAGGGCTTGGGGTTCGATCCCCGGGTGGTGAGGTCATATCTAAGACTGTAAAAATGCGACCCAATGCCTCAGTGCATGGCATTCAGCATCAAGGGATGGATTGGGGTCCCTGTGAGTCATGTCTTTTTCTTGAACCCTGGAAACAGGATGAATCTCTTGCATTTGGAGCTTCTTCTCAATCCCTCTGGTGCCTTCATGTGTCGTGTGACTTGTGCTCGACTCATACACTGTGCCCCTTCTTCTTTTAGGACTCTATCTCAGTGAAAGCATAAAGCCAAGAGGAGAGGACTGCATACCGTGCTCCTATATAGAGATGGCGTCTGGTTTTGTACTTGTGTGGGCAAGGAAACAATGAGCGAGTGTTTTTTTTAAAACATGGGGGTGGGAGACTGTCTTCTTCTCCGGTTCATGAAACCACACTCACACAGACCGCTTCAGAGAGGGAGGGGAGAGGACAGGACAGGAGAGGAGCCTGTTGGTTGGGTCCAGTTCAGTTCCTCTCTGACTGTGTTAAGTGCCTTTCATGTAATGTTCTTACATACAGTCATAAGGCCCCTCAGCCTGCCAAACACTCAATATGACTCCCCTAATACCTCTTCCTAACCCCCCCTCCATCTCTCTGTATCTCTGTCAGGTCAGATAACAGCGGCATGGATGCTAAGTCATTCAAATTACTTTTAGAAAGTAAATAAAACGACATGGGGAGAACAACTAAAAGCAAGCACACACACATACGCACACACGGTGCACGCGCGCACGCACTAAAACGGAACATTCCCCATGGAGCTGGGAGCTGCCAGCAAGGAGAGAACATTCCAGAGTGCGTGAGAGAGAGAGAGAGAAAATCCAGCTAGGGGGAGTGCAAACAGATAGAGAAAGTCAAAAATATATACAGAGAGAAAGCAAGTGAGTGAAGTGTGTATGTGTGTGTGTGTGTGTGTGTGTGTGTGTGTGTGTGTGTGTGTGTGTGTGTGTGTGTGTGTGTGTGTGTGTGTGTGTGTGTGTGTGTGTGTGTGTGTGTGTTCATAAACACAAGCATGTGCACATACATGTAAGTGCATGGGTGCATACAGTACATGTGGTTGCATGTGCATGAGTGTGTGAGCATATCTCAATATCTATCTCTCTCTCTCACACACACACACACACACACACACACACACACACACACACATCTGAGTAAACCTTTATTTCTAATTATTTAAGCTAATGTGTAGTTGTCCTCAGTGTGCCCTCTCTCTCTCTCTCTCTCTCTCTCTCTCTCTCTCTCTTCTCTCTCTCTCTCTCTCTCTCTCTCTCTCTCTCCCTCTCCCTCTAACCCATCTATCCCTCTCTCCTGCTAATAAACCGCCTCATTCTCTACTGCAGCATGCTTCCTAATCCACAGTATGTACGTATGGAAACCTCGGGGCCATGCCAGTGGGCAAAGTTCTGCTCTGCTAATCACTTTTACAAACTGTGTGTGAATGTATTGAGCTATAGAAGCACACCCATGCTGACAGATAGACTGACAGACAAGGCTGTCAGGCAAAACAGACACACACCAGCCGACAGGCCAGTCATCACCAGTAGATAGACGGACTAGGAGACACACATATAACTCTCACCTAGACACACACACACAGTCTTACAGCCTGTTGCCTCATCCCCTGCAGACTTGCAGAGAAAGAAAGAAAGAAAGACAGACAGACAGGCCGACAGACAGACACCCAGACAGACAGACAGACAGACAGACAGACAGACAGACAGATACACAGACACACAGACAGATAGGCGATCAAAGTGCCCTGGGGTATCTTTTTGCCTATAATGCTTTAGTCATAAGTTTATCTCCAACAACCCACATTCAACTGTTTAATATTTCACACGAAGCTCCAGGCTCAACATTAGCATGATATGATGACATTTGGAGCCTGGGTCGTGTAATTCTTGGGGGCCAGGGGAGTGGTCGATACATAGAAAATACTAAAGAAAATGAAGAAGAGGAGAGGCAGACTGTCAGGCACACGGAGTGAAGACTGTCCCATCCGTGGGTAGAATGTGACATCTACTGGTATTTTTGTGTCACTAAAATGCAGGTTTTTCTTTTTTGGTCAACTCACGACTGTTTATGTAATCTTGCATGCTTATTTCTGATGCATATACAGCAACCAAATAGTAAAAGCAACCAGAAGGACTCAATGAAAATGGCAGGCTAATACTAATGTCTTTGTGTTGTGTCTGATGTATTAGTTCACTTTGTACAAGTGCGGTATGCTGTGCTTTAATGTATTGTATGGTTCTGAACCAAATTGACCACTGGTATGTTGTATAGTGTATATTCTCTGACTGTGTTGTATCTAGACGTATAGAAGTATGAATATAGGCTACTGCTGTAAGTTGTTACTGCTGTTGGATTTTATGATTGTTGTTTACTTACTTATTAGTAAGTGAAATTGTCTGTGCTGTAAGAACGATGGAATAGACACGGTATACATAAATATATTACAGATGGAACAGCAGAAATCCCATGGTCCCAGGTCCCTAGAATCCAAACAAAACTAGTTTATAAAAACAGTTCACTTTGGGGGAAAAAAGAGAAACTCTTCGCCTCATGATGTTCAGTGGAGTATATCTGGAATAAAGAGGTTTGTTGTGCTGTTTAGTTTCAGGTCAATCTGTTCCGCCTGCCTGAGGGAGAGAGAGAGAGAGAGAGAGAGAGAGAGAGAGAGAGAGAGAGAGAGAGAGAGAGAGAGAGAGAGAGAGAGAGAGAGAGAGAGAGAGAGAGAGAGAGAGAGAGAGAGAGAGAGAGAGAGAGAGAGAGAGAGAGAGAGATGGTGGTCATCATGACAATACATGGTGCCTTCCTCAGCACCAAAGTTTATTTGAATAGCAATTCAAAATGCTTCACACACACACACGCACACACACACGCACACACACACACACACACACACACACACACACACACACACACACACACACACACACACACACTTAAGACACAGAATATTAAAGCATGAGTAAAAGAAACACGTTATAAAAGGACATTTTGAACACAACTGAAATAAGGGAGGAAATGGTATCTAATAAAGTCATCTATGATGTAATTCTTGGTATTGACAGCTCCGTCTTTGGGCAAAGTCTTCCTCCGTTGGCTGTCAGTGTATATTTTAAAGATTAAAACGTTAAAAGAAAACAGAAAAAAAAAAGGAAGCACTGCACTCCATCCCCACTTAAACATCTTTAAAAAGAGAGAGAATACAATGAGAGTGCAGAAGGAATAAATCACAGACTGTAATAAAAGGCAGCGGCAAACAGAAACATCTTCAGCTTTGATTTAAAAGGACAGAACATTTTGTTGGAGTTTGTTGCAGTTAGTTACAGTCAGATACTGTAGGCTATGTGCTGCCACCACATATAACTCAACAAACCTTTGCGGCTAGCTCAGAAAATCCACATATTCATGGTTTGTAACAAAACTGTTGGGTCTTTTGTTTTGGACACATTTAGCATGAGGAAATGTATGATACATTCTGGTCCATGTCCAGACTACCCTTCCTGGTTGCAGCATATAACTAGCAAAATCAATAAACACCAACAACTGTACTCAAAATTCGGTGGGTGGTATACAATACAATAGATATGTGTTTGTGGATTGAACATTTTCATAGATTCCATAGACCACACCATCATTGTTCATCATCATTCATGTTAATTTCAGACAGTCTAAAATAGGCAATCTACAAGATTACATAGATCTGCTATTTTTGTCTGTTCCCCTCAGAATCAAAGAATCGCACAAAACTTTTGGCAGCCCCCACTGTAGTAAATTTGAGAGGAGCAGAGGACCCCCTGGGAGACAGAATACTGACTCCAAATTACATGACAAGACGATCATGAGGTGTAGCACAGCCTGGGGGCCGAGAGCTGTTGCCTGCACCCTGGAAAAAGAAACAAAAATGAGGAAACAATAAATAAATGGATAAAATAAAATAATAATAATAATAAAAATACCATGAAATGAAACATAAGCTACATTTTATATGTACATGTGTGTGTGTGCATGTGTGCGTGCCTGCCATGCATGTGTGTGTTCTTGGTATAGAACAAACTTATATGGAGTAGTGGAAAATAGCATATTTTGAAGAAAATGCCTGGTTTAAGAGTTATGAGTAATGTGAAGCTGGACGATATTTGGGGTGTTAATGCCTTGCTGGAGAGTGTGTGCAAAATCTCACATTGATCAGGCTATTGTAGACACAGTGGTGACACAGACAGACACATGGACGGACAAGGGCGAAAACATAATTTCCGGGGTGGAGGTTCCTCTCGGTCATGGGGAACCCGCTGACAGACATCTTATATCACATTCATAATAGAAATGGATTTGAGGTCTTCACTCGTGTACGCAGAATTGCTGCCGAATATTAAAATGAAAGGTTTCAGCTTGGCACTCCATCTGTTTTACCATACCATTTAACATTTATTGCAATGATATTGCACTTTGGTGGTATGACTATTACTGTGATATTACAGTTTAACTGCACAAGGAGCATGAAATGGAATCTGAGATCACAAACCCCAGAAGCAGAGCATAAGATACAGTTATGCCCCAGCATCGCACATAAATTAATATACACATTACAGATTAACATACAGTGCACAGAAAGAAAAAATAACAATTTGAACACTTTTTCTAATTGGCTTCTAAATCAGACGTTTTTCTGAATATGATATGAAAACTTGATTGTTCAAACTTATTTGAGGGGGTAGCAAACACGCATGGGGGGACCAATAAAAACACACAACACAACACACAAAAAATAAGAAAAAGTAGAATTTCACGTTATTCCACCTTTAAAGGAGGAGGTGTGGATTGTGGAGGCTGGGGAGTTGACGGAGGTTTGTAAAGAAATGTAGTATTTCTAATGCAGAACTTTTTCTGTTTTGTAAAATTGTCTGGAGGTAACATTAATCTAATAGACACCCAGGTGTGGTTAGTGATTATACTATTCAAATATGTCTTCCCTGTGTATTTTTCAGTTTCTTTCTGAAAGCAGAAAGATAAATGCTTTATTTATTTTTATTATTTCCAGCTCCTTTTTCCACTGGTGAAATAACTGGGTACCACTAACCTTGGAGAAGTAGTTGGAAAACTAGTTTGGGTGCTACATTATTTATGAATCTGTGAACTAAACAGCAATTTAATCTGGGACTGGGATATTTTCTTCTCCACTCTGAGCCACCTGAGGCTGATGAAGTGAGCAGGGTGAAGATTTGCTCTGGGAATCCTAGCGTACAAGAAAATGCAGGGCTGAAGGCATAGTCAAAGTGACATTGCACAAGAGCTCCGGACAGTATTTCAGGGGCACTCTAGCTAGTATTCTTTTCTTTCGGATTTAGCTTATAACTTTCAGTGGTACTGATCTCAGATATATGCTTATTGCCCTTATGCCACCACCTAAGTAAGTTCCCTCTTCGTCCCACTGTGACATTAATTTATGATCTCACACCTCCAGTGACACACCTCCTGTGATGTACAGTATGATGTCACACCTCCAACATTGTCATGTATGACGGCGGTAAAATAATAAACCAAATAAACAAAACATGTGCAGCAAGTGGAATGATATATGTATTCTAATTGTAAACCTCTTATGCCCAGAGCACAATACATGTGATGTACAGTATCTAACTGTAGAATGAACGCTTTAATAGTAATTTGTTTTTTGCAGTAATGCACATTATGTACACAAAAACAGAACTGGCATCAAGTATTGTATAGGCTACTTTGCACAGTTGTACTACGGAGATGTGTAACATCACTGTGTATTCTATTATATTTCCAAATGTCCTATAGTCAACAGTCAAAAAACATATGTAAGTGTCTTGTTCTTATCTGTTGCACGTGTTGCTTATGAAACCATATTTATTTATTTCATTTGACTAACACGTTTAACTTTAGTAGTACACTATTTCTTACTAGGCATACTGTATGTAGTTTTATAAGGTCCATGGTCTGTGTCACACCAACTCACACCATTTCTCCACAAATGACAAATCCATTCATTGATAGCCTACTTGCTAATTACTTCTCTGCCCGCTTGACCATGGAATTATTCATGTGTTCCCATCTTTAAGCCAAGTGACTTTGATTGCTGCAGGCTGGGCTGAGCATGCGGGTCAGGTTGTAAATACATTCATGTATTTATTTATTTATTTATGTATTCATTTATTTCACTGCAGTCTATCCATTACACTTAAATCACCCCTAATCTTTGAATTAAATGTAGGCCTCTGATTTCAATGGACTAAATTTGCTAGCCTTTATTTGTCCTATAGTGCCCTCAAAGATTTCGTATAGCATATGCCGAATTTTGCATTCGTCAAGTGTATTATGTTTGAAAATATAATCTTCTAATGCCCATTTTAACATGATAATCATGATACCATTAATTGTCGCCATGGTAACTCGACAAGAAATGTCATCATGGTCACGAAACGCAGTGGAGAATTGCAGCCAAAACACCTAATTACATTACGGTCCTGGCAGGCGATTATAAGGTGAGCCTGCAGATCAATACATCTGGTATGTGCACATGTTAGTGTATGCATGTGCGTGCATGCATGCATGCATGCATGCATGCATGCATGTATGAGAGAGAATGTATCTGGCTCTATCCTCATGTCAACTGTCTCCTCGGCTCTAAACGTGTGTTTGAGTGCTAGCAGTGTTCAGCAGTCTTTCAGTGTCTCCACAGTCCACATATCGTTCGTTTCAGCAGGTTTCATCACCAGCTGCCTGCTCTGACGCAACCTCAGCGCAACAACCTGCTCCCTCTCCCTCACACAGCTTGGATGGACAAACACCTCCGTTTAGTGGTTCAATAATGGAACTGCACCGATATATATAAACGCGTGAATGCCAATATTAATGGCCCTTTTTGATTGTTTTGCAATTAAGTTTGATGCAGCTTGCAGGGATTGTTCTGCTTTGGTACAGTGTGCCCCTAGTGTTGTTTGATTAAATATTTACCATGTGTACACGGGATAATTATATGCATATTGTCTACTATTACACTACTAGTAGCCTACAGGTATAGTACATAAGGCACACAGAAGGCACACAGGGTCAGCCCACAGGCTTTGAGGTAAAATGTCATCTTTACCCTGCTCTGTAACCAACTAAAGTGTCTACATCCATTTCTGAGTACTGATATAGAAGTTTTCTTTAGAAGGCTAGTGCCCGCACACCATTCTTTTAGGGCCATAGCCTACTGACCTGACGAAGATCCCCTTGGATTGAAACGAATCGTGTACAGGCCTTACCTCCTTCCATAACTGCAGTATTGGCCCTGCACCCACCAACAAGGGTGTATATATGCTAAATCATTTTCTTTCGCATTGTGCACTGCAGCATATGTGATGCTGCTGATGAACAAGCTTGTAGACTCGTAAGCTTGTAGAACCGTGCCTTTCATTAGAAAAAAGGTTAAAGCCTAGTTTAGCTGCTGCATTCTTTTGTAGGCTACTTGTGTACTTGTGAACATGTGACGTGAGTGCATACATGCACATGTGAATAACATGGGTTTACAAGCCATAAAGTGTCGTGGCTCTGTTTTGGGATATCATTAGCCTTCCATGAGCCACATTAACACTGACACCATCACATAATAACATTGATCAAATCCGACACTGCAAATGAGGAGCTGGGTGGAGGTGGTTTGGAGAGAGCTTGTAAACTGCTGCGGCACAAAGATACAACATTAAGCTTTACATATGATTTACTTCATATGCGTTGTGCCCCCTTGCTTCACACAGGAGTGATTTTTGTTTTTTAAAGATAGCTCCATGGCATGTAAAGTCAGTGACAGGACAGAAATCAGCTGAGCAGCATCTGATGAGACAGCTATAGGCTGGAATCAGCTGAGCAGCAGATGATGATAGCAGGGCATCGCTTGTCTATCCTGACCTGCCTGAACAAATATGCTTGCAGTGTTCCTGAATTAAACTACACCAAGCCCAGGTAGATGGGTCGAACCCTCTAGTGAATGCAGTTTATCCAAGCAGGCAGGAGTGATCTCTGTCACTACACTAGCAACTTATAATGTTTAATATGTTTGTATAATTTAGGTTGTTTAGGGAATGCCGTCTGTTCATCAGGGAGAAGAGCTGTTATCTGATAGCCTGTTTGTATGTGTGTGTTATGGGCCCTCTTGGAGAAGCTCCAAAATGTCAGGTGAAAAGAAGCAGATGCATGAAAACTTTTATCTGTATCTTTCCTTGAAAGGACATCCTCAATCTGAAGAGCAACAGCAGAATAGTAAATGCTGTCGTGTTATGGAAATGGCAGTTGTTTTACAGACGGGTAAGGGGCTGAAGCCCCCTTTGATGTCTATGTGTGTGCATTTGCAGCAGGGGGCTCCCCACTTTACCGCTCAAACACACAAAGTTGGCTGTACGTTAATCTGACCACGTCCAGTTTCCTGCTGCCAACACCCACCAAAACATCCAAACAGCTGTGTTAATATTGTTTCCTCTCATAAATGGGCTTGGACCCCTTCCCTATACTTCCTACACAGGTGTTACCGCTGATACTAATGAAGGCTATGTTCTATTCTGGTCAAATAGTCAAAGTGCTGCTATTGTGCATTTTGTTTCAGTGGGTTGCACCGCTCTATTCCGACATCCCACCACTCCTACATTGACGTCCAATTGTCGGAGTGGCAGTACTTATATTATTTGAAAACATGTCGCCACTCCGACAGAGGAGGTAGCACCATTCCGACAAGCATTATGTGTCGGAATGGCAACCATTATCTTTTTGTCATTGAATGTAGACATGTAGGAATAGAGCCATGTCGGAATAGGGACATGAAGGAATAAAGCCATGTTGGAATGGAGGCATGTCGGAATGCAGGCATGTAACCGTTTCAGTGGAAACACGTACTGCTGCACAAGTGGGTCAAGCAAGTGCACACAAAATGGAAAGGCATAATTAGTATCATCAGTAACACCTGTGGAATAATAAGGAAGCCCCAGAAGCAAGGTATACAGGTATGAGAAATCAAAGGTAAAGTCACCAACGTCAATTTCACTATTTTCACTAACAGATTCGTTCCACCATGGAAGCCAAACCCGCAAGTTTAGTGGAATGCACTGGAGGCGAGCCTGGTGACCATCTCATAAACACAATTTGACTGCAAAGACCTTTGTAGTCATTGCTTCTGGAAAGTAACAGAAAAGACACAACACATGATTGTCTGCTGTGTTGTCGATGTGTACACTATGTCATTAGTATTGAGTTATCTAATGGACACAAAATACATTCCCTTATACAGAATAAGTTTCTGTCTGGTAGTCAAATCTCTGGATACATTTGAGATGTACCTGTTCCTCAAATTAAAAAATGTTCTGTGCACCATCAAAAAGAAAAAGTGATTAGAAAACAACTTGTTCTTTTATATCTCTGAACCAATTGGCAACTGTTTTGTGAAAAGTGTTTGTTCATGAACTGGCAGTTTACATTGCCAAAACAAAAAACACAATATAACAAAAACAAGAAAGCACAATACAGCAGTACAACAATATATCAATACAAAAGTTATTTACATTTGGAAGTCATAATCTTCAATAAATCAATTTCTATATCCCAAGATCAATCGATGTAAGAGTACACACAATGATTATTCTTTAGTGTGGTTGTGTTCCACTTGATATCCTTTTATCACAGCAGTTCACAAATCTTGCTGCTCTGTTTGCACATTGTTGTACTTCGCCAAGCAGATATGGGAGTTTTTGTTGTTTGTCATGTTCTCAAAATCTCTGTAGACGATTATAATCCGTGGGTAGTATGTGTCTCTGATGTCTTGTTACAAAGGACAGCTATGGTTAGAAAGTGTAGCTCGGTTTCCACTTCGTTTTGTGTGCAGTGGGTGCATAGTCTGTCTTCCCTAGGGATACATGCCGTGGTGAAAGTGAGGGGGGTCGGGCAGGAACGCAGTCCCGGGAAAAGATCTCACGCAGGGACGTGCAGGGTCTAATAAAATGTTACGTTAAATAGCCTGTCACCGCACGGAGAGAAGTCTCCTCTTGTCGGTTCACACAGCCAAAGCCACAGAGACAGAGTATAGACAGAGTGATTCCTGTGACATGATGCATTTGATATTCTTGCTGTTGATATTCTTCTCATAGATGCCCCCTTTTCTACATTTGACCCTGAGGTCCCCCTCCCTCCAATGCAGTTTGCATTATACTTTAGCTTCTTATTCATTGAATTAACTGAAACTAGGCTATAGTAGGCTATACACTATACAGCATAAACTCAATGGAAATGCAACCAAGACTAATAATAATAATAATATAGACACTATATTAATATTCAATCATGCTGTAATGAAGCAGGTGTAAGGCAGGCCTGTTGTGTTTTATACTTGCCAAAAAAGCATTTTCCTATGCATTTTAGGGACACTGTGGAGTTTGGACCTCCAAAATTTTTTCGAACGCGTCACGGGATGACATTTATAGACCCGGCAAGAAATGTGATCCACTTTCACCCCTGGATACATGTCTGCCTATAGCGGGCTTTCTCCATTGAAAAAGACTGTGCTCACTGAGTCTGTACCTAGTTAAGATTTTCCTAGTGTTTTGGGTCATTCACAGTGCTCAGATTTTGTATTCTCCGTTTAGGACCAGATAGCGTTCTAGTTTACTCTGCTTTTGTGTTGCTTCTTTCCAATGTGTCAGATAGTTTTCCTTTTTGCTGTTTTATAATTTGTTTTAGTCCAATTGTTTTTCTATTCTGTGTGCATAGAGTTCCAGGGATAATTTGGCCTTATTATGGAGTGCACCTCTGTCACTTTCTTTTAGGTGGTTTTAGAACTTCAGTGCTCTCAGTGCAGTGATTTTAATTATGAGTGAGTATGGCCATAATTCTGCCCTGCATGCATTATTTGGTGTTTTCCGCTGGGTCCGGAGAGTGGATTTGCAGAATAGGGTCTTGGTTTGGTGTTTATCTCATTTTTCACTCCCATGTATCCATGGATCCATGAAAGCATCCACAAAGGTGTCATGCCATACCACGATGTCAGCAGTGCCTGCTCGTTCCAGTTGCCCAGAATTAGGAGTTATTCTGTGTGCATATAGCCTGTTCTTCCCAGGCCAGCCCATATGACTCAGTAAATGGAGTCTTGCTGTTGTCATGAACCTGGCCCTGTTGTTTTGTACAAAGAGAACTCACAGGACTCCAGTCCAGGTGGTGATGATGAGGAGCTCACAACCATAATGCAGTATAATATGTTTATAATTATACATAACACGTTGACAAGATTTATGAAGTATTATTATTTATAATAATATAATAGTTCTGGTCATGCTAGATTGTACTCAGTGGAACAGCTGATTCGGTCTGGCGTATTAGCCAGGAGAAATACTGACAACACATACAGTATAGCTCAAAACAGTGCTGGTTGTCTTGGCTATAGGACCTGCTGCAGTGGTGCGATCCGAAGTGAAGTGATGCAGAAGCTTCTAATAAGTTATGCCAGTTATAATGTTACAATCATTGTTATACACATTTATAACATCTACAGTAAATTATAATGCATTTTAAAAGTGTTCATAATCCAGACCATTATTGAAAGGCTCTGCCTCAATATGGATGCTGGGGTTCAAGTTGCTGAAAGGGTTTTGGTGGACAGAACATAATGTGATTATATAAATCATACATAGTTCTCTCAACAATGCACATGTACTTATCTAGCACCAACACCCACATTGTGGAGCCAACACACACAAACAAGGCGTGTAAGCAATCGCTGACAGGCTGTAGGTGGCTAAAAGTTGATCTTGTCCTTCTGTTCACATGTCCGGTCAAAGCTTTGAACACCGCATGGCCACAGACAGATTTTACTGCAATCTTCAAGAACTCATACTGAAGATGAAAAATAATTTAATCTTACATTTTGGACCGAAATTGAGCAATAGGGGGCTATTTCCAACCATAAAGCCCCAAACATTTTTTGCCCTATAGACCTTTTTTCCCCGCAACTCAAGAAATAGCCTATGACCTATTCCAATACAGTAGAGTAGGTCATTGTGTGTGTGTGTGTGTGTGTGCGCGCGCACGTGTTTGTGTGTGCGCATGCGTGCGTGCACATGTGCATGCACATGCACGAGTGAGTGCATGTGCATGTGCATGTGCATGCGTGTTATTTCCCTCCATTGGTGTTCAACAGGATGTCACCATGGCAACAGGACAAACAGATGACAACAAGACCTCAAACTTGACTGAGGGACACAGAGGAGAGGAGGTGAAGGAGAGGAGAGAGGAGGGATGGGGAGAGGAGGAGGAGGAGGAGGAGGAGGGGAGGGGAGGAAAAACGAGAGGAGGGGTGAGAGAGGACATGAGAGGCAGGAGAAGAAGAGGGGGAGGATAAGAGAGGAGGAGAGAGAAGAGGAGAAGAGAGGCAGTATTAGTTCAATAAACACAGATAGAGAAGGCAGGGAGAAAACAGAGCACAGCTTGGCCAGCAGGACACACTCAGGTCAGTAGTACTTATAATGATACCTATATTACTGGGGTCATATCAGGGCATGTGGGACAATTTGAGTCCATGTTTCATGTGTTAATATTCACACTCAATGTGATACTTTTCAGCTGTCTTTGGGGAATTGCCCATTTGTGTGTGTGTGTGTGTGTGTGTGTGTGTGTGTGTGTGTGTGTGTGTGTGTGTGTGTGTGTGTGTGTGTGTGTGTGTGTGTGTGTGTGTGTGTGTGTGTGTGTGTGTGTGTGTGTGTGTGTGCACATGTGGGTATGCGAGTATGAGAAACAGATTTTGGTACTTAATGTGTATGAAGCACTTAATTAACCTGGTTGTGGTCCAAAATTATCTGTTTTGCTACCTAAAAATGTTCAAAAACTCTTTCACACTCACACTAGCTTGAATGTCCTCATACCCCTCACTTTTGAATATATAGTATTAGTTGACGAGTTACAGAGTGGCAGAGACATGAACTTCAATCCACTCTGCATATAGCACTACAATAATGGTAGCGTCATGGAGCCAAATGAGTGAATTAATCTCTTTTAAGTGTCTGGCCGGTTATGCCATTTCAATGTGATGGCATCATAGTTTTACCATTGAGAATGACAGTTGAGTCGCACAGCAGCACAGGCAGTGAATTCTTGCTGCATGGTACCAATGAAGCATATTTAGAAGGTAGCCTAGTGTGGTAGTTGCATTATCTAACCGGCACTGTATTTTTAGTTTTCATTTTTATTCTGTTACCGCAACACTAAACAAACAGCAGTATCAATTCAAGAAGCTGTAAAGTGTCACAACATGATAGTAAAAAATGTTGAAAATGGCAAAAGTTGGATTGGGTACAACAGAGCTATGCCACATTGCATCATAATATAGGCTATATGCTATACAGGATATAGCATTTTTTAAGCAAATAGCAGCAATGTTTTTGCAGTCACTGAGACAAAGAGCATATTTAGATATTACCCCATGGATCTGAATATAAAACTATGTTTTTTTGTTTGTTTTTTTCATTGGAAATATCCTAAAATATTGGGTCATATTATTTCAGGGGCTATACTGTATCATTTGACTTCCAAATGAGCCGTTCTTTTTCCACAAATGAGCCTTGAAAAATGTGGGTTGTCTTATAATCAGAGTCGTCTTATATTCGGGATAATACGGTATACAGAAAAACTCAGTCATTGTGTCTTGTTTCCCAGGGGTCAACAGTAAAAGAAATAATAATAATGATAATAAAAACAATTAACAGTAGCCTATAGGACAAGGTGGTGGTACTGGGCAGCTCCCAGTGACCAACAGTGTGGTGGAACAACCAGGGTGGTGCCCTAGCCTTGTCCAGCAGCAGTTACAGTAGTCTCTAAGGAGTCAGTGACGTGTTGTGTTTGGTTTTATGATATTTATATGATTGATTAGGTAACTGTTTGGTGATTTATTATTCTACACACAGAACCTCCCTAATTGACAAGTCACTACATGATCCAGAAATATGTGCACAGATGCACATGCACGCCCACAAGCACACACAAATGCAAGAGTGCGTGCGCGCGCACACACACACACACACACACACACACACACACACACACACACACACACACACACACACACACACACACACACACACACACACACACATACTGTGCATGTGCACGCACAGACCCAAGCAGGCACAACTACTGTATGTATAGGCCTACAACCCACACACAAACTAAGCAGTGTGTGTGTGTGCGTGCGTGTGTGTGTGTGTGTGTGTGTGTGTGTGTGTGTGTGTGTGTGTGTGTGTGTGTGTGTGTGTGTGTGTGTGTGTGTGTGTGTGTGTGTGTGTGCGTATGTGTGCGTGTGTGAGCGTGCGTGCATGTGTGTGTGTGTGTGTGTGTGTGTGTGTGTGTGTGTGTGGTAGGGGTGTGTCGTAGGGGTGTGAGACATGACCTCACTCTCACACAGTGTTGTAATCTTTCTGGTTGCCATGGACACGGGAGTCACAAAGGCAGATGGAGACCCAGACAAGAACAGCAGTACAGAAAGACAGGAGTTAGTTTGCAGAATACTGCGTGCTTCTTTTTCCACGTTTCTTCAAGATTTTCTGAAATTTGCATCGGAGAGGCTGAGGCTCTATATTAAAATAAATCACCCAGTGTGTATTGAGGAGCACACTTATCACCCGACATAATCATACATCACCACATGCCAATTTGCTGTCCTGACTCTTTATCCTCAATACATACAATGCTCAGCCAATAAGATCGTGGCTGTGGAGTACACACAAATACACAAAGCTGGGCATAGAAGCGGCTCACCCTCAAACGACATTTCTCCAAATCCAAAGCATGAGAATGGTAGTGTTTTATTGAATTGTCCCTTCTCTTATAGCTTCTCAAATCTATTTGTGGACTTGTAAAATTGCCCCATTGCCTCAATAACCTCATTTACTGCAATAAAACCGTGTGCCTGCGTGCATGCGTGTGTGTTTGCGTGCGTTCGTGCATGTCTCTAATTTAGAGTTTATACATTAAAACAGATGACTGAACTCTATAATAATAATTGTAGGAAAGAAACCACTGAAACTTGTTAGCTTCCCTAACTAAGTTTAGCAATTATATTTCCTCCTTGGAGATATTTGTATTCCTATAAATCCTTTTTTGCTGCTGAACCGAACAAGCATTGTATTGACATCGGGACGAGAAGCAATGACATAGTTCTCATTATATTTATACTAACAATGTGTTGTTGATTTAGCTCTTTCTGCATACGTAATTTGTTCGACAGTATTAAAGTACTCAATATGGGCATTTTACCAAACCAGATCTATTACAGTTCAAGGATATATCACTTACACACCCAAACTGTATAACATTGCAGGAAGTTAAATATAGGCTATTCAAGTTTCCTCGACACTGTGTATATAGACTATGACAGTAAAGATTTATTACCTTCAACTCAAACCAAATACTATAAAAATGGTATCCAAGGACCCTGCTCGCCATCAAGGGTTGGATTGTCCGTTTGTCCTATACGACATAATTGCTGTAGCGTCATGTCCTGGCTGGGACATGTCCTGGGTGGGACGTGTCCTGACCTTGGGAACATGGAGTCAAATTGCTACTTACTTTCTTTGTAGGGTTCCCTAACCACTAGCTATCAGGTCACCCAAGAAGTGCATGAGTTGTAAAGATTCATATTTCCTTTTGGCAAAAGGACACCAGTGTTGTTATTGTTGTGTTGTTGTAGTTTTGTTGTTGCTGTTTGGCAGTGAATAGAGGTCTTTGCTCCAGTTTCTTGTTTCCCTGTTTGACGCATGTTATACAAGTTACACTATATCAGCTTTCTTCGTGTGGTCCCAGGAAATCTACATGGCTGTGCTTTAGATTGACTTTTAGAAGCAAGGATAAAACATTCCCTGCTTCTGGTCACTTAAATGCATGCATTTATTTTTTCGGAGATGTAGATGATACTGGTATATGTTTGACACTAGACAGACAGAGGGATACTACTGGTTCAATAGGTATTGCATAACTGGGTGCATTTAGTATAACTTGCAGTGCATGTTAAAATCTCTGAGTATTATATTTCATGCTCTTATCTTTGTTTCCAAGACTTTTTCTTCCCAGAATGGCAGACAAGACAGCAGAAAGCAGCGACACAGCACAGCTGCAGGAGACCTTCAAGAGGTTTGCGGTCCATGGAGACCATGCAGCAACGGGCAAGGAGATGAATGGGAAGAACTGGGCCAAGCTATGTAAGGACTGTCACATTGTGGATGGAAAGAACATCACCAGCACAGAGGTTGACATTGTCTTCTCCAAGGTCAAGTGAGTGACATTCCGGCATTTACAGGTAGTTGGATGACATATTTATGATTAAAGGTTGGTCCAACAGTACTCAGCTGATAGACATGTTTCCTATTCAATGTTGTTTTCATGGTTGTTGTTAACTTCAGTGACCCTCATTGTATGTATTACCATTTCTATTACTTTGTTTGAAGTTTCCTTGAAAACATGGAAGCAAATACATTTTGTTCAGGTACATCTATTCCAAGAGAAAAGAGGGGTGAGTACAGGGAGGAGATAGGAGAGGACAGTTACAAGAAGCATCAATGTGTTTATTTGTTTGTCTGTTTATTTGTGTGCTTTTGTGTGAAGAGTGAAGACATCCAGAGTCATAACCTTTGAGGAGTTCATCAGAGCATTGGAGGATTTGGCTCCTCGCAGGTTCAAAGGTCAAAGCAAGGAGGAGGCGTTTGGGTCCATGTGCAAGCTGCTGGAGGGCAAAGGACCCAACATCACTGGAGTCACGGTCAGAACAACACTCCTATGAACCCTTTTCATGTCAAGGTCCATTAGAACCAGATTTTAAAGATTTGGTACAATTACAAGAGAAACAGGCAAATGATCAAAATAACAACTCATCTGCAATGTTTCATTGTGTAGACTTCTTTGCAAACAAAGTAATGCAGATGGTTAACAAAAATGTACGTGTAACTCATTTTTTAGCAAAAGCAAATGGAACCATACATGGTTCATTTGGTTACCAATTCTCCATCATTGTTTAACTGAGGACCATCTGGAACCCCCTCTGGTTTATAATAGGACAGCAGCAAAATAACTAACATCACAAAACCCAATAACAGACTGCATGTTCTCAAAAATATCCTAGACTAGACAACTAACAAGATACTCAACCAAGACCAGAAACCCATGTGTCTGTCAGGTTGTTTGTTCAATGGTTGCTTTGCTGTGGTTGTTGGGTTGCAGTTGTTTAGCTTTTGTTGTAAGCCTCTGGCTGTTTGGATCCCAATGGCTGCACTGTTCTCTTCCTGTGTGTGTGTGTGTGTGTGTGTGTGTGTGTGTGTGTGTGTGTGTGTGTGTGTGTGTGTGTGTGTGTGTGTGTGTGTGTGTGTGTGTGCTGTGCGTGTGCGTGTGCGTGCCTGCGTGCAGAAAGCAACAAAGGGGGGAGGCGTGGACCGACTGACAGACACATCCAAATACACTGGCTCCCATCGCCAACGTTTTGACGAGAGCGGGAAGGGCAAAGGTCGTGAAGGCCGCGAGGACCTGGTTGAGAAGACGGGGTACGTGGCTTCCTACAAGAATGCTGGAACCTACGAGGACAAGGTCAAGAATCAGTAGGAAGTTGGGAGTAACACCGACAACCTTTGAGCCTCCAGGAAGTGTGTGTGTGTGTGTGTGTGTGTGTGTGTGTGTGTGTGTGTGTGTGTGCGTGCGTGCGTGCGTGCGTGCGTGTGTGTGTGCGTGTGCGTGTGCGCACGCACGCGTTACGAGTGTGGGCCTGTGAGTATGTGTGAGTGTGTTATGCTATTCCGTAGAACTTAGTCTGCGTTTTGTTGTAGATGAAGCTGAAATAAACAAAAAAATAAAAAAATAAACAGATTAAATATCATGTATTACCAGTATACATATTCTACATACTGCAAAAATATACAGAACATGTTACCATACAACACACATTAACATATCAGATATTTTAGCCCCATTCCAAAAACATTTTACTCTTTGTTAAATAATATTCAGACTAACACTGACAGATACATTCTCTCTAATGAGCAGATTCCTGTTTCTTTAGCTCAGAGAGCTAAAGTGTCACTATGAAGATTCAGTCGGTTCTCCATTCTGTGTTGAATCATTGTCTTTACTTGTGTAAAGAGATTGTAGTGGAAGACATTGAAATGCTAAATAAATACATTTATATATAAAAGGAAAGAGTGTGGTCTTATGATTGTGTGTGTGTGTGTGTGTGTGTGTGTGTGTGTGTGTGTGTGTGTGTGTGTGTGTGTGTGTGTGTGTGCGTGCGTGCGTGCGTGCGTGCGTGCGTGTGTGTGTGTGCGTGCGCACATTTTGCCATTTTGCTATTTGCATTGCCCCCTATGGCTGAAAAGGGAATTGATTTTCAATTATTTCAATTGATTTTCAATGTTAAGGGAAAATTTAAAGGGATAATTAATCAATAATTTGTTAATTTGAAAGAAGGGCTTCGTGAATGCCTGTGTCAGTAAAAGTCAGAACTATGGGTGCATCCAGACAGACATTTGCTTAGTTACTGTATGTGTATACTGTAGAAAAAGATAGAGATAGATTGCAGAAGTATAACAGAACAGAAGTACCATTATATTGCCAGCAGGTGGCGGAGTACAAGCAGGCTAGATCCTGACTCCTAAATCTTCTCCACTCATTCACACACACACACACACACACACACACACACACACACACACACACACACACACACACACACACACACACACACACACACACACACACACACACACACACACACACACACACACACACACACACACACACACACACACAGTTACTGTATCATGGCGGTGTTACAGTGAGTGTGGATGATATTTTGGGTGTTGGAATCTGGCTTAAAGGAACCACTTCACCACTTTTCTACTTGCCTTCATGTAATCACTAATGTTCATGATAAAATGGCAATGCCACAATTCTTTTCTACTCAGTCTGTGTCTCATAGGAGACACCCGTCCACCAAATGGGAATCAAAGCTAATGGAAACTGCAAGCTGTCAACTTTTAAAAAGTTGAAATACGATAATGGAAGCCATCATTGTCATGATACTAAGATACTATAAATACATACAGTACATGCCCGCATATAGCATAAAGTGAACTTGAAGATTTTACAGACTTTAACAGGCCTAACTTACTCTGCCTATACGCCTGTGTGAGTTTTATGAAATCAAAGGCATTGACCCCAAGGTATTGATTGGCATATAGTGTATGTCATGTATAAAGGCAGTTCTTTACAGATGAATGGTGATCCCTTATTTACAGAGGAATGATGAGCCGTTATTGGCTGTTACCGGTGACATAACTAAGGTATGTTTGAAGGTTGGTTTAACAGTTCTAGAGGATTTAGTTGTAATAAACATGAGCTAGTTGCAGTAGTTGCACACTCTGCTTGCACACAAGTAGGCCATGTATGGCTTATGTGCAATGGCACCTTGCCAAATTTGCAGTTCTACTTTCCACCAAATTTAAAGATGGGCTTAATTTTGGACGTAGGCTACAGTATAAGGTTTCAGCTGCATTTTTCTCAGGGCTCAGTAGCTGATGTACTCCCTCCTCATTGGTCATTCATCGTCCAGTAAAGTGGAGAAAGTGATTGGCTTACAGTTGAGCGTCCGCAGGTTGACCAGACATGCGGTTTGAGTGCTGCAGAACTCCGGGACGGTCACCAGGAGGACCTCCTGCCCGTCTGGGCCGTGCACCGTCCTGGAGCGAAGGGACGGCGCGTTGCCGCTGAAGTACACATGAGGACACTCCTCCGTGATGAACGGGTCGGTCTGGTCAAACGGGTAGCAGGCCAGCGTGTCGGGCGCCGTCGGGGCCACGTGCCTCAGCCGCAGCGTGCTCTCCAGGATGTCCAGGTGGTCGTCCAGGCTGCTGTATCTCCGGATGTCAGTGACGTTCTGGCCTGACGTGCCCAGGAAGGTCACGCCGCCGATGGCCGCCTGGTACGGGTTGGAGACCAGCTGTAGGCTGGTGTAGGCGGAGGACAGAGGGAGCATGAGGCGGTGCAGGGGCTGCTGGGGCAGGGTGTAGTCACTGGGGTCGTGATGGCCTGGCATCACGTCCACGGGCACGGAGGTCACCAGCTGGAGCAGCAGCTCGTCCAGCTGCCGCATGGCGCCCACGCTGCCCGCCTGCATCTTCTTGCTAAGGTACCGGGGCTTCATGGCGGCCTCCTCCTTATGGGAGTCGTGAGAGATGAGATTCCCGGCCAGCAGGACCCGGGCGATGTTGGCGGCCGCGCCCTGCTCCCCTCGGCCGCACAGCTTACCCGTCACCGTGTCCACCAGGAGCTGCAGAGCCAGCTTGATGTTTTGGCCGCTGTGGTGGAGAGTGCCCACCCCCAGGCCCGAGGCCAGCAACACAAACCTGTCAGCTCCTCCAGGGGAAGAGGGTCTGGGCGTCTGTGGCGGGAGGTCAGCCGTGCAGTAATCCTCCACCGTGAAGGTCCCGTCGCCGTTCTCGTCAGCACCATACACGGCGATTACACTGCCGGTGACGCAGCGGTGCTTGTCGATGTTGCCCTCCAGCGCGATCCTCTGTCTCTCGTCCTCCAAAAACAACTGGTCCGTGTCACTGATGTATTTGGAGCGCCGAGGAGGAGGGGTCCGCAGGAGTAGGTGGCCATCCTTCTCCTCACTGATCATCTCCTTCAAGAGGGACGGCTGCAGCTCCATGCTCTTGAACAGAGTTCCCACCACACAGCAGCGCTCCCCCCGCCGCAGGTCGCACAGCTTCCTGATGAGCACGTCCTCTCCCCATGTCCTCCGGGCCCTGTCCGTCAGTGCGGGACTCATCTGCGTCAGCCGGACCATGTACATGCCGGCGTACTGCCGGTCGAACTTCCGGCAGTACACACTGAGTTGGAAGCGGTGGCATTGGGGAGAGTAGGATGCCTGCGCCCTCTGCACTGGCGGTAGAGCCAGGTCTTGGGAGACTGGATAACACAACAGAGATGACAGATTACACTCTCCAGGAACACGCAGGTCAGAGAACACGGCTGGAGGTGTTTCCATTATTATTCGTCCGGAACTGGGCAAAACTCTAGCCGGAACTCCAGCACCCAGATGATCCCGTCCCTTTGTAAAACTTAAATGGAACATTTGAATTGTACTGAGTAAACGAATATGGACATGGCTGATGTCATAGTTCTGACATCAGTCATATCAGAACTGATATCAAGTATGATGAGGAAAGAAGACACCATGGAGAAGTTCTCTGTTGCTCAGTCTGACTATTTTTTGGAAAATATTTTATTTCTTTGTAAAGTGAAACATTATACTTTTGTAATTATTAAGAATAACATATGACATGCAAAACAGATGTTTTTTTTCTTGTAAAGTGACTTGTATAAAAGGTGCCACTTCAAGAGCATATAAGGGTTTTTTTCCATATGGGAGGCCCCACACTCTGAAGGTGACACCATACCCTGAGGAAATAAGTAGTCTCCCAAAAATGTGTATCCTGTCTTCCAGTTAACAACAGAGTATATTCAAGTAGGCCATGGCCTACTTGTGCGCAAAGCGTAGGTTTGCACTCTACCGGGTGCTGATCTAGTTTGTCACTACGACAACGACAAACACACAGGTAGGCTGACACCTGTCCACAATAGACCAGCCCATATCACCATGGTTACACCATTACACATGCAGATGGCCAGTGTTGATGACAGTAGACACTAAGCAGTGCTAGAGACAACTAGTCAGAGAGACATAACGTGTACAGCAGACAAACAGTGTTGGACATACATTAGCAGACAGACAGGTAGTGTTGGACACAGCAGACAGGTAGTGTTGGACACAGAGACAGGTAGTGTTGGACACAGCAGACAAGTTTGCTGGAATAAAGCTGGTGAATCCATCTTATAGCAGCGGTAAATATAGGAGCTCTACAGGTGAGATGACAAAACAAGATGATCCATCCATACACTAGTCTAAACTAAACCAATGTTCCAAATGTTGTTCCTGGGAAGCAGTTCCCTGCATGTATTTGCATTGTTGATGTTTTATGTACATGCTTTCTGAGAACTATTCAATGACAATGACTTGGCATGTAATATCCAGTGACTGTCTTTATCTAAGAAGTTTGGACAGAATCAGAATGAAGAACACTGATGACGCTGCAGATAGTAAGACTAACATCTATCTATCTATCTATCTATCTATCTATCTATCTATCTATCTATCTATCTATCTATCTATCTATCTATCTATCTATCTATCTATCTATCTATCTATCTATCTATCTATCTATCTATCTATCTATCTATCTATCTATCCATCTATCTATCTATCCATCCATCCATCCATCCATCCATCCTATTATCCATATCCTATTATTTATTATCATTATTATTATTACCCTTATTATTGTAGAATTATTAATACTTTCCTCATATTTGTTCTTCTACCTTGTAGTACCACAGTCTCCTCCTGTCCTTCCTCCTCCTCCTCTTCGCTCGGCTCTTCGGTCCTCTAGTTCCCCTCCCTACTCACCAGAGAAAGGCAGAGTCTCTTTCTGCCCCAACTCCAACTTACCTGACAGACTGCTTCTGAAAGATCCAGTTAGTCTCAACTCACTCGACAGACTGTTTCTGAAAGATTCAGTTAGTCCAATCTCACCCGACACCGACAGACTGCTTCTGAAAGATCTAGTCAGTCCAAACTCACTTGACAGACTGTTTCTGAAAGATCCGGTGAGTCCAAACTCACCTGAGAGGCTCCTCCTGAAAGATTCAAGCAGCTTGCTGGACAGTGGACTGTGCTCCACATGGACGGGGATATCAGCACCACCACCACAGGGGACAACTAGGTACCACTGCTCCCAGGAGAGATGCACCATTTGTGGACTGCCTGCTCCTCTCCAACCCCTGGAGACAGAAAGCTCATCCAAAGAAATCAAACTTGAGGAAAAGGGACAGATGACACTGCTGGAACTTAGCTCAGGTCAGATGGCAAAGGTTATATAGTTCATGCTGAACTATAAACATCATACAACAAAACTTCTCCTTACTGATCATTTTGTGAAAATGATTGAATTATTCAAAGTATGCTCTTGAACTCAGTTGATTTCAAGGTTTGTTTTTGGATGCAGTTTTCATATGTCATATATGAATATGTCATATATGAACCTCACCCAACCCTAACCATCATAACCATGACCTGTTGACCATAAAGTCACAAACACCAGTTTGCTTTCTGTAGCTGAAATGTGATTCTCCTCTTTTTGTCTGTGCAGATGTGTGTCCGTGTCTCCCTCCACCTCCTAGACTTCAGAATGATGTGAATCCGCCTGCAGAGCTTCAGAAGGCCTGTGAGGTACATAGAGTAGAAGAAGCAGGAAGTCCTGTGGGCATATTAGATGCTAATTTGATGTTTAGCTTCATTTTATTCTTAGCACTTGTTTGACAGCACTTGTTCCACCGTAAGGTGGTGACTATGTTTCGCCCCCTGTCCATCCGTCCATCCACGTGTCTGTCCGTCCACACGCCTGTTGCGTCACCTGCAGGGTGACGTAAGAGCATGGTGGTGATCCGTCTGACCGTTCACACGTCTGTCTGCGCATGCGTTTGTCCGTCCACACGCCAGTTGCCTGCAGGGGTGAAACATAGTCACCACCAGTGACTGTTAACCACTAAACAGACAGGTGGGTCAGGGTGAAGACCAGTAACAGTCTTCACCCTGACCCAAGATGGTGGAGACCTGTGCCCCAGGTCTAGCTATTATTTAAGCTGTCCTTTCTTAATTATTTCACACTTAAGGGACTTTGGAAAAAGCACATCTGATAAATGCCAATAATGTATTGTAAACTATAATTGAAGAGGGAAGTGTGTCAACTGAAGTAAAATTGTGTTTCTGTTTTAGTGTTCCAGAGACAGAGACAGTGATTTCCAAATGAAGACTTCCCCACAGAAAGAAGACCCTGTGCCCAAAGCAAAAGCAGGCTCCACACCTCCCCTCGGTGTGGCTGTTCTCTCGTCTACCCTGCGTGTCCTCTTGGACCTGGTTGACCGATACTGGAGTGGACCACTCTCCCTCCACCTCCATCCCACATTCCTTGGTACTGGACAGCTCCATGGGCAAATATGTTCTGTAATTTCTGTACTGTAGCTACTTTTAAAATGGGGGTGTATTGTATACCTGCTGAAACTAAATTATAATGATGTCATGATAAGAAACCAGAGTATCTCTCTGATGGTGTACATAACTCCAAATGTTTGTTTTCAGCAATGCGTGACTTGTGTTCTACGTTACAGGACAGGCATATGACCTTCTGTCCATGCTGGCTGTCCCATGTCAGAGAGACACAGGCAGGCCAAGGGAAAAAGAGACACAGAGAGACATGAAGACAGAAACAGTTGGACATATTAAAGTAACGGTTCAGAACAGAGAACTGGTTGCTCTCAGAAGGAAGCTGGCCCAGAGCCAGGAGCAGCTGGTAAGCAGTATATTACTGTTTGTTATGCTCAATCATACACCTTTGATGAACGTGAACCATGGGGGACACTCAGGGAAATATACTCTACACTGTTATATGTTATATCACCCAATAGGTGCTACAATAGAACGCAATAAGTAAAATAATAGACAGATAAATAATAGCATGTAATTGTAACATCTCATGTGTTGTTATAGGTGTCTGTGAAGAGGCGTCTGTTTTTAGCACTGAAGGAGAACTATGAACTCAGACGATCCAACATCACTCACAGCCCTGTCCTTACAGGTACTACATACATACAGATATATTAATATATACTGTGGTACTAGATTATACTGTACTTACTGAATAATATTTAATTATGAGATACTGTACTGTGTGTGTGTGTGTGTGTGTGTGTGTGTGTGTGTGTGTGTGTGTGTGTGTGTGTGTGTGTGTGTGTGTGTGTGTGTGTGTGTGTGTGTGTGTGTGTGTGTGTGTGTGTGTGTGTGTGTGTGCAGGTAACCAGACCAGGTGTGTCCAGCACCAATCAAAGCTTTTGAAGGAACAAGAGGAACATCTGAAACAGCTCCAACATACACACAGGTACACACACGCAGCCTGAGACCTAGTCTGAATTTTCATTTTGTTTAACTTCATTATTCATCTACTCGTTTTTTTGTGTCATCACTTCTGAGTTTTTCAGTCTTTATCCTGGCTGAGTTATCTATCCTGATTTCTGATCGGATGGAAGTGGTATTCCAACTTGAAAATGCAGTTTTTGTTAATAAGGATTAAAATATAGTGGATTTTAACTTCAAAACACATGTTTATGTTTTGCAGATCTCTGGTATCCAGTAATGAGTCTCTTTTGCACCTGTTGGATGGACAGAAAGCTGCTTCTACAGAGAGTCCACCACAGCACAGCACACAGGCTCTGTAATCCTGGACACAACTAAGAAAGACAGAAAGACAGAAAGAAACAAAGATATGAGTAGAGTCTGTTATGCTGTTGAATGGACACAAGAGGGAAGCACATACTTGTACAAAAAAGAGAAGTCTGACCTCGTGACAAAAGTAGTTCTATCCATAGATATATCTATGGTTGTATCCCCACTTTTTGGCTAAGGAAAACATTATATTTACACATATATTTTAATATATGTAAATATAAATAGATAATATATTGGCATAAAGGATACCTGGAATTGTCTTAAATTTTAAATGGTTCTGAAAAAAATGGCTGAAAGCCTGAAACTGAAGATAAAAAAGCTTGGAGACTCAAGAGTAAATTAATGATGAATGCATTTCCTTATTTGCAAAGATGTTTAAAAGATGTTTAAGTAATGCACACTTACAAATGTACTTTAAGAGCTTATAAACATTTATTATTTACAAGGAATACATTATGAGCATTATTAGGTTACGTTGTAGAATGTAATTTTGATTTGAATTAAACTTTTTGAACTCCACAATTTAGAGTTATTATATGTTATATACTGTGTGTGTATATATATATATATATATATATATATATATATATATATATATATATATATATATATATATATATATATATATATATATATATATATATATATATATATATATATATATATATATATATATATATATATATATTCCCCCCCATGAAACATGAAACCAAATGGACCCGCAAGGGTCCATTTGGTTTCATGTTTACTCTCTCAAGAGTTAAAATATTTATCTGAATTAGCCAGAGAATGTAAAAGAATGGTCATTTTTGATCCATGTTTGCCTGTTTTGTTTGTGAATTGAGGGCCCTGGTGTCAAAATGGTTGGTCTTACTCTTAATTTTACCATGAAAATTAAATTCATACTACGCAGACTTTAGTTCAGCTTTTAGTCTAGGGCTAGGCCCTCCACACTATTTTACGTATCTCATTTGGCCCCTTGGGAAAAATAATAGCCCAGCCCTGCTACAGACGGTAGACCCCAGGCCTCCACTAGATGTCGCTGCTTGACCGTCACTCGTTTCTGAGAAACAGTGGGATTGATCAGGATCAAAACAAACGGACCAGTTTAGGAAACCTTCGTCAGTCGTCCGCAATATTTTTTGCAATTAATGCCCTAGATTTCCAAAATGAACGCGCAAAACCCTTTGTGATAAATGCTGTCGACCATGTGGTAAGTAATCTCAGTTTTATTTTAGCTCATGCTTGATGAATAATATATGACAACGTCAGCTAGCTGGTTAGCTTTAGCCACAGCATTGTAATAAAAACATCTTCCTTTGACATTATTAACCATGTAGTCACTATCCCATATCATCTGAACTGTTTTCCCGTGCAATGTTTAACAGCGTATATACTCTATGGCGTATTGCCAAAAGCGTTATTTGGTGGCAATATGACATTCAGTAATAAAGTGTTGGCTGTTGTTGTCCCTTCCAGACTGAAGCACCCTTGTCCCCACCCCATCATTTTATCTGCTTGACTTGAGGAATAAACACTAATGGAGATGCTGCTGTATGTTTGACAGTCAGCAAATAGCTAGCTGCTGGCACTGGCACATTGCATGGCCGACATCTATTATAGCCAGAAGAAACAGCAGCAATGATGTGATATAGCTGAAGAAACTACAACAATAATATGCCCATATCCTACCATAATATAAACACTGAACCAGATATATACAGCCTGCAATGTCATCCCTTACTACTATTGTACAGTCAGAGAGAGAGAGAGAGAGATGGGCTGGCTGCATTGTTTTCCAAGTAAGAAATACTGTACACAGTTGACAAAATGTAGTACTTATTTGCTACACATTATTGACCTCCTAACATGGGGACAATGGGATTTAGATTGAAAAATCTATACAATTATTTTGCAGTCTGGCAGTTTTCCTCTGCTGTGGACTATACTGTACAACCATACTTGTTCACAGGGTGACTGTATTCTAATAAGTGTATACAGTATATAGTCAAGGTTCAAGGTTCTTTATTTCAATGTAATATAATCTATAACATTTCTTTTGCTAGATGTGGCCATTGCAATGGAGTATGATGAGAGACTTGCGATTTTCCGTCAACAACGACTCAACCCTTTTGACCGTGGGGAGGAGGAAGAGGAGGGCGATGGAGTCCACAGAGACAAGACCCCTCCCAAACATGGTAAAGCTCTCTGTAATTCTCTGGGGGTGCATTGTCATTAAAATCATCCTAACTGTAAAGTAACCGTTGGCCTTTACAGTTTTCCCGAAGCTGTTAATAATCCACTAAATACTGCACACAAGAAAATCAATAATCAAGAGGGGTTTACTAGTCCCTCACTCACACCAGCCCAATAAATGGTACTTTTGCACTGTATGAATGATAAGCATGTGTTGAAATTCAAAGTGCATGCTGCACACTTCAAACAGTCTTCTTGTTTGTTGGTGTCATGGTCATACAGTAGATTTACAGTAAGAACATACATGCTTTGTCATTGGTCGCTGCAGTTCAATGGATCGACCTGTGTTACACACAAGGGCGGTAGTGTGAAAGGCATACTGCCACTGGCAGAGAGCAGCTTTATTGGCAAGAGAAAATAAACGCAAAAGTAAAAAGGCGATCTGAGTTAAAACTTTAAAAAGGTATGAGGAGAGCGTGAATGAAGTCTCATAATTGGGAGAGAAGAGAAAATAAACGTTTACATTGCTTCTGAGTGGAAGGAGGTGCTGTCTACCTTTCTATGTGTTTGGTTCATGATTAATGGTGCCGCAATGAGTTTCAAAAAGTGACTTGCAGACTGCAGCATCTGAAACTGAAATAGCAAAATGGAAGTATAGTAGATAGTTGAAATAGCTAGTAATGAATTACAAATTACAAACCTTCATTGTAAATGAGCTATTGGTGTATGCAACCTTATTTTCTGATGTTCTAATTTGGTAATGAGTGGTCACAAGAAAATATTTTCCATTATGTAAAACAAAATGGCTTTGATTTCTTCAATAGCTGCTCCTTTTTATTAGAAATGCATTATCCACAATACTAGTTTCACCAATGAACATTTCAGAAGGTTTCATTTCACGGTCCCCCAGTTTGACATCCATATTAGTCTACAGACCCCTATTTAATTGCATTTCTATCTCTGGAACCTTTAACAGGAACCCAATCTTACAATACATTTGTACACTCTCAGAGTTACAGTTCCAAAAGGGTCAATTTTGTTCTAACCCTGGGGGTCCCTGATCCCTGGAGCACTGCACTGCAGTAGACGAATAACTTAAAGCTGTTGGTTGTGGCGGGAGCAGAGTCGTCTAGTAGAAGAGTTGCGACATTGAGGGGGCAATAAACAGCTTGGTCACATGGTTCAGTTACTTGCGCAAGCCCGTAGACTCAAATGCGTTCTGTTTGTCCCCATTTGTTGTCCCTAAAAAAGAAGTCTCTGTAGAAGAGCCGCCATGGGGTACCAGTAGGTGACAAAAGTGGCTGTTGAACTTGACACTCTGCCCAGGTGCATGATGGGAAGCTGGGTTTTTAGCAGCCATTATATAGAACACACACACACGCACGCACGCACGCACACACACACACACACACACACACACACACATGCACGCACGCACACACGCACACACGCACACACACACACATGCGGGTAGAGATGACCAATTGTTACTGTATGTGACTGGAAGTAGAAGTGTCCCTGTAATAAGGAGATTGAAAGTAGGAAGTGAGAAGTGAATGGAGTACCTACTGTATAGTGTAGGCAGTTGTGTGTAGATAGAACACTTTAAATGCCTTGTAGGATCACAATACATCTGACATTGGTCAGAGCTCAGTTCTCTGGAGGAGTATTGTATATTGGTATGGTCTTCTTCACGTCCATGTCACCATGTTTTGTTCGGAGGTGTATGCAGGTAACAACATGAGAATTACCGTGATTGTTTTATCTCATTCATCAATTGATATTGCGCGTGCGGGCATTCACACACACGCTTTTTAAATATAAGACAGAAGAGTCAATGTCTGTTTATCGACTTGGAAACTACTGTTGAAACATAGTATCTGTAAAACACAGACTATAACACCCTTATGATTTGTGCAAACAACTTTATGCTTTGTACAAACAATCAGCAAAGTGCAGCATTTCCTCATTCTGCTTACCTGACACTACTTCCAAGGTTGTGTGTTGTATTGTTACACTGAAGATAGGTAGAAATTACATTTATTGTAAGGGCTTGGTGTGTATGACCCTAATTTATGATGTCCTAAGTTGGTAATGCACCATAAAGTCAGAGCGCAGTGTTCACAAGTTGTAGTCATGTTGACATGATGTAACTCAAAATGATTTATGAGAATTCTTCAATTCTCATACCTTTTTATTAGAAATGTATTATCCACAATGTACGTTTCATCAATCATTTACAAAGTGAAAAAGGTCTCAATGTTATTATTTTAGCACAAACTCAAACATTTTCACTTGTTCACAAAATATAATTTGTGAAAACAGTCAGCAGAACGTCGCTGTCTGTCATTCTAGCACAACGTTAGGCTACATAAAGGCAATTTTACTGATCTGTAATGATTGGTTGAACTGCAGCGTGGCTTGTCATATAGTATGTTTGAGCATTAACCATGGATGCCTGGACATAAAAGTCAGAGCACAGTCAGTGTGGGTTCTTTTTAATGAGAACTGTGCTTTGTACTGCCTTCCTCTTTCCTTAGAGGCGAGACCCGAGCAATTCTCCTCAGAGACCAGAACCCTGAGCTCTGATCGCGCCATGGATCTTGGTCTAGCCGAAGACCACTTCTCAAGACCTGCCGTAAGTAAATGCATTATGTGTAGTAACTCAAACAAAACAAGTCAGCAAAGAATAGAACATATATTTCTTGATTATGTGAGCGTGAATCAGGGTGTAGTAACGTGTGTGTGTGTGTGTGTGTGTGTGTGTGTGTGTGTGTGTGTGTGTGTGTGTGTGTGTGTGTGTGTGTGTGTGTGTGTGTGTGTGTGTGTGTGTGTGTGTGTGTGTGCGACCTCTTATTACAGAGATCATTTGTTGCATCGGATATTGAACAGCTGAAGCTGGCCATTGAGGATTGTAAGAGACTGATCCTGGAGCTGCCTGAACACTCAGAGAGACAAAAGGACACTGTCGTCAAACTCATTCATCTGCGACTCAAACTGCAAGAGCTCAAGGTACTAGAATCACAGGGCCTGCTAATAAAGCACACAGATGCACACTATTTTTTTTTCTTCTTTTTTTTAATATAATTTTTAGATAAAGCTAAACACTTGTGTGTGACTATGCTTACAGTCACATGGACTTGGATGTTCTTATCTTGGATGTTCTTATTCATGTCCTCTGTCACTCTCCTCATTTATTGTAGTTGTCAATTGTTCAACCCATAAAACCAGTAATACGCCTATGCCCTAAAGGGCAAGGTCACGTGCACTGTCCATATATGGAGCATATCCTGAGTGTACAGAGGGTGTGATCAAAATATGGAATGTCAGAACAGGTCATCTCTATTTATGGAGATCTAAGGGTGGCAGCGGCGCAGTGTATTCATGTATAGGGTTTGATGAGTGCCCAGTAGTAGCTTTCCCTTAAATGCTGTATGAGGAACTGCATTGAAACCGGAATATTGCTATGGTATTTAGTATTTAGTATTTTTTTAGTATTTATTTATTCAGCACATTATAAAACGTTACAAAGAACATATTAATGAAGGGTGAAGTGCTTGGCTGAGGCAAAAAGCTCAGGGGGCTTATACAAGGCCTCTGCCTAAGACACAATCAGTGAGTTACAAAACATCAGAAATATGATGGCAGTGTAAGAAACAAAACAAAATAAAATGACAGCAAGATTAGAATAATTGGATACATGATTACAGATGGAGAGATATAGTACAATGACATGAATATTAAGTAATCTGTTAATTAAATGGGAGTTTATGTTTAAAACAATTTAGTGAAGTAGAATTGGAGGAAATTACTGTGTAGGTGTTCCAAATCTGGGCACCCCTGTATTTGATGGAAAACTGGTATTTCTCTGAAGGACTTTTTTTTAACCATGAAAAGAACATTCACATCTAGGGTGTTGATAACAACATATTCCATGTTGTTATAATCCTGAATGTGAATGTATTCCAAAAGAAAACAAACAACTGTGGTACTGTGCTTATGGATGACATTGATCTGCACTCAGCAGTCATGCGACTCCAGCTGAACAATGTCTCCTTTTGAAAAGCAATTAACGGCTTCTCCTGTTACCATAGAGAAACTTGTCAACCAACATTTAGAGTCTAAAAGTACCACAAAAACAGCAAAAGTATTTGAAATATAAATTTGATGCTGATATTAACCATAGAAAGTATTTTGTTGTTTTTAGTAGCACATGCATACTAAAGCCCTATTGAGTAAAAGACAAACAATTTCTAAAATAAATACATGTTTAAGTTGTTTTAATAATTATAATGTATTAGGATATTTTATTTTATTAGCCACAGGGGTTAAAGTAAATTTTCTTTCTGAATGTCTTCCTTATGTCACCAGTCGTTTTGACTATTCCCCCTCACCCTGCTGCATGTACCCATAGGCATCGTTGTAGTGTGATTGATGTCTTTGCCCTTTTGTTCCTCAACAGGACCCTGAGGAGGACGAACCCAATCTGAGGGTACTTTTGGAGCACCGTTTTTCTAAGGAAAAGAGCAAGAGTGTCAAACAGACCTGTGACAAGTGTAGCACCATCATCTGGGGCCTTATCCAGACATGGTATACATGTACAGGTGAGAATCCTCAGGATGTTGCTAGTGTACCAGGATGTGCAGGCATAGTCAAAGTGACATTCAGCTGGATACCAACACTGTTTTTTTGGCATAGGGAGTTGCTGGCAGGAGAAACTATACACACAACTGTGCATCATTATACAAATTAATTAGAACAACAGAGAGGGAGGAGTTTGTACGTACGTGTGTGTCTGTGTCAATTTAATAACGTCTACACAAGGGGTGTAGACGTTCCTCCTCTGATGGGGGGCCAGGGTCAGTTTGTATCAGAAAAAGTGTGAAGATGCAAGCTGCGTGAGATGTGACCTAACCATCCACGTTTTAGCTGTGAGAGTTTGTCTGCTCGCATTTGGCCTTGCAAGCTGTCATACTTGTGACAGGATTCATAATATCGGAGCAGATTGTATTCTTTGAATACCGTCACCGTCTCTTGACAGATGAGACAAACAGCCTTTCCCTTGAATTGAACAAAAACAATAATCGTGTGTCCACTGCAGGTGGAGATTTTTGCCATTAATCCATTCGGGGCGGGGCAAATGTAGATCCGCAGGCTGTAGTTTGGGGACCACTGGTCTACGCAATCAGAAACAAGCAAAGAGTGACTGATGCAATCCCAGATACGCTGTGAATTTAGCATGTCTTCCATCTGGCATAATCAGTCAGGTTAGGATATTCTAAAAAGGATCCCTGGCTAATAAGACAAATATGCCTTAAAAACTATACTTGCCTTCTATAACTAAAACATGCAGATAAAAACACCTTCAATACTTTATTTCTTTCATAAATAGAGAATCTTTCACTCAATAGGAGGTGCTCCGGTCGCAGGATGATGATGTCACATGAGCAATGAGCATGTTCATCCATGTATTCTATAGAGCTAGATCACATGTGACCTCATCATCCTGCGCCAGGAGCAGTTCCTGCTGAGTGAAATGTTCTTTATTTATGAAAGAAATAAGATGCCATTGGTGTTTTTATTTGTTTATTTTAGTTATATAGGGAAAGTATAATGTTTTAAGCGATGTTTATCTTATTAGTCAGGGATCCTTTAAAGAAAAATGTGTCTCTTTGTTTTTAACATCACAGGTTGCTATTACCGTTGCCATAGCAAGTGCATGAACCTAATCACCAAGCCTTGTGTGAGATCAAAGGTGAGCCACCAGTCCGAGTACGAGCTCAGCATCTGTCCTGAAATCGGATTGGACCGACAAGACTACCGCTGTGCAGAATGTCGCACTCCTGTGTCATTGAGTGAGTGTGCATTCTTCATTTTTATTGCTTTTTATCTGCTTCTTCACTTGATTGAGAAGTGAGGGTTTTGGGTTGATTATCTACGAAATAGCTCAAACTAGTTCATAATGCATTGCAAAGACACACACTGCTGTAAGCTTGTAGATATTAAACAAAGCTATTTTCAATATTTAAGAAATACTAAGAGCCTCAATTTTATCTATTGTGATATGAACTGATGTGAACATCATTGTATTTAAAATGATTATAAAAAAATCTAAAAATATTAATCATTTTGGTTATTATTATTTAATAATAACCAGAATTTGTCTTTGTAATATTTTTCTTGTAATTGGGGTTGGTTGTCTTATAATCAGAGTTGTGTTATATTCGGGACAATATAGTATGGTAATGCCAATTGCACAGTTGGGTCCTGTTTTCTCATTAGCCTTTGCATTGCTGTTGTATCTCACAGGGGGTATTCCTTGTGAGGCCAGGCAGTGTGACTACACAGGCCAGTATTACTGTAGCACATGCCACTGGAATGACACAGCCATCATCCCAGCAAGAGTGATTCACAACTGGGAGTTTGAACCACGCAAGGTACCCTGGATACCACACTGAATAGGCACGGTAGAATGAGTTCTCAAAGCTGAAGTGTTGAGTTTTCAGTAAGGGCCATGAATTCATACATCTGGCTACCTGAATCTCTAAAGTGTAGTATATTCTTAAAATTGCTGCACTTTGGGGCAACAATTGCACTGATCTCTTGGTCTCTTCATTAAGTTCCACCTTGCTAAAAAACAAAAACATTTTAATGCCTAAGCTTACCCGTATGTAGTGACTATTTATGAATTCACTTCTCTGTTCTAAGCTTAAATATTAATTTGTTTAAAGATGCAGTCTTTTTATGGTCTTTTATATTATTAAGCCTCTATTCATTCATTCATGTATTATCGAGTCCCAACCTTAGATTTCGCTATAACGTCTGTAAGTCTGTTAGGGAAAATTTCTCTGGGGTGCCCACTGGCTTAGCGGTCCAGGCACATGTCACATACGAGCTATAATGCACTCTTTAATCAGAGCATTCCCCATCTTTCTTCGTGTTTCCTTTCAATCTTCTCTGATACCAGTGGCGATAAGTTCAGTTCACGCTAGTTGTTGTGGGCCGCAAGAGTTCAACGTTGTAGAAGAAATTTCCTTTAGTAAGGAATGGGATTTTGTGTGAATTGTAGAGCCAGTGACACTCAGTATTTGCTCTTACTGCTGGTCAGGTTTGTAGATCCTCGTTTCGTTACTTGGCCCTGATGATGCCGCGACCTGTCCTCAAGCTGAAAGAAATCAACCCACTGCTCTTCAACTTTGTAGAGGAACTGGTGGAGATTAGGGTGAGTAATCCTAACCTTTATTTATTGATGAGGTTTTCTCATATGAAGTATTTCATATGAGAAAAATGTTTGGAATGAAAATATGGTTGACAGTTGTCAATGACGTGTTAAAGGGATACTTCACTGGAATCTTTTCTACAATTTTGTTGTATTCTCAAAATATTATGGAAAATGTAGCAAACGTGGCTGCACACTGGTGAGGAAATAGGAAACAATAATAGAAAACGCAATAATAAAACTATATTTTAAAAAAATGTATGCAAACAGTAAATGAAAAAGCACAGCCCCCTATCCTTCACCAGGGGAAAAATAATAATAATAAATAAATAACCAAAAGTTTTTGGAAAGTGAAATATCCATTTAATAGGCCTGTCGCAATTACATAATCGCCTGATGCCGCGTAATCGTCTATAACCTCTCTGTATGAATTTACTTGTTGAACTCTGTGTGTGGGGATGTGTACGTGCGCTTGCGTGTGTGTCTGTGTATGCGTGCATGCGCGCCATTTCAAATGGTTGATCACTCTTACAGAAGCTTCGTCAAGATATCCTCTTGATGAAGCCATACTTTATCACCTGTAAGGAAGCAATGGAGGCTCGGCTATTACTGCAGGTCGGCAGTACTGTATTTAAGAAACACCACACACACAGGCATTTTACTGTGGTAGCAAATTGATATGCAGTCACATTTCTAGTGATGTGCATTATGTGATTCATCATTGTCCATCATTGTACTTAATAATCCCACATTTGACACTGTACAGCTCCATGATCGCCAGCATTTTGTGGAGAATGATGACATGTACTCATTACAAGACTTGATTGACATCTCCAGTGGTAGACTCAGCTGCTCTCTCACAGAGATCCACACCACGTTTGCTAAGCACATCAAATTAGACTGCGAGGTAGGCTCTTTTCTTGCATGAAACACAGCATAATACTGATGAGGTCTCTATAATCTTAAAAACTAAGACGTGTGGGGGTGTGTGTGTGTGTGTGCGTGTGTGTGTGCGTGCGTGCGTGTTGCATAGCGGTGTCAGGCCAAAGGATTTGTGTGTGAGCTGTGCAAGGAGGGAGACATCCTGTTCCCTTTTGACAGTCACACCTCAGTCTGCCATGACTGCTCTGCTGTCTTTCACAGGTTAGCCAATCACATCAGTTAAACATGATCCACTTAAATCCTCTATTCTTATTCAAACCTAGGACTTCATTGCACTTACTGCCTTTTCTCCCGTCTACACCAAATCTCTTTCCCACCAATGCATTGTAAACACTGATGGTTCCCCCAGAATCTGGTGCTTGAGTTCAAGACAATATACAGCATTATGTACTGTAGCTGCAGCAGCAATAATTGTTATATGTACTGTATACGTTTGTTTGGTTTGTTTAGAGATTGTTACTACGACAACTCCACAACTTGTCCCCGGTGTGCCCGGATGACAGAGCGCAGGAATGATGAGCCATCGGATATGAAGGATGTATGAATGGCGAAGAGGAGCATACCTGGTGTTTACTGTGACTACTAGTGGATTTTGCACTTTGCCTAAGGTTTGATTTATACTTTTTTGTGTGCACTTGTCACACACTTAAAATGTCAGATATACAAGCATTGTGAGCTTGTAGAACAGCTATTTTCTGTGTGAGACACTGGCCACAACAAAGTAAGAAATCAGGCTTAATATTGCATGCCACACTATCAAGACATTCTGATAAGTGTTCTACCTACAGTGATGGATCTATTCTGTGCAGTCTTTGTTTTGTGAAAGATGTTTATAATGTGTCTTTATTCCATTTCAGTGCACTTCATAATGGATACCAGGGTATACTGTACTTACAAGCCCACTTGGACATTTATTTTTAATTCAAGATTTTACTTGAGACTGGTTGTACCAAGTACTATGATGCGTATGCATATGTGTGTGTCTATTTACAAAGAAAATTCTAATGTTTTAAAATAAACATAATAATGGACCGACCTGTACAAAAAATAAATACAGGTTATTCTGGCATGCGATATTTGCCTTTGAAAACCTCAACTGTGTCAGTTAAAATCCCCTGAAATGAAGAAAAAAGAAAATTAAGCTACTCATCCTAATACTCTATACTAGCTAGACTATAACAATCATTTTGGCAAACTTAAGGCACTCCAACACTACACTAGATTGTAGCACGTGTGTCCCATACACTTGTTGATGTTGCCTGGTCTGCACCACCCATTCTATATACTGTACTTAATATTAATATTGGTGGTTAGGACTCTAATGCTAAGCCTAATTATGGCACCTGCTAACCCTAATTCTCATTTCAAGGGATCTTTACAATATATACCTCCAAGCCTTTAGAACAATATATTAATTTTAGGATTCCTCAAACTAGGGATCACCAAAGTCCCTAGAAAATCCAACTTAATGGCTTGAAAATGGAAATTAAGTTTACATAATACACATGCATAAACATTACTTAATGCTTTCATCTCGTTTCAGTATTTACAAGACATGGCCAAAGCATTTCCAGGGGTCGCCAGTTAAAGTCAGAGAACCCCTGTTACATTTAAACATGGCATTTGCACGTTTTGCCTGTACTCCCCTGCATGAGTTCATACATATTCATATACCAAACTTGATTGTTTACAATATTAACAATTGTTAAATGTAAATAGTCATTGCTAAGACATACTATCAATGTAGCCTAAGCCTATGCACCCTAAATCCAAAACAATTAGAGTTTAGAGTGCGTAATGGCAACGACTGCTCACAATAGTTAGTGGTAAAATGCAGGACAAAGTATAGAAGAAAAATGTGCAAATTTAGCTGTAGCAAATACCCACATATCTATATTAAATACAATATTATTGTGTTTATGAAACAAACACGTCATGCCATTTAATATCAATACTATAACTAAGCAAATGTCTGTCTGAATGTCTGTCTGAAACGAGCATAACTCATCACTGGCTGCACCAATCGCTTTGATTTTTCACACAGTCATTGACCATAACATTAGGAAGAGACTGAGGAAGCCCTTTTTTCAAATTAACAAATTGTTGATTAATAATGAATTTATTGGTGCATTAGATTTCTCCATTCGGTTAACATTGGCAATTCCCTTTTCGGCCACAGGGGGAAATGCAAATAGCAAAACAAACACACACACACACACACACACACACACACACACACACACACACACACACACACACACACTTTCTGACTGGCCATTGCAGTTTCTGTGCAAAAGTGTGCATTAAAGCAATCCTTAATCAAAATACTTGCATCTTTGGTGATATCACATTACCCACACAGTACATCGTTTGGTGTTCATATATTCACAACGGGTAAGGTCCTAATATTATTTCAAATTAATAAACGTAATTTTAGTGTAGTGCTTTCCAAAATGGCCTGTCATAAATATGATGCATTCATAATTCAACATTCATGATTCAGACTGTACATCGGCTATATGCAGTTAGACCTGTTCCATATTAATTCACTTATCAATACATGTGTATTGTGTATGGATTTTCTTCAATTGTGGCAAACCCATTGAATTACTGACAACATTATTTGTTTTAAAATAATGAGTTGTGTCTTATATTTCAGCACGATTAATGGATTAAGCTTCCTTTGAATAATGATCATAGGTTTTGCTGTCAAACTGTGGTAGTTGTCAAATCATGTGGACTATTGCTTGAATAAAGTGATGTACTAACTGTGTGGGCCATGCTTATTGCTTATTTATATGCTTTCATTTATATTTTAATCTATAGACACGAGTTATCACCTACAAGCACGGTTCCCAAACAGTTTGTCATGAGATAGCCTACATTGGGTGTGTCTTAAGGTTCTGACTAATATTGGAATACAGTTAGGCAACCGTTTATTATATACATTATCATTAGTCCTACTTTGTGCACATGCGCATGCGCATGCCAGTCAGGTTATCTACTCTTGGCCCTCATATTTTAGGTTCGTCATCTAGGAGACATTTTTATGATTCATTTTATGCATTTTACCACAAAAAGAGGGTTAGGATTATAATAAGGATTATAATAATAATTTTAACCTCAACATATAACCTCAACAGAGACATTATTATAGGTGACACCAACACAAAAATCATTCCTTCGTTAAAAATGATATGTTAAAACAACGGACCAGTGTCAGTGATCACTGTGTGTGGAGGTCTGGGGCCACGCTTTGAGAGAAAACTGCTCTCAGGATCTCAGCAACATCTGCTACAGTAGCTCCATGAAGTGATAAGCAGTAAACGCCACCTACAGACACTGTTCGGTACATTGTGTACCGATACAGGGTGACCTGATGTCTCCGTTTCCGTGGGACAGTACCTCATTTCAAACACTTCAAGCCGTGTGAATAGCCTACATGAATGATTGAAATTTGTATCAACAGAAATGAGCGTTACAGTAGAAATCAAGTACACGCTGCTACAAAACTGATAACAGCTTGGAAAATTACAGCCTACAATTACAGCAGATCTGGTGAAAACGATTGGACACACTAGACATTAGACTTCTGACACTTAGGTGCAGTGGCGCTTCTAAGCAATTTGGAGCCCTAGGCAAGATTTTCCCTGGAGTCCAGGGCTCCAGGGAAAATCTCCTGTAAAATGGCGCCCCCGAAAGGATAAAATTATGAACTATTCAGCACATTGTGTGTTTTAAATGTTCAATTCTAGTTATATTATAGTATAGTATAATGTATTTATCCATATTAGGCTAATTAACCAGGTATCCTTTTAAAGCCTGTCTGGTGATCGCCCTTCCCCCTGCCCCCCCCTCCCCCCCCCTCCCCTCCCCTCATGGCCGGCCTAGGCAACTGCCTAGTCTGCCCCCTGGTGCGGTGCCACTTGTCCTGGATGCAATACTTTGTATGAACAGTTTGGATCTGGTCACCCTACGAGTTGACCGAGATCTGCGCTCATATTGTAGTCAGCGCGTTGCTTGCAGATCATTCATGCGCTGCAGACAGAACAGAAGCCTTCAGAACAGAAGGCTGATGGTTCATCGGCTCGCATGAATGATGGGACTCATTTCAGTGATCGTCGTGCCCTTTCGGAACCGAGTTCTGGCGCTAGGAAGAGAATTTTCTACAAAAGCAGCAACTTCTCGTCAGAGTCGCCACAGTACTGGAGCACTATCATCGCCGGTAGGCGCTCATTCATTCATTCATTGCTTTTGTTCTTCTGTCATATAATTATTGGCACAGCTTCCAAAAAGTTATGAATGCAACATTGCACATTTGGCACAACTACTTTCAAATTTATATCAGACCGCATGCAAGGTTAGCAACACGACTTGCATGCAAGTGAGGGAAAGTAGCCTACAATAAAGTACACGATGTTCTACCACATTACATAAAGCACAGGGAAAATAAGCGTATGAATGCATTATTTAGTATTTGATCACCAGAGGGTTAGTTGTGCATAGTCGGGGAAATGATATAATTGCAGACGGGGGTCATTTTGGGCCATTTTCTGTAATTTGATGAGATTTTATCTGGGGGGGTGTGTCTGTCACAGTGTACACTAACAGCCCACCGGCAGCATGCATGCATGGAAAGAACGCGGGCGCGCGTCTGTGCGCGTGAATGTAAGTGTGTAGGGCTGCTAGGGCAGGGGTTTTCAACAGGTGGTCCGGGGACCACCAGTGGTCCTTGAGAAGGTTCCAGGTGGTCCCCAGGCTAAATGCTGGAAAGTTGGTTAACCAGATGTAACTCTTGAGAGTGTAAAAATGAAACCAAATGGACCCGCAAATTTTTACACTCTCAAGAGTTAAAATATTCATCATCTGAATCAGCACCACTTAATTAAGAAGTTTACACTGTTTTGTTGGCAAAATACAGCCTGGAATTGTGGACAAAACCAAAGGAATTCTTTAATTCTAGGTCTTTGGTGTGAAAATGTTATCAAATGGTGGTCCGTGGCTCAAATGCTGAATAAATGGTGGTCCCTGGAGTCAAAAAGGTTGAAACCCCCTGGTGTAGGGTGAAGCAGCTTTTACCCTCATTCTTGTAATAATTATAATTGCAATAATTTAGAGCTTCTTTAACGGGGAACTCCACCCATTTTAAACATTTTAATATGTCATTAATATACCTTAGAGATGTTGTGTGGACATGATAAAAAGTTCCCCCAATTCTGTATTTCCTAAAAATGGAGGTCTGAAAAAAATCATTAATATGGTGAAATATACATCTGATGACATCATCAAGATGTATTTCACCATGTTAATGATTTTCCTTTCAGATCTTTCAGAAAATTTTCCTGAGAGGATACAAATGTGAACCAAATGCACCCTAGCGGTCCATTTGGTTCTCATTTGTACCCTCTCAGGAAAATTTTGAAAATGGGCGGTATTCCCCTTTAAACAGATTAAAACATTTTTAATGATAAGTAATTTGATAAAAGACATTGGATATATATTTTTACCCATGAGATGGATGTTTTCTCAATTTCTCAAATGTAGGATTCCTATTTATAGACTTTTTCTTTATCTTTTTTATTTTGGTTGTTTATTTTGGCAAAACTAATTAATTCATTTGGCAAATTTAAGTGTAAAATATGTTGTATATGCACACAGGCATGTTTTGTTGAGGATAAGCAAAACAAACAAAAAACAAACTCAATATTCTAATAATTATAGCCTACATTATGCAAAATGTTCGAGGTGTGTGCCAAAACTTTAACAAAATCTTAGTTATCTTTTAGTATTTTTTATTTAAGTGTTATTCTCTGTAAGAGGTAATTCCATCAACAGAGTTGGAGAGATTATGTTTTCATCCCATTCAGTTTGTTTATGTTTCAGTCTAAGCAAAATAACTTGAGCCCGGATGAGCCGGATGTTCATGGAACTTGGTGGGAATGGCTTGAAGAGTTGAGTGTCTTTGGGCTTGAAAAGTCAAAGGTCACGGTCATCATAATGAAGGGGACACCAAGGGACTAAGGGACATAGAGGGTGATGGAGGAATGTGCTACTGCCAAAGTGCATCTCTGTAGTTGTAGTAGCAGCAGAAGATGAATCACATCAGCATCTGTTTGCACATCTAATGAATTTAATCTTTGTGAAATTGATGATGCATTGTACTGAATATTTTCACTAATATAAAAGTAATTAGTCCCATTGATATAGTTGAAAATTGAGTTGCCAAACCTAACTAACAAACTAAACCAAACAATGTGAATCTGGTTAGTCGGAGAAACCATCTGCAAAAATATTGGAAAAACAGCTCCCCTCTTCTCCTTTTAATTTAGTCTCGACGACTAGAGACTGCATTGTGGCTGACATTCAATAAGAGCTTGTGATACTGGAGGTGTGATTGGGTGTGCTACTACACTATAGGTCATGTTGATCCTGTAGCAATACAAGCCCAACATTTCACATTGAAGGACTAATTGATTTGTTTACAATAGTGTTAATATATTATTTTGTTATGTAATTACACAGCTGTCCTCTAAAGTTCAGCAAGGCAAGGAATATGCTAACAAATTTACTAAACATCTATTTCAGAATTCTGCCTTAATCCAGAGGAGGCTAACAGGATTAAATAAATGGAATTTCGCCCTTGCTCGATTACTGAGCTCCAACAAACCACCAAGAGGTAATACACATAATATGCACACGCATATATTGCATGTTGTACCTTTAACATTAATTCCATATAGTTAATTGTCCTGTGCCAATGAATGTCCATAGGATTTGAGAGGTTTTATCCAAAGAGTGAAGAAAGACCCAACACCAAAAAAGCTGAAGATAAGGGTGAGTCTTAAAACCAGCTTTTTGTTCTACGGGCAGTATTCATTTCCCTCTGTCACCTAAATAGTGTTTCTTTCCCGTATTGTTATTTCATAGATGAAAACATTAATGAGCCAGAACATCAGAAAGGTAATGGTGCAGATAGAGGAGAAGAAGATAGAAGAGGAAGAGGAGGAAAGGAGGAAGAGTCAGACTGGTGGACACGATTTAAGGTGCAGACCGGACAACTTGTTGCCAGATGTCTTATTATTATTATTATTGATATTGTTACCCTTATTATTATTGTTTTGTTTTCATGGGGAGAGTCATTGAGTTGTATCATGGCAAATTTTCAACTGGGGAGTGAATAATCACAGCTAATGTACAGTGAGGTGAACATTGGAAAAATTATCAAAATAAACCCTGACCACCAGCCATTTATCCTCTTTATGATCTTTGGTTTGAATGGACATGTTGACGGGGTGTTGATCCTTGCTTCACACAGAAGGCGGAAACATTTCCACTTACATAAGAGTGCAAACAGAGGCAGAACAAGAGCCTGTAATTGAGTACAGTTTCAGAAAATAATGACTTTGGTAGATTTTAATTTTTGCTGGATTCAATTCATTTTAACTACTCATTTCGCACCATTCTGGATCATTATGAAAACACAAAAAACTATGGTCCAAATTTGTCCCTAATTTATACCTCATTATTCCAGTGACTATGTACTGCATGGTACCATGGCTATTCATTGATATGAACTCTGTTACGTTCTGCATGATACATTGATTTGGATATAATTTGTCAATAATACATTTGATCTTTCCATTTACTCTGATGTTAATAATGAAGACACCACAGTAACTCCATGCTGTCTAAATGAAGGGAAATATATTTACCAAAATTTAAGAGGAAGTCTGGTCTGGTCAATCTCTCTCCATGTTTTATAGCTGTCCAATTGTCAGGGCCTGTAAAATTACCGGTTTTGGCCCTTTAAAAAATGACAGAGACCAACTCCTTCCGGACATCCTGTGCGGTAACATAAATAAATAAATTCTGAAGGCCCTCGCTCTCTCTCACTCACACAGACATGCACAAACGCACGTAAACATGAGCGCTGTGATCCCCCCACCCCTCTCACTTTCCCCACCTAAAAGATGATTGTTGCATTACTTAAGCTCTACAGGGAGAATTAACTCTCACAGACAACTGTTCTTTTTTTAATCCTTTTATAATAGGGATTATATCATTTTATAATATCCAGTCAATCACTGAAATCAATCAAAACCCTCTTGCGACCTCTATAACTGTCACTTTCAGGATGATTTTCCATGGGATGAAAATACCATGCGTAATATTGCCTGTGGTGCAGGAGGCATGGCTACAGCATGTCTGTACTTCTACCTGCGGGAAACAGGTCAACAGATCACCTGGTACGACTACGTCCATAACTACCTGGGGAAAGGACTGGTGAGAGAAACTAAAAACATAGATTCCTTTAGGTGAGTGCCCAATGGCCTTCGCGAATGAGATGTGCTGTGATTGGCCAGGACACATGTGCAAGGATGTGGTGTGACATGCCACTTTGAGCGGCAGTTGGGGCAAATGGTCTCGGTGTCTCACCAGAACATGATTTACTATTCTGTTCATATGAGCAACTCAAGCGCAACTCAAATGAAGCCGAGTCGGCTAAGTGTAGCCTGGTTAAACCGACTCCCCCTGCTCTGCTGGACGGGGCGAGGGGCTAAGTGTACTTTGCAACGTTTGGTGCGGAAATTCATTCTCTCATGCCTCAAGTCTCTTGAGACAGTGACCCTCCGTCACAATCTGTTACAGTCCGTCACACTACGCCACCATCTACTCACACCCGAAGGCCTTTCGGCACTTGCTTTCTTGCTTACTTTGTGGTTGAAATGGTCATGACCTGTATACTATGTTATGCTCCGTGCACAGGTGGATCACCTGGAGGTGATCAACAAACAGTATGTCAAAGTGATTCCTTCCCAAGATGTGAATTCATCACAGGTGGTAAGCAGTAAAGCAAGACATTATGGTTTTCTTATTCACAAATATATCCACAGCATGAAATATGTGTCCAGGTAGCCCAGTCAGTAAAGCACTTGCCTTTCAACAATAAGATTATGGTTTCGATCCAAGGCACTGCCACCTCAGCATATGAGTAACAGTGTATGGCAAGTAGGAGTTGATGGTAGGTGTCATGGGAGTTGGTGGTAGGTGTTGTGCTCTACCTCAGCAATCCATCTCCCAGGGGTCTAGCAGCACATTGCCAAACAATATCTGGCTTACTGTCAACATTATGTCTCTCAAGTATGTGTCACTTGTCATAGACAATATTTACACACTAATCATTTTGCTGGACCTTTATAGCCTTGGAGTATTGATTATGATCTTATGGTGAAATGGCTGTTTTGTGATATGTCACAAAACCTTTACTTGGAATGGACAAAACAAACATCTATTTGTCTATATTTCAGAATTACTTATGGTTCAACATTGGTAGTGTGGACACCTTTGAGCATAAACTGGAAATGGTTCAACAGGAGATGGGTTTAGACTCCGCACAGAGAATACCTGTCTACTACAGCAGTGAGATGGATGGGTGAGTGAGGGAGGGTGATTCAATCTAAGATACAACAGACAATTTAGTGAGTTAGCTGTCACTGTCAGATAACGATAACATTTGTTTCTTTACAGGACACTTCTATTCACTATTCTCCCTACCCTGCTACTGGTTGGATTTCTGATTTTTGCCATGCGACAAGGATCAATGCCACGTAGCGGTGGTGCTGCTGGTGGCAAGAGTCGGTTAAATCCGTTCAGCATGAGTGAATCCAAAGCCAGGATAATCAAAGACAAGGGCAGTGTGCGCTTCAAGGATGTAGCAGGCTGTGAGGAAGCCAAACTGGAGATCCTAGAATTTATTAACTTCCTGAAAAACCCTCACCAGTACCAAGACCTGGGAGCTAAGATTCCTAAGGTATGTGTACATGCAATCTTCTTTTATTAAGGGACCAAGCACACTTGCCAAAATACAGTATGCGTCACTTACAGTCTTACTGCTATTGGTCAATGCTACTTGACTCATGGGGAACACTTGACACTTTGACCAGAAAGCTCCACCCTTGGATTGCTTATTTGTTCATATTGTTCATATTGCTTGCGGCTTGGTGTCGCCTTATGGTTTGTTTCATTGTTAACAACAATGAAGCAAATTATTCTGTCTGGATTGCTCAGTCAGTGTAGCGCCAGACCTACTAGCTGTTTGCTTGGTCTCGTCTTATCGCTGCTTGCAGCTATACTTTTATTTTATTACTATTATTATTTATTTTGTAATTATTAAAGATATATTTTGTGAATTAGAAACCTTTTTATAGGACAGAAACTGACAAGAAATGGGAGAGAACATGCAACATTTGTAGCCTAGCTGGTCAGTAAAACTGTAACTGAGAAAAGAGCATTTGCACACTCAGATCTGTGCTAAAGTTGAGGTCTCAGGACCTTGAATGTAACACATGTCCATGATGTCTCCAGGGTGCAGTGCTGTCAGGCCCGCCAGGGACCGGGAAGACGTTACTGGCTAAGGCAACAGCAGGAGAAGCTGATGTCCCCTTCATCACGGTCAATGGCTCGGAGTTCCAGGAGATGTTTGTTGGCGTGGGTGCAGCCAGGGTCAGTGTTTGGTTGGAGTACAGAGCCCTATGAATGAAACACATTATTTGCAGGACCAAATTGGTCCTCTGAATTATTGAATATACGTTAATTCCTTGATTATACGTTGTGAGCATGTGTACTGTGTGTGACGTAATGATAGCTCTTTGTTTCCCTCTAGCAACTCGTCAGTCTTGATTCTGATAGTTCAATGGTGATGTCACAATTGTTCCCTAAAGGCTTGGACAAAATGTCTGTTAGCCCTAATCACACCAAAGGGTCAAGACTGTCAAGCCCATGTCCCTGCAGTAATATGTCTTGTTGTACTTTGGCGCAAGTTGACGCACATTGTCCCAGTCGATTCAACGCTTGGAATTCAATGGAACTTATCACACCAAAGGGCCACCATGCAACTCCTTGCAACTGTTTGAACCCAAGGAGTTGCGCGGTAACCCTTTGGTTTGATTTTCCTACAAGACAAAAATTATGTGCAAATGGCTCTATTCTGCTTTCTTTTCCCTGTGCCCTATTATAGATAAGGGATACATTTGCCTTGGCTAGAAAGAACGCCCCCTGCATCCTCTTCATTGATGAGATTGATGCTGTAGGAAGGAAGAGAGGCGAGGGCAACCTTGGGGACCAGAGTGAGCAGGAGAACACTCTCAACCAGCTACTAGTAGAAATGGATGGTACGGTTATGATATGAACCACCGGTTGGCATACCATATGGCACATTCAATAATACTGTATTAGGGCTGGGAAATATATTGATCTTATATTGGTACTGTCATATGACACTAGAGATTTGGATGTTTTCATAGTAGTGTGATAGTAGTGTGTTATCATCAATTTGGGTATTTTGTTCGGATTTACTGTACCTAACATTATAGCTCAAGTTCACAGTTTCTTTTCTTTGTAGGGTTCAGAACCAACACTAATGTGGTCGTTTTGGCTGGCACCAACCGACCTGACATCCTGGACCCAGCGCTGATGAGGCCTGGGCGCTTTGACCGACACATCCGCATAGGTACACAACTGGCCTGTCTGCAGTCCAGTATTCCTCTATTGTTAACTCTGCCAGGAGATTTTGTCTGTCTGGCTAATGAAGCATAGACCTAAGCTCAGCGTCATACATACTGTATATTTTGTGCACACTGATCATAATTAATAGCTGCAGAGCTATATCTGTAACATTCAGCACTGTTTTCCAACTCTGTTTGTAATTAGTTTATGTGTGTGTGTGTCTGTGTGTTGTGTGTTTGAAGTCCATCCTTTTGATCTTTGTGAGTGACGTAAATGATCTGTCCATGCCTGTTCTGTGTCCTCCAGCTGTATGGTGGGCTGGCCATGAATGGAGAGAGATCACACTATGAACAGGAGATTGACAGATGTTTTGCTTATTTTATCAGGCCTTGGTTATATTTATGATTTCTAATAATAAGAAGAAGACAAAAAATAATAAGAAGAGATAACCTTATTAGGAAAAAAATAGTTAAAAACTATAAATTTAATGTAAAAAAGTGATCTGGAATTTATGCACAGAATGCAAAAGTGTGCTGTACTCTAAAGTGATGGGAAGCTAGCACTGGAGCCATCAATATTGAGGTAGAAGACGGAGTGGAGTGGGATAGGGAGCAGGACAGTGATAAGGTGATAAGACAGAGTTGTGTCATTGGGTTTGTTAATATTCATGATGTGTCTTTCTCCTCCACCAGGACCACCTGACATAAAGGGCAGGGCATCCATATTTAAGGTGCACTTAAGACCTCTCAAGCTGGAATCCAGTATAGAGGAAGAGGTTCTGGCTAAAACGCTAGCTACACTAACTCCAGGTTTTACTGGTGAGCTCATTATAATAATTGCATGTCTAATGTGTTATGTGTTAGCTATATACATGTCGGTATGGCAGTTTCTGGATTATTTAATAGTGCTTGTTATAAGCTTTTGTTTGCTACATATGTGAATATGTTATTACATTTCTGATGGCTTCTTTTTGTGTCCCAGGAGCCGATATCGCTAATGTGTGTAATGAGGCAGCTCTTATAGCAGCGCGTCACCTCCACCAGTATATTAGCACTAAGCACTTTGAACAGGCTATCGAGAGGGTTATCTGTGGTAAGTTAATGGCTTTATTTAATTTAAATGAGTTGTCAGTGTTATTTTGACAGTCCTTTTTAATATGTTTCAATCTCATCCAGTGGTATCAATATTAGTTTAAAATACCTGCATAACTTGAGCGTATGCAAAGGGAACTAAATGGGCATATGGATATTTCCAAAAGTCATCATTCAGGGACCATTTGGTTCCTTTTGTATACTCTCAGAGTTACCCTGCTGGTCCCTGGAGCCACCTTAAGAACTACTACTGGCCAATTAGTGCTGAAAGCATTTGCTTATAAATATAAATGAGTGAGGTTGTTGATCAATCAATATCAATACATTATTGATATCTTACTGTGAGGTATTCTGGGGTATTCCTGTTCCAATTTAGGCTGTCATTTAGTTAACATTTCAACAGCAATGTGGAGTCATATACAGTATGCTACATTATTTCATCAGATTTTATATTATGGCTCAACAACTAGTTTGCATGCTAGCCAAAACAACAACAACAACAACAACATTACAATCATTACAACAGTGTTTAATATTAAAGGCAAATTCAAGCAAAATATATATATATATATAAATTCACGGATACTGTGGAATTCTTCTATAATCCTGATCACTGTCAACCTTCCCATCCAATTCCTTCTCTGATTGTGTACATACAGTACATACTGTATACATGCATGGTCAATGTCTGTTAACACATCCTTCACACCTGCAGGCCTGGAGAAAAAGAGCCAGGCCCTCCAGGCTGTAGAGAAGACAGCTGTGGCGTACCATGAGGCTGGCCATGCTGTGGTCGGCTGGTTCCTACAGCATGCTGACCCCTTACTGAAGGTGCTCAGACACGCCTTCCTACTGTTGTCTTTTTTCTCCCTGTCATCACCCCTTTTTTCTCACCTTTTCTGCACCTCATCAAGAAGCATTGATTGATTGTATACTTTCAACAGTCATACAAATAAAGGCTAAAAGGATAACACAAAAAGCCAGATAGGCTTGTTTCCAGCATGGAGTCGAACCCTGTATTCACTTCATCAAGACATATGGTTGTATGGTAACAGGTTCTGGGATTGTTTTTAAATGTCGATATCGTCTTCATACGTCATACGTTTAGAGAAGTAGGAAGAAGGATTGCATGAGGACAATGAAGGAATTATCTTGACACACAAACACACAGTTTCCAACCTCCTCGTGCACACTCTCATATTATCTTTCAATCATTGTCTACATTGACTAGTGGTGTAATGTGTGGGTCCAATCTGCAGGTGTCGATCATTCCCAGAGGGAGGGGCCTGGGCTACGCTCAGCATCTACCCACGGAGCAGTACCTGTTCACGCAGGAACAGCTGTTTGACAGGATGTGTGTGATGCTGGGAGGCCGCGTGGCAGAGCAGGTCTTCTTTAGCCGAGTTACTACCGGAGCACAGGACGACCTCCGGAAGGTCACACAGTCTGCCTATGCTCAGGTAAAAACACTTCACAGACGGCAGGCTTAAAGTGAGGGTCTCACGCTAATATCAATATCAACTTTTTCTCATTCTAACTAGGACAGAGTTGTGATGGTATTCGAAAATGCAAACATATGGTTATGTATAGCCTGTTCAATGCTATGTGAAGTCGGAGGAGACTAGTGAAAATTCCCTTCCACCACCTCAGAGAGGCCCGACCCAAAACTGTTCTTGTCTTTTATTGTCCAGACAGAGACCATAACATTATTATAAGTACAACTGTAAATGTTGGATTGTTTATTTTCCTTATATGAAAATCAGTTTAAATACAGCCTACAAGAGTTTACCAAGGTGGGGTCCAGGGACCCCCCGAGGTCCTTAGGGGACTTCCAAGGGGTCCTCAGCTATTATATTGGGTCCCCTTACATATCTTTGTCTTGGTACCCGTTCTGTAAAATATTCTATTCATTCTATTCATCATGGTGAAATTGCTCCCTCTAGTGGCTAGCTATCTATTTGAACACAATTTTGGTTATAATGGAGAGTATAAAAATTTTACACAGTAAGACATTTATGTTTTCAAAAATTGACTTTTTAACTGGACATCCTCAAGAGGGTCTTTGATAGATACTACTAAAAGGACATATCCATGCCATCCATCCTTCAAGGTCTATTCATAGTCACAGTTTATGATGAAGAGGTGACCAAAACTACAACACATGATGTTACGTCGCAATGGTCACCACTCACACACCACATGTTTTTTACCAACCACAATAATCTGGACAATGAATAGGCCTTTAGCTTAACAGGCCATCTGCTGCTTTTCTTTCTTTCTTTCTTTCTTTCTTTCTTTCTTTCTTTCTTTCTTTCTTTCTTTCTTTCTTTCTTTCTTTCTTTCTTTCTTTCTTTCTTTCTTTCTTTCTTTCTTTCTTTCTTTCTTTCTTTCTTTCTTTCTTCCTTTCTTCCTTCCTTTCTTTCTTTCTTTCTTTCTTTCTTTCTTTCTTTCTTTCTTTCTTTCTTTATTTCTTTCTTTCTTTCTTTCTTTCTTTCTTTCTAATCAATTATTATAAATTTACCAGTCCTTTCCCTTCACAACCCCAGACTAAATCCTAGCTCCATTTTCAGGTGGTGCAGTTTGGAATGAGCAAGGCTGTAGGTCAGATGTCCTTTGACCTGCCTCAGCAGGGTGACATTGTGACAGAGAAGCCATACAGCGAACTCACTGCCCAGCTCATAGACCAGGAAGTGCGCTCACTTATAGACACCGCCATCCATCGAACGCATGAACTGATCACAAGCAAGAAAGACATGGTAGAGAAGGTGAGAGATCATGACAGATCATCAGAAATAAAGAAATCTTAAAGTTGCAATCTGTCAGTTATCCCAAACAGAGGTACAGTAAATGCCGACCCACAATAAAGGTGTGGTGTTCAGGAGAAATGAGGTAGAAATGAGTAGTACAGTAGTAGTGTCTGTTTCTTTCGGTGTGCCATCTAATTCAAATAACGGACTTTATCAACTAGTAGCTACCTGTCTGACACAAGAGTAGAAACTTCTTCAAAGACTTGGGAGACGACATCCAACCATTGCAGATGCACTACTTATATTCTATTAACATTTTACACTAGGGCTTTGAGTGCTACGGTGTATCTGGCTTGGCTGGCGCTCCAACAAACACATGTTTGTTTTTGCACTAAAGTAACCACTTCAGGCTTATCTGACACCTGTTCAGCATGGGGCGAAACTGAGCAGCAGTCCCAGAGTTCCACACTGTTGATTGTTGAATATTACATTTTATTGACTTGATTTTTCTTTTTTTATTTATCATTTCATCTCTGCTGTTGCAGGTTGGAAAGTGTCTACTAGAGAAAGAGGTTTTAGACAAGGGTGACTTGCTGGTTCTGCTAGGGCCGCGTCCCTTCGAAGAGAAGTCCACGTATGAGGAATTTATTGGACTTGGAGACGTGGATGAAGACATTGCCTTACCTGAGGGGCTGAAAGACTGGAACCAGGACAGAGGGGAGAGGAAACAACCAGAACAGAAACAAGGGAAGGGGGCCCTTTACCTGTAGATGCACTATTGCGACCCAGAGAAAAGGCCAAATATACCTACCGGTATACATAGATTCAAAGGGCCATTTGGCTCAGACTGTCGGGCTTAGAGTCGTGTCAGGGTTATTCTTTCGTAAACCTCATACAACCTGACCTCATTCATTTCATGAAAAGAAGCAGGATGTTAGCACGGTGATATAATGTGCGTGTGTCTGAAATGATCTAAGAATTATACAATGTGCAATTAAAAAAAAAAAAAAAAAAAAACAATTCTATTCCAATGGGAATGCCAAAAATGGCCTCCCTACGTTTGGCTAGAAGCCAAGCTTCTGTTCCTGTGAAGGCAGCTGTCTACAGAATAACATTCACTAGAGGTGCCTTGATACACTGTACCTCCATAATGGCACTGTCTGGATGTACTGTACAATACATTCTATCAACTTATAATGAACATGCAGTGAAATGTTAAAAACATATCGGGCATAGTATTACATACTGGTATGTTTGCAGATGATGTTAATATCTGTAAACTCACTTTGATTTCAGCTTAATTGGGCTCCAACATGAATTTGGCATTTTCAAGATATTATTACACCTCTAAAGACCGTCATTGACAAATCTGTGAATTTCTGAATGGACATGTCTGAATGCTCTTTCCCAGATTCTTTCCTAATGTCGTCTTCAGGGACAGATTTGAAACGCCCTCGTCCTTTAACTTTAATATCATTGCTATGCTTAGATCAGTCAGTGGGTGGAGACTGAGGTGGGCGTGGAGGGGGACAGGGGCCAAAGGTGCCCCTGAGGTATGGACATTTGTGGTACTGCAGCTGAAATGACTTGGTATAGTATCATGAGAGAGGATGAAAATAAATGATCTGAGTGATTGTTTAGGCTTCTTCTCTATCAGGTCTTAAGTCAAAACTTGGAGCTGCTTGGCTGTTTTGAGTGGGCTGACAGCTTTGCCACACCTCCAGGGTTTGACTTAAGACTTAAGACCTGTTACTTAAGACAAGCAAAATAGGACCCAGTGGGTGTAAAGAGGTATTAAAGGGCACATTTATATAGTACATTGGATTTTAAATTCATGGTGGACCCCTTTAAACTGTGTTTCTACTCATGAGGCGGTTCTCTTGCTCTTAGTTAACATCTATGTCAACAATCTTTCTTGATGTATTAGAACTGAAACAGATGTCAACTTTATATACAGTACATAGCAGCCCCTGGATCATTGTTCTGTATTGTTTTTCTGAGTTACCTACTGTACTATGATGTGTGTTTTGCATCATTAGACCTACATATTATACCCCACCAGAAGTATAGTCATTTCTCAAAAATGGAATTTTACTGTAACCGTTAAAGAAACAATATATCCTGTCTGTCTACACACTATACACTAGTGTCAATATTGATGACTGCATCAGATCATGTTCTTATCAAGTAGTATTTTTTTTTTTTTTTTTTACCAGAAATGTGACTGTTATTGTCAATAAACATAGGCACTGAATACACTTGATAGACTGTACATACAATATTATTCATTATTGTTCTATATTGTTATTATCTCTGTCTCTACATCCTTCCTTCCTTTAAAATAATGAAAAATAGTATGTCGTCCGAAACCATGAACTACTATAGTATGTTGTTTTTTCTCACGATTTTCATCCTTGAAAATGATGTAACAACATACTATAGTATGTCACCCAAAACCATAAACTTTACTATAGTATGTTTTTTTATTATTAAAAATAATAATGAAAAACGACATACTAAAGAGAGAGAAAAAAAAAGATCACCTAGAAAGTCCAACCACAGTTTTATATATTTATAATTCAGCTAGTGCATACTGTGGAGACACATGCTGGAACGTTTTAGAAATATTTTGTAGTGTGTGTGTCTGTGTGTGTGTGTGTGTGTGTGTCTATCTGCCTCTTTGAGCATGGAATGAACTCAGCAGATTAGCTGAGTTCATTCAAATGGATCCTTACGGGTCCATTTGGTAAAGGGGGGCTCCAGGGAAAATCTCATATTATAGAACATAATTATGATATGTGTTTTAAATGTTCAATTCTAGTTATAGACTAGGACAAGTATAACGCATCCATATTAGTCTTATTAGCCTGGGACCCTTTTAAAGCATGTCTGGTGGTCACCCCCTCCACTCATGTTGCCCTAGGCAACTGCCTAGTCTGCCTAATGGGAAAAACGCCCCTGGCTGAGCTAAAAATGTCATGTATGATGATAAGACCACCACTCACAGGAGTCTGATTTCTGAGTGGTGCATCTCCAAGTGTTGTCCCTATGTCTACTGTGCCAAGAGTACACACAGCACAATACATGAATTGCCATTTCAGAAAACAAACTTTTTTCTTCTTTTTCTTTTAATTTGTTCTTCCTTACCAGTCTCATTGGATTTTATGTACATGACCATGAATTATTGGTAATTTTTTTTAAGCTATATTAGCCCAAAATGAGAGAAGGACAGATGTAATCAGGTTCAGAAAATTGAGAAACGTTACAATCGATGTACAGTGCAATTTAATTCAACTTAAGAAATAAATAAATAAATAGATAAATAATGAACTAAAACAGAATTTTAACTTTATTGGCACTTTGTTGTGTTTTGGCATTTTTGTAGAAGAATGTATTAAAGGTATATTCAGTGATTTCACTTTCACACTCAAATATCCCATAAGCCTTCATCCAGTCAGGATAGGGTGGGCCTTCCTCCAATCAGGATCGAGCACTGCGGGCCTTGGTGCACGTGCTGTTGGCCTATTGCATGTCCCCCACTGTGCATGTGCATATCTTATTACTGGGGTGCACTGTTTTTTGTTTCCAAATCACCCAACTCACTGAATGCTCCAATAAACTAATTAAACTAGTGAAATTCCAGTCCAACTACTTGTGAGTATGACGCTTCAATCTACAGTATATAATAGTAATATGAGTGGAACATAGCCACAAAACATAATTGGATGACTTGAATTAGCAACTGCAATTGCAATCATTCTGGAAATTATTCTGGAAGTTATGTAGAAGACAGATTTTTGGAAAGAACGTTTATGAAATTGTAACATAGTAGCAAAGATGGCAGTTTTAAAGCTCACTGCCACCTTTTGGGCCATGTACTGTATGCCAAAGTGAGCCAATAATTCCAGGGGGCACCATATATCAAATTCAGTGCAAGGACTGCAATCTTTTCTCAGGGAAATTGCAATAACAACACTTTCTTTTTTTTTTCTAAGAATGGAAAAGGTGTGATGGAGAGTAGACGTGTCGGATCAGGGTGGCCTCAATGAAACACAACCCAATTTTCCTGTGCAAGTTACCTTAATAAAGGCAGCGCATGGTCTTACATAATGCATTAGACAAATACATTATGGTATGGTCTCAGGCCTGGCCTTGAATTCTGAATAACACTTGATTGTTTGGTGTCTCGGCACTGTGAATCCAAAACGACCGACCTTAGCATGGCCATATGGAGGCAACTCTTCGCAGTCTCACTCTCCATGCTGCATCTTCCACCCTTGCGAGGCTGTAAAGGATGGAGTTGGCCACATACCCTGTTTGTCAGTTAAAAACAAAGTTTAAAAATCCCAACAGCCCCAAATTACTACAGGAAACCCTGTCCTGTCCCCTGTCCTGTGTGTGTGTGTGTGTGTGTGTGTGTGTGTGTGTGTGTGTGTGTGTGTGTGTGTGTGTGTGTGTGTGTGTGTGTGTGTGTGTGTGTGTGTGTGTGTGTGTGTGTGTGTGTGTGTGTGTGTGTGTGTGTGTGTGTGTGTGTATTTGGGTATATGAGCAAGAGTGTGTGTATTGCACAGTACAGACAGTCAGTACAGAGCACAGCATCCAGAGTTCAATCTGAAATAGTCTATTCAACACAAGTTTACGTTGTATGAGTGACCAGTGGACCGCTCTCTCCATCCACTCTGGCTGTGTCTGGGTCTCTCTCTGTGCATGGCCTGGCCGTGTCTCCTCCCTGTGCGTGGCCTGGCTGTGTGTGTCTCGCTGGATGTCATGGCTGCTTGGGCCTCTCCGGCTTCATTAAGGGCTCTGTGGTGTCCGAGTCGCTGTGGTGCTTCCTCTCTCGGGGGTGGTCAACTTTGCTGCAACGCGTCCATGAGGGAGAGCGCATGTATCCCCCTCGAGGTAGCATATGCTGGTGGGGACCTGGGAGAACCAAAACACATTGGTGCATAGATGGACACAAATCCAACAACACATGTACACCAAAAGGTACAGTACAGTGTGCAATGTGCTGAGTAGAGTAGGCTGTACAATCACTGGGTCTCATGCGCCAACCGTTCTTATGAAGTTCTTAAGAGGAAATTTATTCTTAGGCCCACTTAAAAAGTTTTTAAGAACATTTTGGGATACCTCAATGTTTTCTTAGCTGTGATTTGTTCACAGGAAAGAACAAAATCTATGCACAGTTTGCACACTGTGGAGGACTCTTAGGGTGCCTTTTTTGTTCTTGAATGAATCTGAAAATTCTCTCAGGGAGAAATCTAAGAGGGAAAGTAAGAAGTAAGAGAGAGAGTAAGAAATTATTGACACATTGTTGTTTGCATATCTTACACACTCAAGTCACACCAAAATGTTTTATTTCTCATAAGCAAATGCTTAACTTTTTGCTTCTTCCTTTCAACTTATTCAAGCACTGATCTTCTGTACTGAGTTTGCCATTAACAGTACACAATATAAAACTGCTTTCAAAAGATAAGAAAAGAAGAAAATAACATTTGGGTTATTTTTTTTCTTTGTTCTTTTTGTAGTGAGTTCTGTGATAGAGATGCTGTATCGTTTTCCTTTGATGCATTTTTTTGTCCAAGTCCGTCATCATCATTCCAACATTATTGTTCCATAACAAATTTCTGAACTTTATATCTCTGTTCTTCTGGGGTTGAATGGCAACAAGGAAGGAGACACACTCTATGACACACACATAGATGTATATATAGATATATTTTCTTGTACGCCTTTTGCTTCCGTTTCACTTCCTTGGTTTTGTCTCTCTTTCCACATACAGTATGACTATGCAGAAGGACCATACTGGTACATGTCAAGTAGATAGATAGTAGATTGAGTAATTGTCACTGCTCTCTGACACCACTTGGTGGCACTGTCCACCATTGTCACATGGACAAGATTCATTGCACATACTGTATCAAGAGGACTTAAACCCTATACTTTGTTTAAAGGAATAACCCAGAGGTCCATATTCCCAGCCCACCCCCATTCAAATCATCTACAAACTAACACATTGCAAATTGCAGGCTTGTAGATGTGCTAAGCTCAACATATTATTATTCCACAGAATGTTCACCTTAAATGTTTGCCTTTTATGAGATGGCCAGAATATGGCTAGGGTTCAATAATGCCTGATATCCGGTACAATGCCACATTTGGTACAATGCAAATTGTGCCACAATTCCTTTGCAAGTTGCGAGTGTAAAAAATCACCCTGTTTAAAATGTGTAACTCTGAGTTAAATGATCACTCTGGATTTTGCAGAAAAAACCCTACAGTATGTCTGAATAATGTATTCCCTAAAAGCCATTCAGACATAATACACATGGAGGGAGCGAAGGAGAGAGAGCATGGGACAGAGACATGGCGTTATTGATCTCAGATGATTGATGGAGCCTCCTGTGTTTTAATGAGTGAACAAACCTCAGCATGTAGAAAAGGCTCCACTAGCCTGTTCTTTTCTTTTTCTCAGACTAAATTTCAAACAGTAAAATGTAATGAGTTGAATATACTGTCTCCAACAGAAGTAAGTCTCCAACAGAAGTAGGCCTAACTCATCTTTAATAAAAAGTAATTTAATAATTGGTTAATATTTTTTCATTTTGGGATCATTATAGGCACTTGGGGGGAATATCAGAGCCAGGCTGACAGCGGAAGTCCACAGGCTACTGAAGGTCCGGAATGCTGCTCTCAGAGCAGGCGATGATGAGGGCCTGAGAACAGCAAGGGCCAACTTGGACCGTGGCATCAAAGAGGCAAAGAGGCAACATTTCCGGCCGGGTGTGGAATGACTGTGCAGGAGAACTGGCTCATGTCATCACAGACATCTTTGTGCCAGGCTGCTGTCCCTATACATGCTTCAAAGAGGCCACCATCATCCCCATCCCGAAGAAACCTTCTCCAACCTGCTTCAACGACTACCGCCCTGTTGCACTGACTCCAATCATCATGAAGTGCTTCGAGTGTTTAGTCATGCATCACATCAAAGGTATCCTCCCTCCTAACCTGGATCACTACCAGTGCATATCGGGCCAACAGATCAACCGATGATCTCCAATCTCCACCGTACTTCACTCTGCCCTCACCCACCTGGACACCAAGGACGCACACATACATATATATATATATATATATATATATATATATATATATATATATATATATATATATATATATATATATATATATATATATATATATATATATATATATATATATATATATATATACAGTATATATAGTATATACTGTATATATATAATCCTACTGTCATGCTGTGAGCTATATACTTTTTTATTCCAAACATGTCTTTCAATTATTCGATGAACTGAAAAATAAATCGATAGCTACAGCCCTGCTTGAATGTAAATGTAGCCACCTCCTTGCCTTGTAGTTTGAATGATGGCTCATTAACTTAAGCGATTGTCTGCAAGCAAATTACAACACACGAATGCACACCACTATCCTCACCACACACACACACACACACACACACACACACACACACACACACACACACACACACACACACACACACACACACACACACACACACACACACACACACACACACACACACGGGTGCATGCACGCATACAGACAGACTATTAGTGGCATTAGTTGTGCCTGTGCAACTCTCACACCACCACTCCTCTTCATCTGTGTTTGTGCAGTGTTCCTTCTGAGCTGCTGGCTGGCTGCCATTACATTCCTCAATCAGTTTGTAGCTGTGTTGTGTAGCCACCGTCTGGGAAAGCACTACAGTGAGTGACTAGCCTACTCTCTGCTAGAGAAAGAAAAGCTATAGGACAGAACAACCGTGTAATTTTGTTGATGATGGTGGTGCATGTCATGTGTGAGTGCAATACACACATGGGTTTCCACGTCAAATAGAATAGGATAGATCAAATACAATATAATGACAAGAATGTTCCTTTGCTAACCTTCATTTACAATTTACCTTTTATAATTACAATGTAGGCATTTAGCTCTTATCCTAGGAGAGTAACAATAAGCAATAACAGCACAAAGCAATAACAGCACAAATACATCAAATGCATAGACATAGTTAGCCATCTAGAACCTATCAATTGTCTAACAGTAGAATATCTGTAGATTCAGAACATAAACACTAAATCCTATAGGATGCCTGATCAATAGTCTACCATGCTGTTCACTTTATATATTTTAGCATTTGCCTGAGGTTTCAAGGTCAGCAAGACTACACTGCAAGCCCCTTAAAACAGAGAATTACCAATGTATTGACCATTTCCTGCATAACAGCCAAAGTAATATCCAAACACCAAATTGTTCTGTGTAGAAGGATTTGTATTTAATGCTATAATAATGTTTAGAGCAACAAGTTAAATACCCAAAGTCCCTATCACAAAAACATACGGTGTTGCACACTGACATCAGTCAAACACACACACACACACACACACACACACACACACACACACACACACACACACACACACACACACACACACACACACACACACACACACACACACACACACACACACACACACACACTTCCCATATAACTTACATAACTTCCCATGTGCCCTCAATAGTGTGTACTGAGTCTCCTCTGTCTATTTATAGCGTATCCATTATTTAGACATAGGGTAAAAGCACCGCTATATTAAAAAAAAGTCACTTTCGAGCCATAATCACACCAAAGGGACAAGACTGTCCCTGCGGTGTGATAGGCCTATGTCTTGTTGCACGTTGACCCACATTGACCCGCGCTGGTGCACATTGTCTCAGGTGATTTAACGCATGCAATGGGCCATATCACACCCAAGGGACAAGACAGTTTTACCTTTAACTCTTGTAACTGCTTGGACCCTGCAAGGAGTGAAATGGGCTTTAGAGATACAGTATCTCCCAAAGAATTCAGCCACAGGAATGGTCTCATGTTTGTGACCAAACATGAGTTGGGAGTCTTGGGACCCCCCCATAAAAGCATCATATTTGCCAACCTCCCCCCACCAACACCACCCTGATGCATTATGTTTGGCTCAGCCTCGGTTCCAACTGAGTGCTGCAAGACATTGTGACCATATAGATATTATTTTCACAAATGCTGTTGTCATATATATTTTTCACAATTTGGACAATGTTTAATCTCCTTTTATTAGTTTGTTGTTGACTTGATGGAGTATTTTGTTTTTGAGGGCTATGCTAACCCCTCCTATAGCAACTGTATTGCCTTCAAGGCAATGATGCAGCAGTGCAGAGAGAAAACGCAGACTTTTTAGTGCTGTGAGCCTATAAAAGAAAGAAAACATCCACTAACTTGGGAGCTTTTAGGAGCCAATGCTGTAAGTTGTATTTGGCTGGGTTTTTTCTTTGTTGTGTCATGTTTGGATTGATGTCAAGTGTGAACAAACTTTGATTGTTTGCATTACCATTTTTTATTACTTCTGCAGATTTCCCCAGTCAATTTCATCTCCGACTCTTGCCTTCATTGGCTGCGGTTTGTTTTGATGTTTAGTGGCAGTCCCATACACTGCCATAGGACACATTATAATTTCAGTTACAGTATACCTGAGGATGGAAGTGTTGGGTTGTACCTTAGCAAAGGACTAGATGTTGCATTGTCAGTAGTAGTAGTGCTGTGCTGCTGTTACATTTCATGTAAACATGAAATGCATTGTTTGCATGCATTAGACTGAGGGAAATGTGCAACATATGGTTTTATAATAGGGTCTGTGTATTGAAGAGGGTAACTCCATGGTATACATCAGAACACAAACTGAGGAAGCCCTGTTGGTCAATAGATCAGTTTACTAAATCACATTCCATCATAAAAAAACGAATGATGTGAGTCAGATACAGGTCACTATGTAAGCCAGGCAGAAATGTCTGTGTCTCTGTCTAGTGTGCCATGAACAGTATTTGCTTCCTGTGTGTCTTGTTGGATCTATAATGGCAGCTAGTTGGTGTGCAAATATCATTTTAGATCCATTCTATTATTGAGGGATTGAGGTCATTTTTGTCTTAAATGCTTATCACACTGCAAGATAAGACTACCGTACTAATGAAGAAACATCCACATTTTATTCAGCCCACATTACTGTTTGTGATTATATGGACAGCTTGTGAGAGAGAGCAGCCAGGTCCTCCGTCTGTCCTCCAGGATGGTCAGAGAGAGACCCTCTCAGGGGCGCTTCAGACTGCATAGCTCACTTGGCCACTATAGCCAACCCTCCCTCCATATTCAACTGCTTATCTGTAGTCGGGTTGCAGGGGCAACAACTCCACCAAGAGCTCCCAGCTTAACTTCATTATTTGGGATCCTGTGGCGGTCCCGGCAGTTATTCTACCTAGGCAGACTCTCCAGAGGCAACCTAACCAGATGCTACACATATGCTGGCTATGGCCAGCCTAAGAGGTGATAATGGTAGTTTTACAGGAGGTGACAAATACGGAAATGCTCTGTGAACTTTACAGTTGCTTTTTGATATTCAATCACTCAGCAAATACAGGTATGTGTGTTCACAGCGTTAAAAAATGTTCATTATTCCCTAAATACTGTATGTCTGCATCTTTTACAACTGTAAATGAAACAGTCTAAAGCTCACCACATTACCGTAACAACTGAAACATGTAATCATCATGTTCGGGAGGCAAAAGCATAATGGTTCCGACTCCTAAAATGGTTGACCCCACCCAGGGGATTTCTCAAGGTCAAGGCTAATTGTAGGAGCAAGAGTGAATTCACTTCAAGGACTCAAACACGATCCGAGTCCACAAAGTCAGCCACTTGATCACTGTCAGTGGAATACTGCTTGATGGATTGCAGTGGTTGCAGTATGTTCCAAGTTCTAGGCTTTTGCAAAAGGATAGAATTGAAGTTGTGGTTTGTGTGTCTTGTCTGTCTGGGACACCCATGCAAAAATGGACTGTGTTGTGAGTGCAATGGTCAAGTTGACAACCCTGTCCTGACCTGACGGGATGATAATGTGCCCACAAAGCACGTCTCGATATTGGTATGCCTGATGCAAATAGCACAACACGTGCCCATATAATGGATGTACGTATGTAGATATACTGAAACAGCTTGTGTTCTATTAAGATTTCGATCAATGTTGAATGACTCTTTCAGGGTCTATTTCTGCTGACTTGCTGTTCTGAATGCATAAAGAGGGGCAGACAGAGCAGAGAAATGAACTCAAGGCACGGCGAGAACATGAGAGATTGAGGAGACAGAGGAGGCGATATGTGTGTGTGTGTGTGTGTGTGTGTGTGTGTGTGTGTGTGTGTGTGTGTGTGTGTGTGTGTGTGTGTGTGTGTGTGTGTGTGTGTGTGTGTGTGTGTGTGTGTGTGTGTGTGTGTGTGTGTGTGTGTGTGTGTGATGAATTTCATCTGTGTCGGGTAGAAATCATTATGGTGGCCTGGGCTGCGACTGAGCGGTCCAGAAACCTGATGCAGGACAGTGTGTCAAGGTTCGAGTCCCGATCCTGACCACCTTTGCTGCGTCTCTTTCCTATCAAGCTACTGTAATCTATAAATAAAGGTAAAAAAATATATTTAAAAATATATATAATTATTTGCAATACTGCATTTTGAGCTTGTCAATATGGTTATATTTGATACTTTTGTGTGACACTCAAGTATGATCAAGTATAGGGCATTCAATTACAGAAAAATAACAAAAATAAAATACATGATAAAATAGATAATTAAGAGATGAGAGTGGTCTCAGCCTGACCGCAATGGTATGATCACATCACTGATCGAGATGATACTGGTAACAGTGGAATAACATTCAAAAAGACCTTGTATCTACTATCCAGCAGGGACAGGTGAATTATTCAGGGACCTTCTCTTAAGAATGAACTCTCTCACCCATTCCTGCTCCCTTCTCCCCTCCTGCTGCACTGTCATCACTCCTCCTGTGGGCCAGGGCCAACCGATGGGTCTGGGGGATCTATTGTCTCCACCAGGCCGAAGGCAAGGGGAGAGAGTATGTTTTGCACTCCCTCTGTCCGTGCATGTGTCCTTCAGTCCATTTACAGCTAATCTTTGGCACCATTAATCCAGCTAAACCCTCTCCGTGGATACAAACGATAAACCTCTGCCCCAAATTTTCCAGAATGGCTTGTAAAGCCGTTATCACACCAAAGCCTCAAGACTGTCTTGACGCATGCCGGCGCATGTCCCTCCGGTGTGTTATGTCCTGTTGCACGTCGTTGCATGGTGACACCTGTTGCATGGCAGCGCAAGTGATTCAATTCTAAGTAGCTTTATGAAGGACAGTTAAACTCTTGAGGTCACCGGCTGTACACATACACAATTCCGTCCTTGTGTGACTAAAATCATCTATTACTCCATGAACATATTTTTCCTACTCGTATTCGCCCCTACTGCATATTTTTTTTTATCTTTCAACCCGTTTTTTTCTCACCCAGTGTCAATAAACTAATGTCATCCTCATGGGCAATACTATAGTCCCTCTGCCAACTTGGAGAGAGCAACGGACTGAGCCAAGCTTCCTTCTATACATGAGGATTCAGCAGCTTCTTTTCACCTCGCACTAGAGGGAGTTTCCGTAGTTGGACGTAGGAAGGAACCGTTACAACTGTTATTTGCCAAGTAATTGGCAAAACAAGAGTTTAGTAATAAATATAATATTCATATTTAATTGTTTTTTTTAATTATTTTAAAACCTTGTAGTACTCCACTCTTAAGAGTCTTCATATGCCTACTGGCGCGCGGTGCGCACACACACACACACACACACACACACACACACACACACACACACACACACACACACACACACACACACACACACACGCACGTATAAGCTACAGAAATATTTTAGGACGACTATTTATTATGTTTCATTGCTATTGTCAACCCTAACCCTCAAACTGAAAATAGCCGACCTAGAAGTGCAATATAGCTCATGGCCTTGAACTTGTAGATTGGGTCGTTTTCTGTGCAGAACCCATCCAGCACACAGATAAAGAATGAATTATTGAATCTGGCGAAATGGTTGGTCCTCGTTGTGTGCATTGTTAAATTCAACTAACCCATATGTTTGGGGAAGCGAATGCACACAAATTTAGGTTAACAATCCACTTTTCTTTTCCATGTAATTTTTGTTTTGTTGCTGTTTTTTTTACATTAAAGCAATCATGTCTTATGTCCATCTAGTTCTCTGTGGCATATGCTTTTGTACAAGACTTTCATTTATAATGAAAAAGCTTCAATGTTGAAATGTCACAGTTATTGCCCTTTGTGCGTGCTGTGAAGTCACAATGGGGACATTTCCACACGTAACAGAACAGCTGCATGGGCCTTAAGCTACGTTTATCCTTGGCTGTGTGCCTGGGTCGTGCACCAAACAGCAGATCTGCAAGCTCTTGCTGTGTTCGCAGCATGAAACATTGTGGGTGTGTTGATTTTTTGGTGCACACAAATTTTATCACACTCTTTATCTTTAGCACACTTTTCTGTTATAATAATATTATTTATTTGTTTATTTGTTCTGTAAAGTGACTTTTGGTCCTATTATGAAAAGTGCTCTATAAGCCTGATGTATAATTATTATTAACAAACATTACAGGATGTACAGTGAGGGTCAACTGGAAGCTGTTTACTCTATGCTTGACCCCTTGTCCATTTAACAATATCTATTCCAGTAAAATAAGTAAATGAGTAAAATATCCAGTGAAGCTCAAGGTCAGGTTACAAACCCACGTGGTCCCAGACTTCTTTTCTGTACCTTTTGTATTCTATTGTATTGTTTTCTTGTTTTTAAATCTACCTCTCCTTCCTAAGGCTGTCAGACACTAGGCTGAGACAGACCATGCAGGAGGAGGTCCAACTAAAGGCAAAAATCAGAGACGGAGCGATACTGTTTGAAGTAGTCTATTATGAGAGAAATACAGCAGCCAGATAGAGTGAAAAGGTGCTTCAAACAGAATATGAACGGAATAAAACTGCTACACCTGTTGAACCTGAGGTTATTAGTCTGCTTAACAGGTCACTGATGATGACGGTGGGCAAAGGAAAGTTCAGGAAATTAGGTGTCATTGTTTTTCGATTGTTTTTTAAAATGGGCAGTGGTAGGGGCAGCCTGTTGAAGGACTTATAAGGGAGGTGTGGGGGATTCCAAAAGTTAATAAGGCAGATAACCTTTTTATCTATCTAAAGATTTTAACCATGACCTTGATCATGACCTGCAACCTTTGACGCATGAAACAAACAAATGGACTGGTTGAAAACAAGGTAACGGGTGCATTTTGTGAGGTGGCTGTCTTGGTTTGCATGCAGAAGTGTCCAACATATTTAGTAGGTTGGCAATTCTCAAAAGGGAGCAGGTAATGTCTTCAGACAATTTTCATTAAACTGCCTGCACTAGCAGATAGTAAATTGATTCTCTGCACTTTAACAATTAAAATCTGCTGTGATGTTTACGTAAAGGATTCTGTTAATAAAACAGCCCAAACCTTCTGGCATCCTCACATGCTCCTGTCAGAAAAGTTCAGGCGTTTGCAATGCACCAAAGATGCATCACATTAATTAGCACAAATTGTTACCTAAATATCCAAAACAAAATAACATAGATGCTGTCAAAACATGGGTGTGGGTGTGTGTGCGTTGTGCCATCGTCAATCAGCCTGGAGATGATGGCATCCAGATGGCAGCTCACAACAATCAACCTCTCTCGCTTTCCCTTTCTCTTGCCTGGCTCCAAACATGACCAATCTGTATTGGTGAAATTGTTTTTAAGTGTATGTTTTTTTAAAATAAAAATATCTACGAACAGGCAGGCATTTCTTTCCTCAGCTTAGTGGGAATATGAATGCACACTTTCCACAAGTTGTGGCGATTTCTACAAAACGTTTACCAAATGTCTACCCCTGAAAACACTAGAAACCAAACATAGTCCATGATAATGTTTTATAAGAAATCAAACAAACCCGTCTTGATGACACGACTATAGAGAGCATCTGTACTTATTTGCATGAAAATTGCATAAAATCTGAAGGAATTAAAAAATCTGTTGGTAGCGCCATAAAGTCAATCATCACACAACGATTCATGATTTGTGGCATTTATTTGAAACGGAACACTCCTGCAAACATTGGAAGCCAGTCGTAGCCAATCAGGGTGGAGTCTGCCAGAGTGCAAAACATACTCTCTCCGCATGCCTTTGGTTTGGTGGAGACAATTAACAGACACTAGCTGAAAGGTAATGAATCCAGCTGAACCGTCTCGTCTTTTTATATAGCTCTTAGTGGGCACTTAACTTAACAAGAAATCTAAGGTCTTTAGTGCTATATAGGCAGAGCAACAAACCTTGCACTAAACCCTAAGCATCGATAAATGCACACAACCTTGTTTGAGAGAGGGGAGAGTACAACTTTATATATTCAGAACACAGTAAAGTAAGACCTGAACTGACCTTCAATCTCGACACCAAGTAGGCCAGTATAGAATAATGGATAATTAATAATGGCTAATAATAATGGCTGAATAATGGCTATATCGCAATTATTTAGCTGAACAAATATTTCCTGTCTTTTCTCTGTATCAGTAATATACCGTACTTTGCATATTTACAAAGTAAATATACAAGCAAAGTATGCTATTCTTAGACCAAAACACAATGAAATAATAAATGGAAATAGATGTAAATTCCCCAAATGTAATGTCATAAATCATAATCAAAGCAGACTTGTCCACTATACTCAGTCTCAAATCCAAAGTAGAACGAGGGCCCCTCAGGTCTCCACCAGGCCAGATAAATGCTGCATTTATATAGTGCCCTTATCCAAGATGCTTTACATTCGGATTCATACACCAATAGTGACGGAAAACATGCAAGGCATGAGCGAGCACATTAGGAGCAATTAGGGGTACAGTGTCTTGCTCAATGACACTTCACTAACTCACCTAGGATCAAACTGGCAACCTTGCAGTTACCATCCAGCTACCCTAACTCTGACCCACTTGTGTCTTGTCTCATACAGTAGCCTTCCGGGAGTGCTAAAATAGACCAATGTGAAAAAGGTGCCTTTAATGGATATTTGATTATTTGAGGCATTTTGTTCCAAAAATGTGTTTTGCAAAAATCCACCTGCTTGTGGCTCTATAACAGGCCAATGTGAAAAGGGTGGAATTTATTCCTCAGACTAGTGGGAAAGTGTGTGGGGAAAAATCACAAAAATTGGAAGCTGTGTTCATTATCTGAGGCTTTTTTGTACAAAACTGGCCAATCCTACAAACCTTGGAAGCTAATATGAGGCAATTAGGATGGAATATAAAAATTCGTACGGATCCACATGAGCTGCAGCACATGACTATAGAGATATGGTGTAAAGATGTGCAGGATTTTGGGACAGAATGTGGAGGAGTAATATCCTGCTGGTGGTGTTTATATATTTTTTTCCCTTAGCCTCTGGGAGGTGGCATGCAATGTTTCATGCAGATTGGTGCAGTAGTAGGTAGAATTGTGAAAATCTGCCCCATGAGGCACTATAACAGGACGTTCTGGAAAATTCGAGGTAGAGGATTTTGTTGGAAGTGTGTGTGCAAAGTTTGGCATTGTTAACGGTGCCGTAGAATCAGATTAGCTGTACACAGACACACGTACCCACCCTAGGCTTAATCACATCTCAAGGTTGAATTAGAGTCCTGAAGAAAGGTTTTGTTATTTCTACCTGTGGGATTTTATAGCCTGGGGCATAGTCTAGTCACTAAAACAGTACTATGGTACAGTCAGAAAATCAGAATGGCTGACCACCAGCAGTTTAATGGAACTCTTGGTAATTTGGAAATAACGGGCCCGATTTTGGTTACATTAGCCCTTATGCGCAATTAGCGCACATAGCATTGGGGAAGAGGCGTTCCCACACTAAAGTCGCTAATTTCGTAACCATGCCATCTCCCTTAAACACCTCCTATACCCGTTAAATTATGCATAGGTGTGGTTTGGGCGTTTTTAGCTTTCATCCAATCCGTGTTGGTCTTGCCATTCCCTTTAATTCATCCCTTATCTATTTCCCTTATCCCTACTGCTATGTCTGACCCTCCGAAGCACGCAGCCTGGCTGCGGGCTTAGGACAGACGCCTATTCTCAAAGATCATGCTCTCATTTTCAAACAATTCTCAATCATTTCTTACCATTCAACATGTTATGTTGAAAAAACATGTTCCATGTTTTTTTGCTGTATGTGGCGTGCATTTATCCCAAGTCTGCGAAATGTTATAAAGTAAATTGCAAAAAAGTTATAAAGTAAAAGGCAATTCGCGGCAAAAAAAAGTTTTTTTTTTATCATTGATTTCTCGGCCAATTCTGGACCATTTTTTACATTTCAAAGTGCAGCGTGAGGGAAAAGCCGGGATCTAGCAAAATGTAAGTGTCGGGATTTTGGTGGAAACGGTCCACCAAATCCCCGACACTTACATTTTGCTCGATGCGGGATCATAGAGAAGACCTACCCACATATTCTATACGGCATCTGAGAGAGGAGGCTTTTCCCGTCACGCTGCACTTTGAAATGTAAAAAATGGTCCAGAATTGGCCGAGAAATCAATGATCAAAAAAGGTCTTTTTTGCCGCGAATTCCAGAGTTTTTTTTTTTTTGCAATTTACAGCATTGCGTCACAAGTTAATTAATGTATTTAATTATATTATATACTGTACATTACCTGAACACAAGGAAGTGACTGACAGCAGGCAATCTGCAGCTGTTTATAGCACAATCCATAAATAAGGAGATGAATTGAACTGGCGCCTTTCCACGTGGAGTCGTGGACATCTCCAAAGGCGCACAGACGCACGCACTGTGCGCATGTGGCTCTGCCTTCGCGTATCGGTTAACGGGTGGTCTGAGCTGGCCTTATCTAGTTCCCAAATCTATTTGACGAAATTAGCAACTTAAGGGACTGCGCAACAAACACGCCCATGACCACACCTCCAGCCACAAATAACGGTGTCGGCATAAAGAATAGTGGCTAAGGGAAGAGAAAAGGTGACCAAAATAGCAATAAGGGAATTCGCTGCGGGTATCGCATAACGTTAGGGACAAGGGGTGGAAGGAAAATCGCGCCCAACATGTTTTGTCATGGCACCACTGCCCTTGTAAGAGCTGCCCTGGCCTGAACACAAACAGCGGCTCAGAGGCTCATGAATCTACCGCTGAGCACTTGAGCAGCACAGAGTAATAACCTCTACAATCAAATTAGCAGCAGATTCAGTCAACACATCACACGGTTTCATTCATCCTATCGAAGTCCTTATTGGCAATCTGTTCTTTGACATATCTGTGACATATCTCTCCCTTTCACAGTCAGGAGTGTATATACTCAACTGCTGTTGATGCACTCAATTTGGATAATTTATAGTTCAAAGTAAGCTTTCACTTGACCAAAAATACTACTTTCATCTGACGGGGAAACTGTTGATGCAAAAACTCTTGAAACTTGAGAGAGAGGGAAATACTGATTTAGATTGATTTTATACTAAATAGTAATGAGGAGAGTTTGGTGTGTCTCCATTCTGGGAGTAGTAAAGGTCATAGTCAAGACATTGAAAAGGGAATAAATATAAGGGAAACGGTTAGCAGCCAGCTGGGTATAATGGACCAGAAAATGTATGCAGACTTTTGACCAATATGTGAATACATTTTTATGATGATATATGATGATGTATGATGATATGATTGCCCCTCATTCGCATGGGTATAATGTAGTATAACAGGGCTTTGATTAAACAGTGAGCACAAACAAGCACATGGTGTGACTGCTGGGAGGCAGATAGAGGGAGAGAAAGACATTGTGTTAGCAGTGATGAGATTTGCCTCCCAGCATGCTGTATGAAGCATTCCAGGTCCATAAATAAAACATGGTAGAAAGTATGGCTAATTAGGATGGCGAGTTGAGCCATTGTATTGTGGACTGTGAGAAAATGGTCATGGTCATACTCTCTTGCTGATGGAATATTTTGTCATTAATGCCATACTTTAATACGTTTATACGTCATGTTGAGGACATTTTTGTCTTTTATTGAAAACATTATCTTTCTTCCCATATACCGGTAATGAGAATGCGTTTTGTCTTCTGAAGCTATGAACTATGAAGCACAATTTCTCTCTCTCTCTCTCTCTCTCTCTCTCTCTCTCTCTCTCTCTCTCTCTCTCTCTCTCTCTCCCTCACATGTGCATTTGTACACACACACACACACACACACACACACACACACACACACACACACACACACACACACACACACAAACAACAAACACACACACACACACACACACACACACACACACACACACACACACACACACACACACACACACACACACACACACACCAACAAATTGAATATTGAGTAGCATGACTTACTGGCTGGGGATTCGTTGTGGTTCTCCTCATCGGAGTCAGCGAAAACTTCAGCCAGTTCCTGGTCTGACATGTCAGTCAACTCTGTCAAGTCGAGGAGGTCAAAGTGCACCTCCAAAGAAGACACACTGCTCAGGGGCTCTACAAGGGCAAAAAGAACAAACGGTTAGTGTGAATTAGGAATGGTTACGTTATACACTCCAGCACAGCTACCGTGAATATGACATAACATAGGTGAACACTCCAAATCTGATTTGTCTCAAAACTTGCACCACAAATAGCAGATCTACAAGCTCCATTTTTACTTTTTTTCAGTTCAGTTAAGTCTGTTTCATTTCTGTACTGAGCTTGTAAATCGGCTATTTTGCAAGTGACAGTGTGACACTGCCACACAACAAAGTATAAGTCTGTGGAAACATCACCATTTATTATTTCTCCACACAAAAACAAGGAAGCCAGCATTCAAAGCGAGTCTCTCAATCTACATGTCAGTGAGCTGTCTGTCTATCATAGACGGTTTGAGTTATGAATCAAAAAGAGAACTGGTGTGAGAGGCACCTGTTTTTGTTTTCCTGCTGCAGCATCCAATACCTCCGGCAGTGCTGCTCAGATACCAAACTGTTACACTGAGCAAGCACAGGTTTCTTGTTAGCGACCAGCAGCAGTGTGCCTGGTTCTGCATTCCAAAAATGCTGCTTTATATGTGTAAACGTGGAATGCATATCCAGTGACACGTACAGCTCTGTGCCATGTGCTTCGTGGAAGATATAACCTTTCACAGGCACACGCACACCTGCCTCTTTTGTACATTTCAAGAGTGAACTGTTATGGGGAGGGGATGGGGCCTTACAGAGGAAAGCTGGGGTGTATAGTACAGTAATCTGTTAGTAAGGAAGTTGTCTGGAATCCATTGAGACTGAAGCTGCTGGTAGTGTATTTTTGGATTTATACTGTATGCATCAGTGGATGCCTGTCTGAATTCAGGCACGGTGGACGTGCTGTGCAAGTTAAAGACGGCAAGAGTCTCATTGAGTTGAGTGGGTGAGATTCTATTTGTGAAGAACAAGAGGGGGTTATGGATGACAAGTTGAAAGCTGCTTTTCCCCCTGTGTGTCAGCCTTTTTTTTTTTAAACAATGCTTCAGGGTGGATTAGAGGCAGCCCCCAGCTTTGCTGCTCTATTGTCCTTGACAGTCTTCTCCCTTCTTACTCCAGACAGAATACACAATGTAGTGAAGAGAGAGAGATTTCATTTTTCAGATAGTGGAAACATCATGTTTACTACAGTAATGGGGAAAGCAAAGTAGGCTTGTAGGAAAGGCAGGCAGTTTTTATTGCACACTCTACCGAGTCTATAAGTCCAAATGTCATATGATCTGTACTTTCTCTGTTTACAGAACAACCGAGAAATAGAGAAAAAAAATCATAAACTAAAACAGACAGAAGGTCATTGCCAGGTTTGTTACATATTTTATAAGGCTGTTGAAAATAACAAGTTAATTAGTTAAATTAAGTTTGTTGATTAATCTGATTTGACACAATTAACTCATGTGCAGTGCACATTGACTCAACCCACTGAGCATTTTCTCATTGAACCAGAGCCATAGAGTATTGTTTGAAAGATCTACAAGCAATGTGGGCTTGTAGATATCCTATTTTGATAAATATTTAAGAAATAAACTGATATTTTTCTCCAGATTCCTTTTAAAATGTTCAAATCCTGCAAAGGAAAATGGGCATATTTTGGACATAATTCAAAGGGTGATTAATCATTCAACAGCCCTAATATTTTATGTCATGATATGCATTATTGTCCTATCCTGTGCAGCATATTATGCTTTGTCCCATTTAACATGGGGCTAGGCAACATGCTCGGAACAGATGTAAGCAGATAGCAGTTAGCCTTATTTTCCACCCGGAATGAAGAGGAATAAGTAACTAATATATTTTGCTTTTTACTTTTTCTTACTTAATTTAATATTCCGTTTTGTAAATGTGTCTGGTTTATGACCTGTACTAACTGCTTAGCAGTTTAGGAGCAGTGATAAGCCACAATGCAGTGCCTGTGTCCAGCCTGAGATGTAATGCCAGTACATTACAATAAGGTCAAGGGCAATGGAAGGGAGTATGTGACTAGCATGCCTTGATTTTCATTTGCATTCAACAACAAAAAAACAAGTTTCTCAAGTGGGACACATGTAAAGGTGTAAACTAAAGGCTGGAGAACAATGAACAGGCTGAAGAACATCTTTATTTTATTATTCAGTGGGTATATTAAGCCTATAGTGTGTATATTCAATAAAGAATGCGACAAATTCTCTTTGCAGCCAAGGGATAATGAACATTGTCATTATTGAGGGATGAAAACCTGTTGGGGATTCTTTGTCATTAAAGACCAGCATTCAGAGTTGGTGTCCTTGGGCAAGATTCTGATGCCCTAATTGCTCCCTGTGTGCATGTTGGTCTTATGCCTTGCATAGTTTCCCATGACTCAGTGTGTCTGAATGGCTGAATGTATAAAGCACTCTATGTAAAGTGCCTTGGATAAAGGTACTACTAACTACATATATAAATTGACTATTTACCATTTACTGTGACACTTTGAGTTTATGTGCATTGGGGGGATTAATGTTACAAAAATCCCTTGGGACATGTATGGCAAAACATAATTAGGCAGAAAAAAGGAGGAGAACAGTTGAAAAAATGGCATGGAAGTGAAAGAGGGAGGATAAATCCACCCCTGGATTACGACTCAATGATGTACACAAGGCTGAATGAATTGAGTTGTACATTGTATTGAAATGACATGAAAAGGCCATACCTAATTAAAATTGAGGACATTGAGGAAGAGTGTGGCAGTCAGAATGTTACACATTCGCTGATTAAAACACAGGCATGTGCTTGGTTATATGGCCAAATGATCCTGCAACTGGTATGTAATTATGAGCTGAGGATCATTTTGAGCATCTGGCGATACCGATTTTTCCCAATCCGACATCTATATTTTATAGACAAGGTTTGTGCCATATCACAATAAAGATCCAAAATGAAGGTATGGATGTAATATTGATACTAGGGATGTTTCAATCACATATTTGTGAGTGTGTGAGAGAGAGAGAGGTAGTGCAGAGGGAATACTATTCCAAGAATAGCTTGCTCTGAAAGCGCTTTCCCTTAAGGCTAAAAGATGCTGACCTGCAGCTACAGGGACGAGTGTGTGTGAACATGATGGGTATAATGGAGGATTCAGGAGGCTGAAGGGGGAGAGCAAAGAATAGTACAGAGGCAAGTGCTAAAAGTACAAGAGGATAAGAAGGAGCATACTGTAGGAGAGACGGTATTGGTGGTACCCTAATTCTGACAGACAGAAGGACATGACATTATTATTAACCCAGACAGACCTGAGGCCGATTCTGCGAAATGCCTTCAAAATCCAAACTTTTTTGACCCCACCACATTGATATGCATTTTGACATCCCACCTGAAAATGTTTTGTACTATAGGGAGGGAGGGACACACAGAAGTGCAGGAAGTGACACAAGTCGACTAAAATAGCAGTGTTTTTAATCCCTTTTGGGCCATTATTTATTCAACCACTGACCTGATGTGGTACCATCAATACAGAAATGAAAATATTCTACATTCTTGTAGAATATTACAATTGTGTAGACTTTAGTTTAATTTTACCCTAAGATCTAATAAGGGTTCACTTGGTTACCAATTCCCCATAGCTGGGTGGCACCTGTAACCCACTCAAGGACCACTGGTGGTGCCTGGACAACTAACTGGCTGAGAAGCACTGTCTAGACTGTTTCCATGCTGGTGTGAGCTGCGCCTCTATTCCTTTACCCTGTGGCCTCTACCTCTACCCACTCCCACATCCAATGGCTTTGAATAATTGAACAGCAACAGGGTTTCCCTCCCAGTGTAATGGGTGGCAGACGGGCAGACAGACACTACTGCCTGCCTCCAACCAATCAGTGATGCTCTGATAACAGAATGATAACGGTGGCAAAGATGCAGCAGAGCTGCTGCCTCGGCTGATGGCTGGCTCCCTTCTATATGTAGCTCACCACAATGCAATGGAACAGTCTTATGAGGCCTTACAGTAAATACATAAAATAAAGGCTGACAACTAACCATAAAACTACAATTGTAAAGGATACAATCTCACTTTATACAGGTACCGATATGTAGTTTCTCCACACAGCGTGCGACGTGTGTGTGTGTGTGTGTGTGTGTGTGTGTGTGTGTGTGTGTGTGTGTGTGTGTGTGTGTGTGTGTGTGTGTGTGTGTGTGCGTGTGCACATGTTTTTTATTGGGGCGTGCGTTCCCTTTATTTTATATATTAAGTCATGTGAGGCATACATCAAAGGTCTTAAAACATGTAAGAAGTGTATCCGGGGGCGCTGTCTATTTTATTTCAGGAACTAAGTCTGCATCTATCAATTTAACGTCACTGTTACATGGGTAGACGCTCCTTTCTCCTCATTATTCATCTCCTCTTGCAGATGGGCCCACCCTACCCGTCTACATGAGGAAGATCAAAGAGACTAGAGAAGGAGGCTGAGCTACCATCTTGTGAGAGGGGATGAAGATAACGTATGCCTTTCTGAGCCCAAGGATAACTGTCTGTGCTGTCTGAGCTGCATCTGTGAACCCTAGGGAGTCTGGGGTTCATTACTCCAGTGTGACCAGCCCATAGAGTGACTGGGGCAGCGGGGGGCTCTGGTACAGTGTGAGACAGAGGGTACAAGCATGTCAGCTTGGAGAAGCAGCCAGGAAGAGGTTACAGAGGCACAGAAGACCATTTCTACACTAGCACAAGGCATTAATTAATCTAAATGGCATACTGTATTATTTTACAGTCAGTGAATACACAGGTGCTTTGTTGATAGCTCTTTTAGTGCATAAAATTCCATCACCTAGTAATTGTTACTCTCGTCAGGTAAAATCCTAGAACAAAACCTTAAAGGCACACATGTGAAGACTGAAGTACTGTGCTAAATCTGCTAAGTCTCTCTAGTCAAGCATACGTTGTGCCAGCATGCCCTGTAGGCATGTACTGTATGTAGAAACATTTTTAGCAGAATTTAGCAGATGCTCTTTATTCACAGCGGGTTACACTCTGTATAACTCTGTATAATGAAACTATATGCATATACAGCATTTATGTTTTATGTCTACATAAAATGCTATTATAGGCCTAGTGCTATAGGTTTATAGCCTACATGAAATGCTACAGTATCTAGGTTACACAAGTTGAGCCTTTGCATATGCATGTAAGGTCGTAGTGCTATGGGCCATGATGGAGTCTGAAGAGGTGGATTTTCAAAATACGGCAGAATTGTAATGGGAAGTGTATTCCATAGTTTTGGAGCCAATATAGACCGTTGCCACTATTGTTGGGCGGTCTCTCTGAATGGGTGTTCAGTCAGTCAAGATAAAGGCAGCCCTTGTAGCGCCAGTATCTGTCTCGGAGTGTCTGCGTGGCCTGGGGCTGTGCCCTGGGCCCTGTGGCCCATATAACAGGGGCAGCCTCTGTAAACACACTCCAGCACAATGCAGTCTTTCAGCAGGGCGGCCGTGAAGTGCATTTAGACTAGAGGATGGGACAGCAGACCTAAAAGACTGGACACTGAGTGAATCTCGGCATCAGATAAATGCAACCGGCACTGGATGTGTTAGAGCTGCTGGATACCTCTGAAGTATGTATGTAAGAGTATACCAACTTTATTGTCTTGTGTGTTGGATGCCTCTCCGTGCCGAATCAACCCACCCTGAGGGCCTGGCGCTCCACCGAATCAAAAGCCCTCCATGTGATTCCTGTGTGCATGACTAACACAATCAAGTATGACACTTTTTGTATTTGCACGGCCAGTGAATGCCGCTCCCTGATGCTGGATCTCCCACCGGATGGTTTTAGACAGTGTTGGATAACCAAAAACACTATACTAACCGGAGTACCTGCATTCCATTACATTGAAATTGGTGACTATATGAGTACCATTTTGGTGGAAGAAGTTGTACTTATTTGAAGTAGGTCCCTACAAGCTGTGGGCCCTGGAGCTCCAGTAAGTTTCATTGTTAATCCAAGCCTGGTGCTTCTGAGTTGCTATATTGTGAATATCGACCAAAATGTCAATGTTTACACACTTGCTTTTAACATTAACATATGAGGAATGTTATACTGTAGTTCACTGTGTACATTCTAGTCGAGGCTAAATGTCATTGACTAAATAGAGTAACAGTGCGTTTTAACAGCCGACGATGAAAAGCGGGTGACATGGGCAACACTTGAATACATCCATGACATCCATCCATCCATCCATCCTTCCATCCATCCACCCATCCATCCATCCATCCATCCATCCATCCATCCATCCATCCATCCATCCATCCATCCACCCACCCACCCATCCATCCATCCATCCATCCATCCATCCATCCATCCACCCACCCACCCATCCATGCATCCATCCATCCATCCATCCATCCATCCATCCATCCACCCATCCATCCATCCATCCATCCATCCATCCATCCATCCATCCACTCATCCATCCATCCATCCTTACCCCGGTACTCACGTCTCCTCTCAGTGACGTGCAGTAGACTAGCAGTGTGTCCTGAGATGCCTCCCTCCTCCTCCCCAGCTGGGTGGTGGAACAGCTCTTTGGCTAGGTCCCCTGAGCTGGAGGGCTTCAGCAGCTTCTGGACGTCTTTATTGGGCTCTGTCAGCACACACATGCACACACAAACTGCATGAAGGGTTTGTTTATGGCCGTGTTTCCTTTCATTTTTAATTTGTGCCTTGTCCCAGGAAGAAACAACTCTACTCTACTTTACTGCCTCCAATTACCTCCTGAGATTTGCATTGTCAACCAAGGCGCCTTGAGGGTGAGAAGTGTGCACAGATATGTGCACGCATGCACTTGGTAACAGCAGACAGCTTTGGCAAGTACTGGCACTTTGGCATATAAAACGTAAGAAAAAACAGATCAACATATAAAACGCATTCTGTAATGGCCATATATGGAGCTGCTCTTGAGTGTACAGGGTTTGATGAGGTCAGATTAACATGTGGAATGTCAGAACAGGTCAACTCTGTACTGTCTGAGATGTAAGAGTGGCTGTGGGGGCAGCTGTCAGGCAAGGCTGCACTAATACAGTAACTTTGGGGTGGGCCCGTCTAGGTTTTCATAGTAATCTGCAACCACTTGGAAAACAGTCCAATTGTGTGACCAACAATGTTGTATGGTGGGTTGAAGTATAAATTGAAGCATGTTTCTTTGAGACTATAGACAAAGTGGCACACTTTCTCTGTGTCACTCACAGACACACACTAGCCTGACTAATAAGCCAGACCCATTAGCACTGCTGGAAGTCATCATACAATTTGTTGATTACAATAATTGCTCATCAGGTTCTGAAACCAACAACACGTATCTGTTTTATCATGTTTCCCTCCTCTCTGCATTAAGGAGAATGAAATATAGGCCAGCAGGTGCACAGATGATGATTCATGAATAAAAGACTGTACCTGTACAGCGTAACATTTTCACGTTGAAATGGAGGGGATCTACTTTTAGAATACCTAAAGGTCGCTAATTATAAGGTGGTTTAACCCAGTTGTCCCCAAAGTTTTTTCATGTCGAGGGCCCCCCAAATTAACACTAATTAGTCCATTAGAAAATTAGACCATTAGAAAATATATGCCAAAGATAAGGATAAGAACAGACAAGACAGTGCACAGACATCAGTAAGATACCGGCAGTAGTAACATAAAGTAGTTGATGGTCTTCATATAATGAGCTCATCATATCATGGATACCAACATGCTAAGTCGTCAAGCAGATACGGTCATAATTCATGACTGGCAGGATTATCAGACTGATAGAATGGAAATACTACTGTCTGATGATGTTTTCAAGTGGCATCACACTGAAGCAAAGATAATCTCTGTTTCATTAGATTGGAGCCAAGCAAACAGCATCTAAGTGTGCCCCGAGACTCCCCACTATAGATTATGCTGAACAAATGCTGAATTAAAATACCGCAAAATGTACAAAAATGTGCACTGCAATTGCAATATAATATTTACAATTGCAATATTCAGCAAAAACAAAAGGGGGGAAATACACTAAATAGTAAACATGCATTGCAGAAGTTTGGATATGAATGTCCATACGGTATCACGTAGCTCTTATGGGAGACAATCAATAGGTATCCATCTATCTGCTACCTGCTGGTACACTCCATGCTTCCCAGATGGCTGGCTGGTACCATTCAGACTGCATGGTCCCAGACTACTGAATCACTACACAATGAGCTGTGACATTAGCAATCATAGCTGCATGCTGCCTGCGTGTGCGAGAGAGGTTTGATTAAACATATTTCACTCTCTGTGCGTGTGTGTGGTGCATGTGTGTCTGTCAACCAAGATCGGATGAATATCAATCTCGCATCACTGTTGGCCAAAGGCTATTCATTTCTTTAGAAAGAGCACAAAGAAATGTAATACTTTCACTGTGCAAGAATGAAAAATCTGTTCAATATTTACACTATCTGCCAGCAGCTTCATTTCCCATTAACGTCAGCCTCTCCAGTTACTATGTCTGATAGTGAAACCAATTTTCTGTTTACACTTTATATCGATTGCCCTAGAGCAGCTTACTTGTCCTGTTGTGAACATGTGCACGCACACACATGCAGATACGCACGCGTGCGTGTGCACACACACACACACACACACACACACACACACACACACACACACACACACACACACACACACACACACACACACACACACACACAGATCATGATTTCATATTTAAGCCTATACATCTAAACCAGAATTCAACTTTACTCAACTCAACCCAACTCAAACTTTATTTGTATTGATGTAGCACAGATATCACAACAACCAATGGTCGACCAAAGTGCTGACCAGTTCAATAAATAAATAGCTAAATATTACGAATAGCAAAGATTATACGAAGTTTTGGGCTCACAACAGTCACGAATGGAGATGTTTTATTTGACAGTAAGTATTATTTAGAGTAGCCAATACCGCCTTTTCTCAGTTTAGTTGTGTGCCAATTAATTCCTCTCCACACATATTTCTGTGTTGTACTGCTGTGGCACTCCCAAGTCCCCACACAGTGACGTTTCTGTTGTGTCTCTGCTGTTCTGTCCTACATTTCACACCCAGCACTAAGGAGCCCCCACCAGGAGGGCATAGATTGCACCTTTTCCCACCCTACACTCCCTGATGACAAGTACCACCTCAGCCCGATAGAATTGGTGCAATGGCACCCTCCGCCCGGTACCCCTCCTTCAAACTCAGTCATTTTTTGCAAAGGAGGTTGCAAGATGCTGGATTCGTACTAAGAACATCTGCAGGGAGTGGATGCCACCCAACTTTACCAATCAAGTATAGCATTCTTATTAATAACAGCTCGAATAAAAAATATCTATGGGTCAGAGAGGGTCACTTGTAAGACAATATTTGGCTGACAGTATCTTAGATTAGATGTTGGCTATAGGCGCTGCATAAACATAACTGTCTTGTTGTTAGCGTCAAAACCCTTGACACAGACGCCTGTGGTTTTATGGAATTATACATGAAACAGTGATTTTAGCACAAACATCTGTTAATTACAGCTACACAATTGTGATTGTATAGGATCCCCTCCTTCCTACAAAACATGCAAGCTCCTTCTGAATCAACTAACTCTGAAGTCCACAGAGAGAAAGGAACGAGACAGGAATGCATATTATACATGAGACATAGAGATAGGCAGAGATAAACAGAGAGATGGAAGGAGATCCATGTTTGCCAACACAATTTAATCAAACTCAGTGTGTGCCTCAATAAATCAATCTTCTTTAGACAGTGCAGAGAGCAGGGCGATTTTTTTTGCCAGTTCACTGTGCTTTCTCTGTCGTTGGCTGTCCCAGTCTAATGGATATTTTTCAGGAATCAATGAAAGAGTACTTCACAAATAAATAGGATTGTTACTTATAATTTATAGCTTGCTAAGACATGGCACCACATTACACTGTGCAGGGTTCCAGTCCGGGTAAAAATAAGGAGATCTTTCCAACTGATAATTTATGTTCCATTCTGACCTTGTGTAGGTTATGCTAATATGTTTATACAGTATTTCAAGAAAATTACAGCTTTGTACTGTAGCTCATGAATCAATTAACCACTTCACCAAGATCTTAGCTGCTCAATGGTGTCAAGTGTGTGAAATAGACAATCTACAAGCTCACCAAGGGTCACAATGTGACACATTGTGAGCTGCATGTACATTGGCAATTCAATCTTTTTTTGTGTTCCTACAATGTCAAGCCCGAACTCGGGATGGCATGTTTAAATTAGTTTAACACTCTCCAGGTAAATGCGATTTGTGCAATGTTATTTTACCTTCAACTTCTACAGCAACATATGCAGTATATACTGTAAGTTGTGTCCTACAAGTCCATGTGGACTGCGCCTCTGTGGCACAAACATAAAGATTCTATAACATCTATCTAAACTAAATGAAATGGTGCTACTCTAATTGTTTCCCCTACTTCATAATTTGAAACAAATGATATATTGTTTACATCACACCATGAATTTATTTTAAAAAATTCTCCATGAATCTCTTTTCTATAGGAACATAGATGACTGAGAATAGAAGCCATATAATTATGGTTTCTGTATGCAGATAGCAGAAGATAGTTTACATTTTCTAATAAATCTGTGTGAATATCATACCATGTAGGTACCTATGGTAAAATATCTAAAACAATTACGTTATGGTTACATGTCCTTGTTTATGAGTCTAACAGCCACTACCAGGAAGAAGCCCTTGTGCCCCAGGCATTAATGACACCTGAGCCGTAGTAGCACTTAATTGTTTGCTTTGTATTCTGCTTACTTGACCATTAGGCTGTTGATGTTGTTTGTTGCCTAGGATCCATGCCATCTACTCCAGGCTTGCACTTTGTAGTTCACTCTAGAGCAGAGCATTTGCTATGAATTCCACAGGGAGTTGTCAAGATTCCATCCACAACCACAACTAATATCTTCCAGGATAACAATGGTTTGATCCACAAGTCACAACAAGTGGTCAAACAACGGTTTGAACTGCACACATATCCTCCATAATTCAGTGATCCCAAAATAATAATTCAAAGTAGAAAGGAGAGGCTGGTGGGGGGTCCAGTAATGCTGCTCTTCACCTCATGTACAGTATCAGTGAGGGCCCAGGGATGTTGGGAGTGATACAGAGTGCTAACGTTGCCCTCAAGGAGATACATGGACACATGCCTTAAAAAAGCATCTCACATGAGTAGAGCCACTGTCATTGACAGGAGACAGATTTAATATTCTGTTCCCATTAATGTAACAAACTATTCCCTAGTTACTGAGATGACAGCTTGCAAGGGCAATGAGAATGAACGGACCACATTGCACTATAGAGTTATAATAACATGGCAATGACAGGCTGATGAGACACAATGGCATGCAAACCTGCACTTTCTATAGTTTATTGTTTAAACATTAGCATAACTATATTATGTTAATATAATGGTAAAACTAAGCTGTATTGAATACAGAATTTTGATATTCTTGCAATACTATTAAATATTAGGTGCTACAGGTACCTATGGATTTGGTTTTGTAATACTCTTACTATAGTGCTATAGCTTTATCGCACTCTTACAGCTGTAAGTTCACTTAGTAGTAAGTGTACTAAGTAGAAAAAAATCATGTGAATTCCGGAAAGCAATGATGTACCTACTGTGTGCAAATTCCCACATACACATATAACTTGGATGCATAATAGGCAGCCCAGCTGTTCTCATAACTATGCAGACATGACACTCAAAAAGCTTAATGTATAGTTATAACTGTTATTAATGTGGTTGATTCATATCACAAAATTAATAGGCCTATCACTAACAAATGAATAGTGAGCATTACTCAAATCAGAGTTGACAGGGCAAGACAAAGGTGAAAGTCCTGGTGGACATCCATGCACCTGGACAGATTAGATTAGAACAATGACTGTCTGTAGACTACTGCTACGGGAGAATTTACAAAAATGTAATCAGAATTTGAAAGAGTGGCAGCAGTGGCCCATCTTAAGACCAAGATTAAGAACACACTTCTAGGGCAACAAGGCAGCTCTATTACTCAAGCAAGCTATTTATGGCAACACATGATCTACCCAAGACAAAGACGCTAGTATGGATGTCAATGCATGCACAGCAAGGTTTGTTAACACAGCGAAGAGAAAGCGGTACCTACCTGGGCTCCCTGCCCCTCCCTGTGCCTCCATGCAGCTCAGCTGACAGGGTCCTGCTGTTCACCACAACAGCATTGGAGGAGAGAGGAAGAGACTGAGGATGGAATGGAAGGGAGAAAGAAAGGGAGGCTGTGTGTGTTTGTCGAGAGAGAGAGAGAGAGAGAGAGAGAGAGAGAGAGAGAGAGAGAGAGAGAGAGAGAGAGAGAGAGAGAGAGAGAGAGAGAGAGAGAGAGAGAGAGAGAGAGAGAGAGAGAGAGAGAGACTCCGGCACTCCTCTCCTCGGATGCTGCTGCTCTCCTTTCTGGGCACCAGTTGTTCTAGATCTCACATCCAGGTGATCTTGACTTCTCTCTCAGTACACACAACACAATACACTCAACCTGAGCGGCACTGCCATTAGAGCATGCACACTCACACTGCACTGTCTGTCAGTCTGTCACACATAGGCACACTCACTCGCACATGATCCCTCACAGCGAGGGAGAGATATATGGTAACATCTGACAGCAAATTGCTCGGCCACTTTGTTTAGTAAGCCCCGGCATTGTCAACGAGCTCGGTGGGAAGAGAATATAGAGAGATCCAGAGAGGACAAAGAGAAAGAAGGGAGAGAGGGATGGGAGAAAAGGAGAGGAGAGGGGGTGGGAAAGAGGGGTAGACTGACTGGCTGGCTGCCCAGAATGAGACAGAATGGGGTATATCGGGGAGGCGCGGAGGGTTGTGGGGCACTGGGGAGGGGTGTGTGTGTGTGTGTGTGTGTGTGTGTGTGTGTGTGTGTGTGTGTGTGTGTGTGTGTGTGTGTGTGTGTGTGTGTGTGTGTGTGTGTGTGTGTGTGTGTGTGTGTGTGTGTTGCTGGCCACAACGTACCACCTACCACCTCCAGTGACAAATGGGGGGAAATCTTTTGGGAATTGGTTCATTGTTCAGTGATGAAAACAGGTGGCACTGACAGGATATCTGTGAATGCACACACAATATCATACACACAATATAATATATTACGCCAACTGCATCTGTTCTTGATAGCGCAACAAAACAAAACATACCTAGATGCTGCATGCATACCTGCATCCTTATCCAAGGCATGCTAGGATGCAACACATTAAAGTAGCATTGAGGTGGGGGCCAACAGCACGTGCACCAAGTGATCGTGATTGGAGGTAGGCTCCTGAGCCATTCTGATTGGATGAAAGCTTTCTCTCTCGCCACCAAAACTAGGGTTTTTGGACCTCATGGGCTCACTGGAGACAGGGTGGATTGGAACTGCTGTGAATGCACTGTATAGGCCTACACGCTATGAGGATGATCAAAATAAAAAGGGAAAAATAAGTGGTGTTTGAATTGAGTGAAACCGCACACACACTTGCTGACAGCAGAAGGCTGGTAGACAGGGACCTCTAGTGGCAGCGTACAGGACAGACACGTGATCCGAGCTGTTACCATGACAATGCCTCTTGTTTGCGCGGATCACGCTAGCCGTTGCGAGCTGCTAACGTTTTGTTTTCTTCTACTAGATACACATTATTTACTCAATGCAACAGAGCCTCCGCAATATTTGACAATGGTAAGTAAACGTCTACGTTCAGTGTACGCCTCAATGTGGATTATCTGAAGAAATAAAACATGTTTAGCTAACCAACAGCTAAGGCTAGTTCTGTAGTGGACTAGTGGTTCTGTAAACGGTAGAATCTGGTGCTTGCAAGTAGATGCAGCATAGCAATAATAATATTAGGTAAGGCATGGAGCAGAGCTAGTTTTGATCAGTTGATAAGTCTCAAAATAAATTAAACTGAACAACTTTAGTCCAAACTAATATGAGTAGCCTACCACTGTTCACTAGTATGCAGTTCTCCACTCATTTTGTCATGCCCATGTTTGTTTATTGGTTTCGATTCTTGCTTGTTATAGTCTATTGTATGTCTACTTTATTGTGCTATGTTTAATGTATTTTTAATTAATTGTTCTGTGTCTTGTCCATCACCTAGCTTGTAACGTGTTTTGAAAGCTGCTTCATCATAAATAGAAATTTGCTGACCGTACTTGCTTGCTTACCAGTTAACAACCAATAATGAATACCAATGAATAATTTTGTATTTTTAACCAACACAGCCACCAAAAGGAAAGGGCGCAAGCAAGAAACCTAAGGAAAAGAATCCTACAGTGATTGATGGCCTTTCCACGGAAGAGATGTCGAAGGAGCAGGTAAAATTGAGGGATATCATTATACAACAAATGTATTTTTGCCTAACACATTTTTGACTCTTTGTTCAAAGGTACACTTGTGCGCTTGTATTCCTGTAACATGTGTTTTGACTATTGTAAAGTATCTACGGTATGCACTCCCCAGGAAGGAACATGTAGATAGTCACAAATTGCAACACTAGATTATTTATTTTTTAATCTAGAGTTGCTCCATTGACAGCACATTGATCCAAATTGAATTTGAAATTGAATTGAAATTTCCGATCTGCTTGCCTTGAATTGAAGCAACATTGCAGCTGTAATTGAACGGCCCTGTGCATGACCTGTTTCAATTTATGCATAATGTAAGAGGCAATAGCACAACCCGTTAATTAAAATGAGTGCCTTCACACTCCAACAAAATAAATATAACAACACTTTCTTAGAAGAAAGTAGCTCATAACATGCCATGGATTTTATGAATCAAACACTTTGCAGTTTGAAAGAGGATTCAAGCTTACCGTACTGTGGCAATGTTGGTGAGTTTATGCAAATATGATTTTGATCAAGATTTTGCAAGCCTAAATCCATCCCATCAGAAAAAATAATGGGGTGCTGCTAAAGATATGTAGGCTGATAAAGGATCACAAAGTTGACTGTTACTACACTTAAAAAAAAACATTTCTGTATTGACTGGAAGCTGGAGGAGCACATTGTGCGCCTCCGAGAAGAGCTGGACCGAGAGAGGGAGGAGAGGAACTACTTTCAGCTGGAGAGGGACAAGATCCACACCTTCTGGGAGATCACCAAAAGACACCTTGCAGAGAGAGAGGCTGAACTGAGGAACAGAGACCGAGAGATGGAGGAGGCTGAGGAGCGCCATCAAGTGGAGATTAAGGCAAGGTTCAGACACTCCTCTTGTGTATGGCAGTAGAAATCTGTTACCATTTGACACTGCAAAAGAGAATTATGGTATCTTTATCTTATCTTGATTTTAGAGTAATGTAGTCCACATAGCAATGCACTCTGCTAATTGCACTCAAAGTGTAAAATTTACAAAAATGGTCCTTAAAAACTAAGCATTTAGGCTGTTTTCATACATGGTGTGAGTTCACGATTTTTAAACATGATTATGTTCCATCAGGTGTACAAGCAAAAGGTGAAGCATTTGCTGTACGAGCACCACAACACTGTCTCTGAGGTTAAAGCAGAGGGCGTTGTCTCCACTAAGCTGATGCAGAAGGAGCATGCCGAGTTGGAGAATGAGCTCCGTAAGGGCATGCGTGTTCTCAAGGTGGACCTCAAAGAGCAGGAGCTCTCTAGTGAAAGCCTTTTCAAACATCAGAAACTGGTGCGTAGCTACCCACAATAGTTGTCATTAACTACATCAGCTATCAACGACACTTCTTTTGTCCATCATTTATATATTTTGGTAGTCTAGAATCCATTATGATTCACTCCGTTCAGCAAAAATAAAACAGTTAATGCTGATCGGGCGCCTCTGTCTGGATTCCAGGCTACATCATTGGTACACAGCCAAGCTTAACTGTATCATCTCTATCTCAACAGAAACATGATGAAGAATTAACAAAAACGAGAAACGATTTTGAGAGACAAGTCAGAGGTGAATGAACCACGTCCATCTGGGTTGTTGTGTTCACATTGCATTACAAAACCTTGCATTGGAAGTTTTTCATTTTATGTTGCTTTCCATTTTGGTAGAAATCGAGTCCAAGTACGAGAAGAAGATGGTCATGCTGCGGCAAGAACTGGATCTCCAGAGAAAAAGAGAAATCAGAGAGACAGAAGAGCGAAGTAACAGCCACATTGCCACTCTGAAGGAGAATCATGAGAAAGCGTTCAGCAACATAAAGAACTATTACAATGACATTACGCTCAACAATCTGGCTCTCATGAACACACTGAAGGTTAGTTATATTGAATAAACCAAAAAAGATCAATGATTATTCAAGTACGTATATTTGAAATACATGCCCACCCACCCCCAGCCGCAAGCAATATAAACGCTATAATGCTATCTGCATCTAAGTGACTTTAAACTCACCAAGGTTGCAGCTATTACAGAACTTTCAGTCAGTAAATTGCATGCATCAATTAATTGTATTCTAGTTTAGAACAGTCCTGTGTATTCAATGTGTTATTTAATAGGAACAAGTGGAAGATATGAAGAAAAAAGAGGAGCGACTAGAGAAGGAGATGGCGGAAGTGTTGCTTCAGAACAAGCGTCTAACTGAGCCACTTCAGAAAGCCAAAGAGGAGATGGCTGAGCTCCAGAAACAGCTGCAACATTATGAGAAGGACAAAATCTCATTGGCGGTACGTTTACCATTCAAAACATAAAGGTGTTCATTCTCTGAGCATTTGTGGAGAAGAAGAAAAACATCTCTGCTTGGTTACATGGTGTAGCTTACATTTCCGTGTGTCCTTTATTACATTATACATGACCACAAGCATTACAAGCACAATAATTTGTTCTGTGATTTTTGTAAAATGTCTCCTGAGGAAAATGTTTTGATCATACTCATGTGTGATCATACTCATTAATGGCATTAACTCTTGACAGCATACCAAGGCACGTTTGAAGGTTGGAGAAAAGGAAATGAAAGATCTGAAATGGGAACATGAGGTGTTGGAGCAGAGGTTCAGCAAGGTAAAATAAACATATTATTCCATTTAAATTCATGTTGCATCTTTCCCTTTACTTGAAGTGGATAAGTGGTAAGACGATTGCCTGGAGGCAGACCCACATCAGAAGGGGTTGATGAGCATGTTGTATGATGATGTCGAGGAGATGGCATCCCCATCACTGGACTGTATAAGGGAACCATGGTATAAAGATATTGAAATTGAGATCACGGACAATTCTTGGCCCATGGCAATTAAAAGAGTTCATTCATCATCTGTTTACATGGGTTTACACTCCAGTTCAAAGTGCTCCATAGGTTACACTTTTCCAAAAGTAGACTTGCGGAGATTTAGCCGCAAGTTGGGTGTGGACCCAACCTGTCCTAGATACCACCAGGCCCCAGCCACTCTCTCCCACATGTTCTGGTCGTGTCCATCCCTATCACAACTTTAGCTTTCTGTCTTTGAGACCTTCTCCAATATTTGTGACAAAGAGATCAGTCCTAACCCCTTCACTGCCGTATTTGGAGTAGTCCCTGGTGAGAGGATGATGTGTTACCCAATCTGACGCCATAGCCTTCTCCTCCGTGCTAGCCCGAAGCTTTATCCTGTTCAATTGGAAGCTACTGTCCCATCGCATAGACGCTGGGTTGGAGATGTGATGGCATGACACCCCTAAAACTTAAGAAGCTTAAATATTCCCCCAGAGGCTTGCCCAAAAAATTCTACAACGTATAAGGTCTGGCAGCCCTTTTTGGATTACTTTAACCAAAAGTTCCCGGCTGGTGATGGTCAGGTATAGGGCATACAGTAGGTTCCATAGTTAAATTGTCCATGTAAAGCAAGTGGTGATCTGCTTGAGAGCGGTGCAACATGGTGCATTATAATATTTCTTGTATAATCCATTTTATTTTATTTTACTGTCCTGTCATGGCCTTGGTCCTGTATTTTTAATTTGTTTATTTATTTATTTATTTTTTGTTGTTGTCGCTTTTGTCATTTCATCTCATTTCCAAAGGTGTGTTCATGTGTTTTGTGTGTTTAAAATCAATAAAAACAATTTAATAATAATAAATTCACTAGCATGTGTTTGAAGCAAGTATATGCACAAACAAACCTACATGCTTTTGCATTTCTGTGGATATTGGTCACAGGTCCAAACAGAGAGAGATGAGCTGTACAAGAAGTTCACTCAGGCTATTCAAGAGGTGCAGCAGAAAAGTGGTTTTAAGAACATATTGCTGGAACGGAAGCTGGATGCCCTGACAGACAACCTGGAAAAGAAAGAAGCTCAGCTAAATGAGGTTCTGTCTGCCTCCAACATGGATCAAACCGCCCTTGGTGTGGTCACACGTAAAGTTGAGGTACTGGAACCACCACAGGTCTCTTCTTTTGGACCCTTACATTTCTTTGTGACACAACTAGAAAGGTGTGCTGAATGGAGCACAGATTTCTGCATTAATAATTTATAATAATGCCTACTGTGTGTGACAAATTAACATAAAACTGCCTGCCTGCTTTTCTCTTTCTGTAGGTGTGTGCATCATTCAGTAGGCAGGCATTTAAACAAGCATCATCAGCATTATATGCATTATAATTTTAAAACATAGATTGGCATAGTGCTGGAAGTAATATGAATTGGCCAGGTTGCGACATAATCACTTCTGGCCTTTGTCAAAACATTACACCTTGCACTAAAGTTTAGAGCACTCTAAACAAACAAAGTGGCAGCCAGGTCTATGGACTTTCAATGCTTGTTTAGACTCTAAACAAGCATTAAAAGTCCATAGACTTGCTGCCATATGACATCATTTCAAAAGCCAGATGTTGGGATAGGTAGGCTAGCGCCTCTCAGAATGTTTAGTGAAAATGACAATAGAAGTTCTGGTTTGGTGGCGTGATGTGCTTCTCAAACTTCTTTTCTCAGCTATTTCCTCAAGTAGGAATCCTAAACTATATTCATGGGTGCTCCTGCACTCTGGAACCTTTTCCACCAGGGTTGCAATTGGTTTAGAGAACCTGAAGGTTGGTTTGTAAACAGAACCGAGAATTGGCCACTGGTTCTATGAAAACGCCAAAGTTCCAAGAATCTGGAACAGAACCAGTTCTAGAACCAAAGTTCTTTATTTGTTCTTTATTTTTTATTTAGGCAGATTAAAATACACACACACACACACACACACACACACACGCACACGCACACGCACACGCACACACACACACACACACACACACACACACACACACACACACACACACAGGGTTGAAAACATAAATCTAATGGAAGAGAGTAATAATAATCCTCCTGATATGTTTGTGCTTTTCAAATTATAATTATTGTACTATTATCGATGTATTGTATATATTATGTATGCTTGCTCTGCTAGCAGCCTAGTATTAGTTACCGTTTAGTGCAGTAATCGGTTAGTGTGTTTGTTTTTTGTTTTTCTTTAGGAAGTTCTGGACTCTAAGAACACTGCTATCAAGGGATTGCAGTATGAATTGGCTCGTGTGTGTAAGGTGAGTGAGTCAGTCTGTGGTTTAAGTGTAATAGCTTTAGGGTTTTACTATTTACTTATACTGCAGGTAGTGGCTTGTTAGTAGTTTTAGTTTTAGAACTCATTTTTAAAGGAGACACATTTCTGATCGACAGGCCCATAATGACATGCTTCGGACCTACGAAGCAAAGCTGAAAGCGTTTGGCATCCCTGTGGAAGAGCTTGGCTTCAAGACCCCAGAGTGTACTGTAGCTGGACAAACCCTGGGACAGGGTCCTGGAAGCATGGTCTCTGCACCCCGGTGAGAAACCAGCTTGTCCTCCAATAAGACGTCTGACTTCCTCGACCCCCTTTTATCTACTTTGACACTTGCATTTTTACATTTTTATTATTGTTTTAAATACACAAATAAACTATTAAAGCACCTTACTCTATGTTTTCATTGTGTGCACTGCAAATTATTCTGAAAATCAATTCTATGAATAAATTCAATTGATTTAAATGGCCTCACTGTTTTGTCTGTTTTCCCTTTGAAATAACATCCAAGGTGAATATAGAGTTGGAAAAACAAGTGTACCTTGTGTAAGAATTAACATAGCTTATATGATGGTTTGGAGTTGTCTGCATGGTACAATTCCAGTATACTATACCTGAGTTTGTAAAACATAACACTAATGCATAGCTCGGTACTACCCATTACGCTGAAGAACCTGCAGGTGGCAGTGTGCAACTGTGCTACGACTAAATGGACTACACAGGAATAGACATAATCAAGCACCAGTGACTGGTCTCTTCTCAAGGATTGCAGCCTAGTCTAGTTAAGGGCAACTGGCCCACCATCACTTGATATGGCCCTCAGGTTTAATATCAGAATACTGAGTCTAAATTACTATCTAAAATGTTATTATCTTTTTGTCTCCACCAGGCTGGAGGCATGGTGGGGAATATGTTTTGCCCTCCGTGTGTGTGTGTGTCCCTGTATGTCCGTCTGTTACCAGGTAATCTCCGGGGCCGTTAACCCGATCGATGCCAAAATTTGCACACACACTCCCTGGATGCCAACGATGAACCTCTGCACCAAATTTTCCAGAAGGGCCTAATATAGCGCCACCAGGAGGCAGATTCTGATGCCACAATGATGCCACAATTTGCACACATATTCCCTGCTTGCTAACTATGAACCCCTGCCCCAAATCTTCCACAACAGCCTGTTATAGCGCCACCAGGAGGCCGGCTTTTGCCAATTTTTGCCAAAAATCTTTGTGTGTGTCTGTCTGTTACCAGCTAATCTCCCAAACTGTTAACCTGATCGATGCCACAATTTGCACGCACACTCCCTGGATGCCAACCAAGAACCTCTGCCTCAAATTTTCCACAACAGCCTGTTATAGCGCCACTAGGAGGACAATTTTGTAAAGATGATGAACACAGTAGGCAATTTACATCAAATCTTTAATGCACTACAATACTAGCCTGAGAAAAATACCACTCTTTTCACAATGACTTGTTATAGCACCACCAACAGGTAGACATTTGCAAAACGCATTTTTTGGACAAAATGCATCAAATCTAATGCTAAAGTCACAAGAATATATGGCATTTGACATAATTTGACATAATTGTATGTCACTAATATTCCATAGACAATGTAGTGTTGTGTAGGGGAAAAATGTAGGGGAAAAACATTAACATGGTGAAGTTCACCTTGCCGACATCTTTAAAGGCATTTGAAATTAAATAAAATGTGCATGCGTGTGTATGTATGTACAGTAAGAGAGCTTCTCAAAAATGAGATGGTACTCTCAAGGTTTTTCCTAATAAAGAAATTTCAATCATGAAACATCCACCCACTTCTAAAAGTAGCACTACAACACATAATGAAATTATCATATTTCCAAGCACACATCTCAAGATTGAGATGTGTGCAGTGTTTGTATATGTACCAACTATTTGTATCCACATTATTCTGAGCTGTAAGTAGATGACAAAAGAGCAAGTACCGCACTTCTGAACTCCTGATTGAATTATTATATTATTATATATATTATTATAGCCTAGCCTATAAGTAGCTTGTATTTTACAATATTTATGAAGTAATTTAATTTGTATACTGCATGTAGTAATCAGAATATCCTGACTCCTTCATACTAGTCTACAGTATGCCAGATTGCATGTCATGTGTGCCACTCTGTCTGTCAACTGTGTAGCACAGCAGTTAGCTAAATATGTCCAAGGCCACTAATGAGAACATTTGGACTGTTGTCTTAGTCTATTATTTAGGCTACTCAATAGATATAGTGAGACATTTTAAGCAGTGGTTGAACATTTTTAATTGCTCGAATGCTCCATGATGTAGCCTACTACAGTTTTGTATTTCCATTACATTTTGTTTGTTGTGTGTAACTTTTCCTGTTTATTGTTTGTTTTTTTCCATATTCATATACATTCTGTGTCATTGTTAGTTTTGCTGTATAATGCAGGTTAAGATCAGTGTTGTAGTGGTACTTTTAGAAGTGGGGGGACGCCTCTGAAAGGGGAATTCCCCCCATTTTTTTTTTCTGAGAGTGTACAAATGTGAACCAAATGGACCCTAGCGGGTCCATTTGGTTCCATTTGTACACTCTCAGAAAAAAGGAAACTCATTAACATGGTGAAACACATCTTGATGATGTCATCAAGTATTTCACCATGCTAATGATTTTTTTCAGACCCAAAAATATTTTAGATGTGAGAAGTGGGGGGACACCGTCCCCCCTCCACTACACCCCTGGTTAAGATCCTTAATGTGTGTTGGTGCATGGGCTTTCAAATGATTGACAGACAGTAACACATAAATGAATTATTGTGATTAGCCTGGGGCATATGTTAACCGTTGTCATGATTTATCGCATCTGTCATGAAACCACAAGGCGGAATCAGTGTTAGGCCTATTTCTTATTCAGCCTAGTCATCACCAGGCAGACAACCGTCTGCCTGATGACTAGAAATCAGTAACTACAACATGGTATAAATGATTATCCGCAGTTCATATAAATGAACAGTTCATAGCAATTTTAAAACACAGACCAGGCTTTTCTCTGAGGTGGAAGGCCTGATGACGCAAGGATATGTATGGATTATTGACCAGGTTAGTGGGGCCAGTGTCCAGAGGTCTTTGACTACAGCTAGAGGCCCCTGGGGCGGAATGCATTTATTTCACATATGTTAATTGGAAGATATGTGGGCTTCTAAATCTAATCGTAAATGGCATGCACAGCCTGCAGTGCCCAAAACTATTTTCTGTAGTGGGGGCCCAGGGCCCTTGGGTTTTAAGGAATACTTTGTTTTTTGCTTTTTCAACCAAGGTCCATGTTTTAGGTTGTCATTAGACGAAATATGTTAATTGTTTTACACCTGCTGCTTTCTTTGTATTATTATTATTATTATTGACTGATTAACTAGCCTAGAATGCATTCATGTTAGCTTAAAAACTCTGAAAATGTACAACTGGAGCCAAATGGCCCATTGTGGGTCCATTTAAATGAATAACATGGTAGGATAGGCTACAGTGGGATAAGGACAGGGATCCCATTTGAGAGGGTTCCACAGAGTCCCCAGCAAAATGTGTTAATAGGATCACATTGTGCATTGTGGGAACGGGGGCCTACATGCATTTTTGGTGGTGGTGGTGGTCCATAGGCCTATGGGTTGATTTTTAATTTCCAGTCGTCGGTCAGATTATACTAAGGGGCCCAGACCTCCGGGGACCACCAGTGGTCCTTGAGAGAGTTCCAGGTGGTCCCCAGGCTAAATGATGGAAAGTTGGTTAAACAGATGTAACTCTTTGAGAGCGTAAAAACGAACCAAATGGACTTGCAAGGGTCCCAAGTCTACACAACTAGAGAATGTAGAAGATTAGTGTTCATTTTGATCTGTAGGTTTGATTGTTTTGTTTCCAAAATCCAGCCTCTGGACAAAAGCAAAGGAAATCTTAGTTTTGTGGGGCTAAACCACTGGCCTAATCAGACATTGTATCACCTGTGAGGTCCTCAACGTGGCTGGTGGAGGACTACAGATGAGACCATAGAGTGGATGAGACCCATGAATATAGGGAGGGGGGAAAAGCAAGGCCGAGAACCGCGCGTCCAGCGTTCCGAGATGTTATGGTCCTCGCGGGCCACCGTACAGAGCAATAACAAGTGGATTGACAAGCAGCTGTTGCTGTTGTGTGTGTATGTGTGAGTGTGTGTATGAGATTGTCTGCTTTGCTACAGTTCAGAGAGCTGCTACCATGTGCCACGATCTGTCTACAGCTCATTAGCGTTCCGCCGTGCAGACATTAGTTTGGAGTGTTTGTTGAAGGAAAATATTTTTTTGTCCATAAAGAAAACATGGAGCCCGATCCGAAGATAAACCATGGTAAATGCGTCCGCGACGTTGTTGTTGCTAACTCCCGTAACGTTATAATCATCATAGAAAAGCACAGGCTGCTACACGGATAAAGATGATAGATATCTTATTGTTCGCAATGTTTTGTCTGTTGTTTGTTTTCGAACAATCGCCAATGCTGTTGTTGTTGTTTATTTTAACACAGATGTCACGAAATGGGGCATTCGAGACAAAGTTTGGGACTACATTGAAGAAAACAACCTTGCCAACTTTCCAAGGCCTGTTCACAACAGGATCCCAAATTTCAAGGTACTTGATGAGGAGGTTTTTCCATTTTCTTCGTCTTTTCCGACATTTTCCGACACGGAAAAAACATAATAGTCTACAACAACACGCCAGATTATCCCGTAGCTCGTGTAACATGTAAAAAATAATGCAACAATATCCAATTACTTAATATCGTCAGTGTATCTTGGTGACTACAGGAAATCCGTTACCTTGGTAACAGCAGTGGCCATCCTTGTCATCTGCAAGTAACAGATCATGAGACAGATGCACAAATCATTAACAGTTTTATCTTATCTCAAATGTTCTACTAGCCTAATTGAAAATCATTGTTTTTTTTTATTATAAAACTATAAACACAAATCATAGCTATTTAGACATAAAACATAATTTAGGCCTATATTTTAGGTAAAATACATCTACAAGGGTATAAATTCTGTAGTTCTCAAAGCGGCTGGGGGACTTCAAGGTGGTCCACGGTGGTCCACAACTATAAGAGATTGATACTAGTTAGGAACCAGAGGGATACTTTAGTTACTGCATATCACAGTGGGGAACAGGGTTCCTTGAAATTAAAATGTTTGGGAACCACTGTGATAGAATTAATAGAATTAACCCAGCTAGTGAACTGCGAAGACATGACACAACATACACTACCCAAAACCTTTTTTCTCCATTTGCATTCATCAATTTTACTTTCTGGTTACTGGCCAGGGTGCAGTTCAAGCATGTGACAGACTCGCAGTCCTGCAGGAGTTCAAGTCCAGCCAGACGGTCAAAATTAACCCAGACAGACCACAGCAGCAGGCACGCCTCCTCACTCTGGATGTAAGTCATACTCACCCCATGCACTCTTTTTTTTTTCTATTCAGGGTGCCTACACGGCATGTGCCAAAGTGGCTGAGCTCGATGTGTTCACCCACACAGCTGAGGTGAAGGTGGATCCAGATAAGCCCCTGGAGGGTGCCAGGATGGCAGTGCTACAGGTAATGTAACCTTAGCATAGAATGAGGACCCACCAAGACCTGGTTCTTCATTGAAAGTTAACACCACAATCGAAATGAGTAATACCAAACCGTGTTGCCCATTTAACTACTCAACGGGGGTGTACATCTGCCAGAACTGCTCAGCCTAGTGTTCCTAAAGTTACCCAACTAAGTAAATTATACGTAATAGTTAAATCTAACCTTGTTCCAGCCTAACCTTATAAGTAAAGTAAAACCAGTAAAACTATGCCTAATTCTAACCATTCCAACCTTATTCTCATTCCAAAATATAAGACCAAAAAATGCCACCATGATCTGTCAGTAGAAAAAATGGCAAGGGCGACCCTTGCCCCTTGTCTTTTTTGTGTAACCCATTTTTGCCTTAATGTCTATGTGTTGTTTAAATGTTTTACTAATGTTTGTTTATTAAAGCGTCCCCATTAGAGATGTGTGATATAATAATAAATAATAATAAAGTATCCAATTAAACAAACACCATGTGGCCCCTTCTGCTGCTATTAAATGTATACTACCTTTCATATATTCGAATACACTCCATGCATCTCCAACCAATATATGATCAGAACAATGCCTCACACCTAATTTCTGCTCTCCTTCTTTTAGGCAAGGAAAACCTTGTTGGTCCCTACTCCACGTCTCCGTACAGGTCTGTTCAACAAGATTACCCCTCCCGAAGGAGCCAACAAAGAACAGCTACGTGTGTGCTCTACCGCTCAGGTTAGAGCTACTTCTACATGCAGATTCTTTCTCGAATATTCATTACTGACGCCATTTGAAGTCTTAGTTTAACTTTTTTTTTTGTAATGATTCCAGCTCACCCACTAATGACCATAGTGTACAGGTCCTTCTAAAAAAATAGCATATTGTGTAAAAGTTCATTTTCTTCCACAATATAATACAAAGTGAATTTTTCATATACTGTATTCTCAATCAGTTGTGCATTAAGTGAAGTATTTAAAAACTTGTTTTGTTTTAATCCTGATGATTATGGTGTACAGCTCAAAATCCTATCTCAATGAATTAGCATATTTTTACAAGACCACTAAAAATATGTTTTAAACAAGAAATGTTGACTATTATGTTAATGTATGCAGTTAATACTTGGTCTGGACTACGACGGTTGAGGAGTTATGGAAGACCAGATTTGCTTTGCTGATGGCCATAAATTAATTTGTATTGTTCAGTCTTATGTCTCACACCTTCCTCTTGATAATACAATCCAGATTCTCTGTTGGGTTAAGGTCAGGACAGTTGGCTGGTCAGTTAAGTACAGTACTACCATGGTCAGTACAGCAGTTACTAATAGTTTTAGCTTTGTGGGCAGGTGCCAAATCGAGCTGGAAAGGAAAATTTGCATCTCCATGAAGCTTGTCAACATACCGAAGCACAAGGTACTCTAAAAGGGTGGCTGTGTTTTCAGTTTTCAAACGATAACATGGCCTAAATCATGTGCGTTACCATGTCCAGTCTCCAGGCCATGTTACCGGCTGGTGTTGATCCGCTGACAGTGAAAACAGTCAGTGGTTTCAACACAGCCATCTTTTTAGAGTACCTTGTGCTTCAGTATGTTGATAACCTTCATGGAGATGCTTATTATCCCTTCCAGCTCGATTTGGCACCTGCCCACAGAGCCAAAACTACTAGTAACTGCTTTACTGACAGTGGTATTACTGTGCTTAACTGACCAGCCAACTGTCCTGACTTTAACCCAACAGAGAATCTGGGTTGTATTGTCAAGAGGAAGGTGTGAGACATAACACTGAACAATACAAATTCATTTACGGCCGTTATCAAAGCAAAACTTGGCTTGCATAACACCTCAAGAATACCACAGGTTGATCACCTACATGCCATGCCCCATTGATGAAATAATTTGATCAAAAATAGTCCAGACCAAGTATTAACTGCATACATTAATATACTTTTCAGATAGTCAACATTTTTTGTTTAAAACATGTATTTTTAAGTGGTTTTGTGAAAATATGCTAATTCATTGAGATAGCATTTTGGGGTTTTCATGAGCTGTACACCATAATCATCAGGATTCAAACATTTTTTTTATATAGTTTGGTTAATGCACAATTGATTGAGAATATATGAAAGTTTCCCTTTTTGTATTATATTATAGAAGAAAATGAACTTTTACACAATATGCTATTTTTTTGAGAAGGACCTGTATTTGTTTTCTAACTAACTAATCTTTCCTCTTTTTGTCAACCTTATTCTCTAGGGTGTCAAAGAGTTCAGCGTGCCTATTGGCTTGGATGACAAGGTGACGGTGGACCTGTTGGTAATTGGCTCTGTCGCCGTATCTGAAAAAGGTCAGAGCCTATGGATAACTTCACATTTTGCTGATGATTAATTGTCGTACAAATAATTGCAATTAACCATTAAATTCACAGGAAGTTATGGCAAATCACTCACAAGTAATTTGCCATAATTTTGTACTTTTGAAACAGACAAACCAAAAAATGGTTTGTCTGGTAGTGTCCATTGTTATCGCTGAACTCAAAAATGGCATACATTGAATAAAGCAAACAAATGGTAAATGGTGCTTTCATATAGCACCTTTATCCAAGGTACATATCTTGTGCATCACATTCACCCATTCACACACACATTCATACACTGCTGGCAGTGGAAACCATGCAAGGTATCTACTAGCACATCAGGAGCAATTAGGGGTTCAGTGTTTTGCTCAAGCACACTTCGACACATCACTGGATGGTAACCTTGCGGTTACCATCCAGTGACTCTACCCCTGAGCATATAGATTATAATGTTGTTTCAGTGTGTGACATTGTTACGAACCCCCCTCTAGGCCAACAAGAATCATAATAACCCACTGAAGGACCCTGTCCGTAACAGACGTCAGCATGCCACAAAATCCAATGCAACCTCGGAATGAGTTTTTAAATGCCGGAAGAAAATTGAAGCATTATTGAGATGACATGTTTATGTCAATTCCTGCATTTTCAGATGGCTCTAAAGGTATAAACAGATGGTTGTACACATGGTTTTCATGATGCTTTTATGGTCTTCTGGCTTCTCTAGACTTCTAGACTTCTTCAAACACAAGCCATCTCTAAATACATCTGACCTGGTATTTTCAGTTTCTTTATTAAGGTTAATTCATAGTTGGTGTTCTCACATTCTAATTTTATTTTATATTATTATGGAAATGGTTATTGTTGAATTGGTTCTGCAAGATGGTCCATTCTGAATTCATTATTTTCAATATTGCTGGCTTCTATCTTATTCAGGCTATCGGCTTGGAAAAGGAGAGGGCTACGCTGACATGGAGTATGGCATGATGGTCTCAATGGGGGCTGTGAATGAGTCTACTGTGGTGGTTACTGTTGTCCATGACTGCCAGGTGAGTTCAATTATAAATTTGAATTCCAAAATAAGAAATCCAGTGTCTGCATCCACCTGCATGCCTTATTACTTTGAACAAGTCAATAAGGCATGCAGGTGGATGCCTTGTTGATACATTTAATTGGCAAGATACATTTAATTGGCATGCAACATAACAGTTGCATGCCAGGACTTGCAAATGTTTCCTAATATTATGTATCTTTTATTGTGCATGTGAAGCCCATGGGTGGATGTTTTTGATTCCTAAGATTTATGCAAACTGCAGGTCATACAGTTAGAGTTGGACAGTGATTTGGAATAGAGAGGAACAGAAACACCCCTAATGGGCGTAAACATTTTCACTTCTAGCCCCGATCCCTGTTCTGGGGCAAGTAGTAGGGCAAGTATATAGTAGGGCAATAGGAGAGAATGGGACTTTGTCAACAGCGACAGTGCAGCTCTCCACTGTGGTTCAGTTTGCCCCAGAGTTGGAGGTCCTATGACGCGCCGTAATTGCGCTCTATAACGGTGAGATACGTTTTAATTAATTAACCAGGATGTCATCCTCTACAATGGCTGCACCGTTTCAGCATTTGGGTGCTGTGATTATTGTTTATGGAAACTGTAATGGTTAAAATGACTCGGATGATAGAGTTGTAGCGTATATGATAGATTAGACTGCAGCGCATGTATGCAATGGCTGCCCCCTTGCTAGGTCCTCACACGTCACACCACAACATTACGGTAAGCACAGAGGGACAAGTCAGGCCAAAATGCGAATGACATACAATATATTACAATAGGGAATGGGTGGTAGGCTGTAATAGCTGTCTCTGTTTGACAAAATGTAATAATGTGAATGCATGGCCACGTTAATATTAATTAGACCGTAAAACCGGAAACCGTGGTGTTTTGGTTCTAGTAAACCGGGGTTTTAAATTTTGAAAACCGTCCAACTCTACATACAGTTTGTACACTACAGTCAGCGATCCAGTCAGCGAACACAGTGTTTTCATGCCACCAACTGCCACATAATTCTGTAGACTGATATAGAGTTCCACGGCATACATTTCATCCTGACGACTTTATTTGATTGGGATTAAGTTGATAAAATTGTTAAATTAGTGACCTGGTAGAGCAAATAAGCCTAATTAAACAGGGAAAGGGTTAAGTAATCTCTAGGTAATGCAGCTGTCCAAGGAGTTTCAATGGCATGTTTAATTGCATAAGACATTATTGTACAATGAAACCAAACTAACTAACTATACAGAAAAGAGAACATTACAGGGCAGAAGGATGGTAATAAAGTGTTTCTCATAGCTCTGTTGAACTTGCATTTTTGTGACAATTAGGTTGTGGACATCCCAGAGGAGCTGATGGAGAGTCATGACCTGACCGTGGACTACATCCTAACACCCACTAGAGTAATCAAAACAGACTGCCAGCGTCCCAAACCAGAGGGCATCATTTGGTCTAAGGTAACACAAAAAGAGCGGATCTGTGTTTCTTGAATGTTGAGCAAGTTTGTTATCCGTTGATTATAACGACAACTGCATCTGCTGCTCTCTTTTGGTGCCAAGTCCGCTAACATTTCCCAACATGACTCTGTACCCCTTTTCAAGTGAAGTCAGCCCTTTGTTCACGTTCAATTAACTGTCATAGTCTTAACAGCTGTAAAAGTGAACAAACCTTTATTTTTATGCTAATTACGGGGATTTTTATTCGTAACATCTTTAAAGTTAATGCATGGCCTCGAGGTCCCTTAAGACGTCTCACGTCAGTAAACAGGACCGAGTGACCTCACAGACAGGAAGGGCATGCCTGATCATCAAAGGCCCGTCTCTGCCTGGCCAGCATGGCTGTGCAGGAGCAGTGGAAAGCCGGGTCAGACAGGCCAGGGTATAAACAATAGCCCTGCATATCCTTTACAGCACCGGCTGCCATCAAAGCACTTTGCAGACACTCTTTGCAGACACTCTTTTGAGGTCTCAGAAGCCAGGAGCGGTATTTTTATTTTTAACTGCAAAGGGAAGTTAAATATCCCAACCCCCATCATGATTATTTGGTCATTGTAATTACCAGAAGCCTGTCCTACTGTACATCAGTATACTCTGGGACCCGACCATGTTTGTGGGCTGATATTGGCCTATGGCAGATCTATCGGCATTGGGCATGTTTCCCAATTACATTAGTACATACACACACACACACACACACAAACACACAGGTTTTTGTACTCACACCCATTCTATGCTATGCATTCAAATGGCATCTCAGATTCTATGCTTTTCCAGTAGACCAGTTGTTTTCACTGGCAGAGGGCAGGCACTGTGTGACTCACAACCCGGATGTTTTTGCACAGAGGTTAGAGGGCAGAATGATCAACACACCGCACACACGATTACATTGTCATAGCAACTGGTTTCGGAGATCTGTCACTTCAAAATAAGGCTTTCAATTGGAAAACTGTGTTAGTGCAGTGGGCTGTGGGTTTAAAAATGGTGTACTGTTTGTGTTAGTTTACTGTTTCATTACACACACATTTTCAAATATTCCACCTCTGTTACACACAACATTTTATTCTGTCCATTTGTACTGTGCACTGTAAGTAAGAGTTGTCTTGTCAGCTGAGAACATGGGTGTATATGCACGTGTACTGTACTGTATACACTGTATATACAATACATAGCAGACACTCGGTGACAGTAAGAAAGAACAAAAAAACATGGTACGGTAATACATCGATTATATGTGCCTCTGAACAACTGGTGTGCTTCTCACACTAAGGAGAAGCAAAATCCATTTGCGACTGTGGCAGGCATTGCGGCAGGTATAAATTCATCACGGCAGGTGAACTCTTGCAGCAGGTGAACTGTCACGGCAGTTTTACTAACTGCCACGACCTTTATAAAGGTCGGAGGTTAATGTTAAGTCTAGGCATAAGTTTTACTGAGGTTATGTTTAGGGTTAGGGGTTGGGGTTGGTTTTACCGCGATAGTTTAGTGGTATAATGTGCTAGCCCGCTTGCTAACCAAACAAACACAGCCGACAAGCGTTACTAGCATGTAAACAAAAGCAGTAAAATATGTTGGATGATGATGTTTATAAAACCTGATGCTTATTTAAAGAAACTATTTGTCATAAGTTGGTTTAATAGCCATATTGATGCGGCTGTGATTCACTGCAGTGGGTGGTCGTCATGTTTGTTGTTTGGCGCTGTTGAGTGACAGGGCTGTTGGCCAATCAGCTGCCCTAGTCTGATTTTTCAACTGGTACTGATGACCCCAGACGCAGCGCCTCCTGAGTCTGAATCACAGGAGAAAAAAATGAGGTCGTATTTTTAAGGTGGCGATTCAGGGCTCTGGCCAGGCACGGTTATCATTATTCAGTTCCATTGTTTTTTTTGATAGTTGGTAACTTTACCAAGTTCCTTTCAAAATAGCATGCATGTCTGTCTTCTGTGTTTAGCATGTTTCGGGTTCTGACACGTACAAGAGGCGAATAACACCAACGTAGCCTTGTGTTGCCATTCCCCCTACTGCACCATCTGCTTGTTTCACGTGTCTACAAGTTGACGAGCATGATGCATGGCCAGAGCATTGACTATCTGCATGTGTTGGCTCAAATGAGTCATTCAGTTGTGGCATTGAGCCAGCTGAGTTTTGTGTATTCTCAGCTGAACACAGACATGCTGGAGAAGATCCCCGTCCTGAAGACGCTGCATGCTCTGGAGGAGCAGGCGGGCAAGGACGTGACACTGGGGGCTGTGCCTGCTGCAGGGTCTGAGCGGCCCCAGAGGAGGGAGCCTGGGTTCCAGGCTGATCATAAGCCCAGGAGGCAGAACAGGCGCAGGCCAAGACGGAATAATACACAGCAGGATGCAGAGGATGAGTCCAAACAGGAGCCTCAGCAGGAACAGAGCAGAGAGGAGTCGGGGCAGAAACCCAGGCGACGCCCGCCGAGAGTAAGGAAAGAAAGCAAAGTAGAGGGCAGGGAAAACGGAAGGTTTGAAGGCAAAGAAGGTGGTGAAGGGGAAAGCGGAGAGGGTAAGGTATCCAGACAGAGAAGAGAAAGAAAAGATAAAAGGGAAAGAAAAGAGAAGACGGGCGAAGAGGGAGGAAGTGAACCTGCGCCTCAGCGCAAGCTTCCCTTAAGTTTGACCACAGTGTACCTGGGAGGCATCCCTTCTGGCTTGCGCGTCAGTGAGCTGAAGACGGCGCTCAGAGAGAGGGAGTCGATACCGCTGAGGCTCACCTGGCAGGGAGCTCAGCACAGGGCGTTCCTGGACTACAGCGACCCCCAGGCTGCAGACCTGGCCCTGGAGGCCCTGCAGGGCCTCTCCCTCAACGGCCACAGTCTGCAGGCTGAGCTGGCCAAAAGCCAAAGGGGGGGAGGCAAGAGATATGGCCTATCCAGGTCTGGCTATAGAAGAGCCAGACCAGCCACGGCTCCCAAGACTACATCAACACCAGCAGAGGGTACTGGGGACGACCATGCAGAAGAGTCTCAGGAGTAATGGAAATGGAAAGATGCATAGCACAACATGTTTTACATATGTAAACATGTTAAATGCCTTAAATAGAGCTTAGTTTGTTTCTGTAATGTCTTTAGTTTAGTACAGTGAAACCTGACACCTAAAGTGACTGCTTATACTGAACTAATGGGCATAACAAAAGAAAATTCTCACCAAGTAAAAAAAATAAAATGCAGTGCTTTATTTTGTTAATAGTGTATAGGTTGAGTTTCTGAAACGTGGCAGCTATACTTTACCTTCAAAGTCAATTGTACATGCCATTGTGTAATACGTAAGCAAGCATGTGTCATATTTGGAATAGTCTACTGTAAGCTTTTGCCTTGAATTGTACTTTATGTCTATAGACTAATGTGGACTGGGCTGGCCAGAAGGTTTGCCTGAGTATTCATAGCATTAAGTACTGGTAGGTCTTAGAATGTACATGAACATATAGGTAACACGTCTGACTCTTTTGCCAAGAAAGTGTTCACTTTAATGCATTTAATTTCTTCACCCAAGAATGGCTCACTACTGCTTAAGATAGTTTTGCTCCTAGAAACCCCAGCCTATGACAACCTTCATTTCCGAGTTCAGAGAAGTAGATGTTTTGTTGCATCCTCAGTATAACCCATTTATACTTTTTGAGTTAACACTTGTTATAAAAGACATCACAGACTTGTCAGTGGTGCCCTTCAGTTACAGTTCAGGCAATGTAAAATGCCTAAAATACTCACAAAATACTTTTTACGATATTTTGCGTACCGAATAAACTGGATTTATGGAGTTAACATGGTTTTGTCTTTGTAATTTCCTCTTTCAAGTCATATTACAAAGTAAAACCCTACCCCCTGTACTTCCCATTCAAGTGTTAGGCTTTATGTAATGCCATTTTCGACGATTTTCAACAATTTGATAATATTTTTGGTATATATCTTTTTGTTTAGCTTGTCATTTTGAAAGTAGCTCTCAATTTTAGAAATTGTGCGCACCAGGTGTTCTATATGGCCATACCATTTGGGGTATGCGTTGTCTACTGTAGGTTTTGCATATGACTTTGTGTGACTGTTGGGGCTAAAAATCCTCTGATGTATTATGATTATCTTCAGGTCATTGAAATATTTTGTTCATTTTCAATGGCTATAACGGTCACATTATTATTGCTTCAATATTGGTGAAATATATTAAATTTATAGCAGCATTTTAATGGATTATTGGCCAATATCACTATGCTACCCATGATATTGTGCAACACTAGTTGAAACCTTGCATCATAGATACGATGTCAGATTAGTGATTCTCAACCAGCAGTCTGGGGACCAGCGGTGGTCCTTAAGGGGGTTCCAGTGTATAGGTTGAGTTTCTGAAACGTGGCAGCTATACTTTACCTTCAAAGTCAATTGTACATGCCATTGTGTAATACGTAAGCAAGCATGTGTCATATTTGGAATAGTCTACTGTAAGCTTCTGGCCAGAAGGTTTGCCTGAGTATTCATAGCATTAAGTCCTGCTAGGTCTTAGAATGTACCGTATTTTCCGCACTATAAGGTGCACCGGACTATAAAGCGCACCGGATTATAAGGTGCACCTTTTAAAACTGTTTTCATATATAAGACGCACTGGATTATAAGGCACAGAGAATAGAAGCTACTACAGGTAACACAGAATAGAAGCACCTGCAGTCAAACAATCCATATATAAGGCGCACTGGATTATAAGGCGCACCGTGGATTTCTGAGAAAATTAAAGGCTTTTAAGTGCGCCTTATAGTCCGGAAAATACGGTACATGAACATATAGGTAACACGTCTGACTCTTTTGCCAAGAAAGTGTTCACTTTAATGCATTTAATTTCTTCACCCAAGAATGGCTCACTACTGCTTAAGATAATTTGCTCCTAGAAACCCCAGCCTATGGCAACCTTAATTTCCGAGTTCAGAGAATTACATGTTTTGTTGCATCCTCAGTATAACCCATTTATACTTTTTGAGTTAACACTTGTTATAAAAGACATCACAGACCAAATGACCCTCAAAGATCTTTTAACATTTGAGAGTGAAAATGAAACCAAGTGGACCAACAAGCAACAACTCTACTTTTACTTCATTACTTGATTTAGAGACAACACAATACAGAGAATGTAGAATAATTGCTATTTTTGATTGTCCATTATGCTATCACAAATACAGCTTGCAGCTGTGATCAAGACAGGCTAAATCTCATCAAAAGGTGGTCCACATTTCAAAAGCCAAATAAATGGACATTGATATGAAAAGGGTCAAGCTGTTATGAAGTCTGGAACATCCCCATTGGCGTTCTAGGATCCACATGATTAGATTTGTTCAACTTGAGTGAACTGTACAACCAAAGATTTTATTTTCAGTATATTTTTCAACATTTAGGAAAAAGACAAAGATGTGTGAAGAAACATAAATAGCATGGAGACAAATGTTGATCTAGTTGCAGAGCACATATTGCACAGTGCACACTGAACAACCACAACAGTTCTTTACACTAACTTTATCATATAGATCAATTACTTGGCCTAGGAGGGGGGATGTATTTGAGTAGTTGGATGCTTGTCTGCACATTAAAAATGAGAAACTGAATCGAAGACACATTGCAATAGTACCAGTTGCCGCACCTGGCTCTTATACACAGAATGAGGTAAAGTGATGGACTACTTCAGCAAGAGCAAGAGTTGCCCATGCAGATGAAAGTGTACCCCGCAGAATTTGTCATTTCAATACATATTCATGTTTATACTCCTTTCCTGGCTTGATATGAACTACCGGGTAAATTGATCAGTGCAGTTTGCCTGCTTCGGGGGGGCAGTCTGGACTGAGAGGAGCACATTGCAGAGAGCAGGCCGGCCCACATGCACACTTTTTATGGAGCTGTCATCCAGGCCAGGCCAGAGAACAGCTGTGGAGCCCCAGCAGGAATCTCACCCCCACAGCCCCCTTGCCAAAGTACTGCTCCCCACTTAATGTCATCGGCTTGCTAATGCATGGTCCCTCTGCTGATGAGCCTGCCGCCCTATATACACCATGGCATGTTCATACAAGGAAATCTCACCAGGGTTCAGATAGTGGTCATGTTGCAGTAAGATGGAGCAATGCACATAATGCAGCATACTGCATGTTACACCATAGGCTACAGATGTATTTATGCGCCACCACGTCTCACCGACAGTCGCTATGCGCAAAACAGGACCCAATGAGGATGTCTATCTGAAATTACCCAGGAGGTATTTCATTTATTTGCAACTCATGACCATCGGAGCAGGATGTACAGCATAGTGACAAACTGTATAGTTGTGAGTAGGGCATTTTGATACACAATCCTGCAAAGAACTATTTATTTCTTCATTATTATTACTATTGGGCAGGCTACACTTTAAATTGGGCATATGTAGTGTTTTTGCTTGCTTTTTGCTTCCCAAGTACATCCCTGAGAAACATGTATTTTAATTTGAATCACAATAAAAAGTGAAGAATTAATTAAATGTATTTACAGTGGCAGAATTGAAGGGCCATCAATTTTTTTTGCAGCTGATTCATTTAAAATAGATTCAATTAGCAACTTAGTAACTTTCCATAAGAAAATGTATTGAATTATTTCTAAAATATTATGACCTCCTTTGTTCATTTTTGACCCAACATGGAAATACCTTTTGGTCTTATATTGACAAAAACACAGTTCGCTGTGATAGAGGGATTCAAATTGAAGTATGCATTAATGTTTTAGAATGGGCCAGAAATACAATTCATTTACTCAATGACATCCACAAAATGACCGAAACTACTTCATATTTCACCAAAACCAGAGCAGAACTCCCACCACAGGACTCTGGCAATCAATTAATACAGTTTACACCACTATATTAATGGACACTATTTCATACAGCTTAACTTAAAAACTCTGAACTATCCCTTTAAGGCTAAAGGCATTGAATAGGCCTATATTTAATATAAAACAGCGTCTGTTGTTGAGGAGAGTCTCCTGTAGACCAGTTGTATTCAAGGCAAGCAACAACCAATTTAGTTTTGTTCTGACCATCACACTCAGGCAGGGCTATACATTTCAGTAAGAGTGGCACTCGCTGGCCAATGAGCTTATTCAGAGTGATCATTATCCTAATGCAATGGATTTACATACTGGCCCTTGGAGTTCTCACCACTAAGGAAGAGATCATAGCCTATACACTATTACACTGTAAGGCCAGTGTACAAGTGACTTTTCATGTGGTTTATTTTGTTTTAGGTCTACATTCATTCATGTGCTTTTTGTAGGAAACCAGATTGGTTAATTTATTTTCATGTTCACAGCACGTTTGTCCTCTAAACGCAAAAAATATATGGATACAATAATTAATATATATTCGGCCTACTGGCATTATGTGAACGCTGGATTGCTTGGATGGATTAGCCAAATAAACCTTATACTGGCCTGTTTCAACACAGAAATACATCTCCGTTTTATTTTAAAATATTAGTATTAAAGTAAACTGCATGTCAGATAACTCTTTAATTTCATACAAATGGTGTGTGTAATATAGCCTAGCCTAACCTATCTCCTTCAATGCTCCTAAAATCATACATACAGTGCTGGAAATAATGACATCTACACCTAACAAACACAACAAAATGACATAACAGTGCTGGTATTATATCTTCAAATTTCATTTTAAAACAAATAAGAAAGCGATCTGACAAATATTGCCAATAAAGCATCCTTGGCCAATTCGCCTAAAAATAAAATATGTATAGGCCTACAGAATAAATAAAAACGTTGCGCTTATAGGCTATTCAAAAAGTGCCTTCATCTTTTTATACAATATATATATAATGTCCAATATTTAAAAAGTCAAGGTTGATATGGCATAGTCCAAAAGGAACTTGGATCTAGAGAAAATGGGAAAAAATAAAGGAGAAAAAAAATAACTTCTGACGGATCAATGAAAATGTGCATTTACATATTTAACAAAATCAATAAACATTTACAAAGGTGTTTTAAGTGGTAGTCATCCGCCCGCAGAGCTAGTACCAAACGGCAGCTGGGTTCTATATGCCCAGTAGGCTACCCCGCTGGCCCATGTTGACAGCATGCAGTTTTTTTTTTTTTTTTTTGTTGTTGTTGTTGTTGTTGTTGTGATAAGCCTGTTTCGGTCCCTTAAAAACATTTTACCATTCGGTAAAGATTGCGCCCCTCCGTCAATGTCAATGGGGTTGTTATGTACAGTTTTTGGGGGTGTTCTAGTTGTGTAGCCTATGTACGGAATTTCCGTGCATGTCCTACTAAACCCTGCGAGACCGTGTTCATGGAGTCCGTGGACTTGCTGGTGCAGGGATAAAACAGTATAAAGTATATTTTTCCTTTTGTGGTCACTGGTCAACACAGTGCAGCGCGTTCCAGGGCGAGGCAGCATGCAGGCCATTTCTCTACATATGGTTTTGTTTTTTGTTTTTCGATTTCCTTTCAAGTTTCAGGCTTGTCAGGTTGTCATCATCTTCGTGGCTCAAGTCATTGATACTGTGCTCTGTGTTGATAAATGATCATCACCATCACATGACGCAGGGCTTGATGTCCTGATAGGAGACCTGTTGGTGGTGATAGTAGGAGCCACTGCTAGGAGAATGCATGGCCGAGGACGTCATGGCGTTGAACGAGAACACGAACTCCTTTCGGTCACACATGCTGGGAGACTGGGAGTGGTATCTGGGGATACCTGCATGGAGAAGAGAATAGCGATAGAATTTATTCACACATGCCACAAGCCATATTTTTAAAAGCATTAGCCTGCACACTTTATAACTTTAAAGGGGAACTCCTCCACCCATTTTCTACATTTTAATATTAATATAAAAGTTCCCCCAATTCTGTATTTCCTAAAAATGGAGGTCTGGAAAAATCATTAACATGGTAAAATACATCTGATGACATCATCAAGATGTATTTCACCATGTTAATGCTTTTTCTTTCAGACCCCTTTTTTCCTGCGAGCGTACAAATGGAACCAAATGGACCCGCTACATTTCGTTCACATTTATATTGTCTCAGGAAAATTTTGAAAATGGGTGAAATTCCGTTCTAAAGGACACTTCACCTTAAAAGTGCCCACGCTGGTCTGGCAGTGCTGGCATATGTTTTTTGAGAACTTCGGTTTAACATATTCTTAGAAGAGGACTGATTTAATACTTTACTGTTTTTGTTGATCCCTGACTCTAATATCTCTTCTCTTCTATTAATTGGCAGCCACCGACGATAATACGAATTACGTAAATAGTGAATTGTATAATATAATTATTGCTTAATTAAAATAACACATTTCTTGTTCAATTAATTTGTCGGGAAACACCTTCTTTCCACACATTAGGCCTATTGTTTCGTTGACTTAAACACTGGTGCAATTGGTTATAATTTCGTTGTAAATAAAGGCCAGGGCTTATAGCTACAGTACAGCCTACATAACGGTTTCCTTTAATGATAAAAAAAAATATGTCAAAATGAAGTCTTTGAGAATAATTCTAGTGCACGTGTGTGCGTGGTGGGACATATTTTACTGACAGCGGCCTGTTCTGCTTGCACGCCAGTCCCGGCGGACCCCTGGCCTGCACGGCGGACCCCTGGCCTACATACAGCAACATTTCCTGCACCGCTTTAATTAATATGACCTTATAAACGCATTTAGTTGGACATACAGTAGACTATATACACACCACTTCCAGGCCACCCTAAAAAGCATGACGGTTTTAAACGTGCTCTGTTTTGAAGTCGGATAAAGCTTCGGTTGAACTAAAGAGAAAACTCTCGCCGATGCATAATTTGCATTATTTTAAATAACATGCGAGTTCAACGCAGTATAGGCTAGACTATAATTTGGGTTCATAGTCTCGGCCCAGCATTTGTTTGGGTAAATATGGTGCTTATTATTAACACATTATTGTTAAGGCATTTTGCACAATGGTGCACTGCATATATAGCCTCGTCCTATAATTATTTTCAATGGGCTTTTTAAAAACAAATCTTACCTTGTAAATCTGTACTGTGCCCATTCTGATGAAGGTATGATTGGTCTAGCGAGTGCGTGGGCAAGCTGGGTTGCAATGCATTTGCTCCTGGGTTACAAGGAGACAGGGGTTGCTGCTTGATGTAAGGCGCGCCGTTATTCAGCGATGCTGAGGGCGCCGGAGCCCAGGCCGAGGCCGAGCTCGAGTAGACGGGGTGAGGCTCCATCACCCCTCCGCCAGTGAGCAGCGGGGAACCGGAATTGTCATGATGGGCATAATCGGTCCCAGTGGACCCCGTACAACTTCCCATGTAGGAATGTCCGCCGTTGGCCGACAAGTGTGACATGGAGTGGCCGGACAGTCCCATCCCATCCATGTTGCCCGACAAGTGTCCGTTCATCATTCCGATCCCGCTGTCCAGGGACAGGCCGTTGGGCGCACAGGACAGGCCTCCGCCGCCGCTTCCCTGGAAGTTGTAGGACTCGGGGAGGTGGTTGAACCCCAGGCCGTTCATCATGCTGTACATTGGCTTCAGTGCCTGGCACTTACGCCTAAAGCCCCTGGGCCTCCGCCTGAAGGAGCCTTCCTCAAACATGAACTCACTAGCCGGATCTATGGTCCAGTAATGGCCCTTCCCTGGCCGCCCGAGGCCCTTGGGCAGCTTTATGAAGCACTCGTTCAGGGACAAGTTGTGACGCACGGAGTTCTTCCATCCCTGATACGAGCCCCTGAAGAACGGGAAGCGGCTCTGGAGGAACTGGTAGATTTCGCTGAGCGTCAAGCGTTTGGTCGGAGAGCTCTGGATGGCCATGACTATCAGGGCTATGTAGGAGTACGGGGGTTTCTCCGGGCGTCGGATCCCCGCGTTAGTCTTTTTGGTTTTCGTGGTGGACGAAGCGGTCTCCATCACCGAGGCGGTCTGTCCGTGAGGCTTGTTCTCCGGAGCAGACATGGGGCTGCTCTGGGCAGAAGTCTGCGCTGCTGAGGGCTGCTGGACCTCTGCCGTCATTAGTTATTATCTGCGTAATGACAAACTAAAAAACAAACAAAAACAATCGCAGGGTATCCTTATAAAGAAGGAAATTTCGAAAAACAGTTCGCGTAAACATAAAATAAGGTATAAAAATATGAACTGTAATTGTTATAGGTGGGCTTTACGCACAAGCCTGTGGCGAGACCGTTACTTTAGCCGTGCCGCGCGTAGTCTTCTTTTTATGCTAAGCTGTTCTTCGCCTGCCTGAAGCCTGCCTGCCCGCCTTGTAATCAACGTCCAGAGCTGTAAAAATGGAACGGAACGGGAGCCGCTTTCTTTCGACTTCAGTCGGTATGTGTTCTCGTGCGTCCGAGGAGCTCAACTTTTTACTTATCTGTTGCCATCAGCGTATTGGAAGCTCGATGTCTTGGCCATCCTAATGCTGAAGGACCCGCCCACTTCTCCTCCTCCTCCTCCTCCTCCTACTCCAGTGGTGGGCTGGTGTGTGTGTGTGTGTGTGTGTGTGTGTGTGTGTGTGTGTGTGTGTGTGTGTGTGTGTGTGTGTGTGTGTGTGTGTGTGTGTGTGTGTGTGTGTGTGTGTGTGTGTGTGTGTGTGATCTCTGTCTGCCTTCGGTAGGTTTTCAAGGAAAGATTTTTTTATTTCTCTTCTTATACTCGACATAGTGGGATTCTGACTACGGTACACACACATAATATAAAGTATAGCATAATACCATATTAAAGTGAGGATACAACATTTTCAATTGTTTTAGTTATCATGACAGTGTCATGACTGCAGTGCCTGCATGTAATTTGATTGTCTTGTTTGTATAATTTATATATCAGGTAAACTATACTTTATAGTATTAGTATAACAGATAATTTATACATGCTCTGCACAAGAGGTTCTTCATTTTAGATGATGCTGATAGATGTAACACAACATTGTACCAACTAGTTCGTTTTATTCTCTTACTCAAATTTCTGATTTAAATGTAAAAAAAGAATAAAATTAATATTTTATTCTGCAAATTAAATGTTCTTTTTGTAAAACAATGAACGTGCGCCTCATATTCAAAACCACCCTCCTGATTTCTTTAAAAGATAGACAGGAACATGGGCAGGATGTTTATACTGCAAAATGTAAACATTTTCCCTGGAGTTCTTTAAATAAAAAATCAAGCAAAAGCCTCAACAGATCATGCAGCTAATACTCAATGTGATGCGATATTCCCGCACTGACGCCGTTTTAGCCCACATGTCCCTTTTTCTTTCTTTCATTTTTACGAATATAAAAATATTTGCTTGATGCTCTCGTATATACACACTGCATGGAGACACCAGACACCGGAGCTGCTGCCACAGTCTCTGCTGCTGCACTATGAGGAACTCGGACGGAGCCTTCAGTTCAGATGGATTCCTTGACGATACGCAAGGAATGGCCCACAAAAAGTAAGGTAAAGTATATGATATGTATTTGCATTTTAGTTCAAAATATTGTCCTGCATTATTGATGTCGCTGATGTGCAATTATCCACAGCATGATTTATAGGAATTAAAAATCTTTCAAACCCTTGAATTGAAATAAAATAATCTCTTTGTAACAAATAAGACCCCCCCTCTCCAGTCCTATAATTCCAAAATGGATAGTGATATAAAACCTACAGCATATAGAAATGTTATTATTAATAGTGATGGTGAATATCACATAAAAATAAAATCAACTGTTTAAAGTCCAACGTGATTATTTGGCCGTGTTTTGTAGCATTTCATGCCACAAAGCCAAGTGCAAGAGCTGTTTATTGTATAAGGTAAAAACTGCTGACAGGCCTATGGGTTGCCTATTGTTCCCCGGGGGCTCTGTGGACTGAAGCCCTTGAATGCTTAGGCTACAGCTCAGACGGTTTGTCTCAGAAATTTGCTATAACTTAACTAATTGTGTTTTCACTGATATTATATAAAATATTCATAATTTGTGATAATAGTTTTTTTTTAACTAAACGAAAAGCTGTAAGGTTAATTATAAATCCCACGCTTTCTTTAGTTGCGGTCGCTGAGAACCACACGTCACTTCAAAGAATTGTGTTAATATTTATGCGTAATGTTTACATTTGCCTATACGATTTGGTATACAATATAATTGGTCGGTATACAAATAATAATGTGTTATTTGTGCAGAACACGAGGTATAACCGGCCTCACATGTGAGGTCGGTTATATGCATAACTTTTTCAGTGTGAAGGGATGTTATTGTGAACAAGTGGCGGGAGAAGTTGCATTTTGGCGACAATACTGTCCCAGTGCATATTTAAATCCAAGTGTATGAGGAAATGAAAATGAATAGTTGTTGTATTGTTTTAGCTGGTTCCTTACACAGGCAGCCAGGCACCCGCTTGGACTGGGGCCCATGCATTTATCAGCGGAGGGGCATGCAGACCACCCAGCATGCGTTATAGAGAGGGGTATGGGCGCGCTCTCTCTCCTCATCACTGCAGTTAATTACAGTTGATGACTTCATTCCATTAAAAGTCTATCTTTTTTTTACGTTAAATTCCCAATCATGTCCATATCAAACATAGCATAGTCGACCTCATTTTTTTCTCAACCTTTTTAGCCCGTGACCCCCCAAATAATCACATTTAAATGGCACCCCTACTCTGACGGGCAGTTCGATTATGAAGCTCATCTGATGATTCTGAACTGGCTATTTTCTTATATTATTGAGAATTTGGCAAATGTCTTAGTGTGTGTGTTTATACCTTTGATGCAGCATAATGGTATACATTGCTTTCTTCTATTTAGTCTTTTACACACACACACACACACACACACACACACACACACACACACACACACACACACACACACACACACACACACACACACACACACACACACACACACACACACTATTGACGGAGTATGGTATATGTGTTTGTCTAAATTAGGATTTTTTTCTATGAGTTTGCTTTGTCTTAATTGACAACGTAGTCATCATAAACCTGTTTAAGATACAATGGGAGTATTTTATTTCGTTGTAGGCCTAATTGTTTTTTTCAGTTACTTATATGTATCAATATATAGACAGTTATTTATGTTATCCATCCATTCATCCCAATCGGCTATTAGAAAGGGCAACGTTATGCAACTGTGCTTGTCCATTCGGTTCGCAGTGCTTACGCCTCTTTATTCAGCATCCCCCTCGAGGAGGTCAGAGCTTCATAGGTTCAGAGTTGCTCCATGGCAGCCAAAGGCCTGTGTGCTGTTAGTGCACTTTTCCATGACGTGTCTCATAATGAAATATTTGACAGCACGGCGTCTCCAGGAATGCTTGGCCACTTAAGGTGCAGGAATACCACAGTATAGGCCTATACACATAGCCTTGACGCAAGCCTTCCGGATTGTCTTTTAAGAATTATTCTGTGCAAAGAAGAGTCTAATCTAATGTGTTAATCTTGCAGTACTATATATTCATTTATTTTGAATATCCGAATATATAATATTCCAGTGTGAGTGTAACATTTTTGAATTAGCCAAGATGCTTAATTGTCTCGTCCGTGTTCTATTTACAAGATGGCAACGCTTTTGACTGCACTGCGATGATCTAATACAGTCGTAATCGCAATAGGCCTATTGTGCTATAGTCGGTAGGTTATTTTTTCCAATGATTAGCAATATCATTTAAATACTGATATTATTTATCCATGTGTGTAGTTAGTTGGGCCTAAACATCAGCTGTAGGGGTCAGTGATGTAATTTGACTTGACTCGGCCAAGGCTCCGCAGTGTTTGTTTGTGTTTGTTCGAGGGAATGTATTTTCAGGGTAATATAGGCTATTTCATTTTGTTTGGACATTAAAACGACGTGGTTTGACAGAGATCTTTATGTTTGTTCACCTTGGTGTTGGTCTGTTGGAGTGGAGCCAGAGAAGGTGCCTTTGTTTGTCTAGGACCGTCACCGTGTGACAGATGCAGAGATCGATCGAAATGGAGAACTGTGAGTGAGTGAGTCCACGAGTTCATTCGACTTGAACTTGAAATCCACCGAGGCCAGCCCCGTTTTTGCCATTAGGCAGACTAGGCAGTATAGGGCGCCATGCATGGTGCGACCACCAGACATGCTTTAAAAGGATCCCAGGCTAATAAGCCTAATACGGATAAATGCATTATACTTATATCCAGGCTATAACTATAAAATTGAACATTCCAAACACATATATGTTATTTAGTTAAAAATAGTTCATAATTTTATCCCTTGGGGCCGCCATTTGGCAGGAGATTTTCCCTGGGCTCCAGGGAAAATCATAGGTCTCCAAATTGCTTAGAAACGCCACTGGCCGGGGCCATGAATTTGAAGAAGGCTCTCTAGTTTTGGCCTCTCCTGACGACACCTTGTTTTTCCTCTCTCCTTTCTTAAATCGAAATATTTTATTTATTAATTGTCTGTTTGTTTACAACTATCAGTACTAAATTAATTTTGATGCAATGCCGAGAGTATTGCAGTATAGGATTTTAAATATTGCATTTATTCAAAATAAAATTATCATTTCCTTAATTGATTGCATAATGTCTGCTATAGGACGTAGCGTTTTTTGCGTGCAGGCCTATACCGCGCGCGACACAGAAATACTGAAATACTGTAAATAACAATAATATGCATGGGCAATGACTGATTTTCAATATAATACCCCACGTATATGTAATTTAGGTTGAGACAGTGGATTGTAAAACAGCATAGGTAAATATTGTGAAAGTTGTGGAAACACTTAAAGGGCAATTCCACCCATTTTCAAAACAGAGAGGATACAAATTTATTTGTTCCCTCTCAGGAAAAAGGGGTCTGAAAGAAATATCATTCACATGGAGAAATACAGCTTGATGATGTCATCAGATGTATTTCACCATGTGTTAATGGTTTTTCAGATCTCGATTTTTAGGAAATACGGAATTGGGGGGACTTTTTTTTATCATGTCCATACAACATCTCTAAGGTATATTAATGACATATTAAAATGTTGAAAATGGGTGGAGTTCCCCTTTAATTCATGGGGGAGACATCGTGCATGCAGGCAGCAAATGGGAAATGCAGCGAATAAATTAATAGAGGCATCTCAATTGCTTTGGCACTTACTGCATGCAGTGCTTGTCCCCGCAGTGCTGCAGTTGTCCCCATCATGTGTCGCCTATAGGTCACCTTAGTGTTGTCGTTTTAATTGAAAACAGTATTATGTTGACGTGGGTAGCCCCTCATCACTTTCTCTGCATGGCGCGGTAGGTGGCCGTGTATATTTTTGTTTAAGTGGTGTTTATGTGGACTGAGAAAGGACGGGATTGCTAGCAGACCTCTGATTGCGCTCAGTGCGTGGATTTGAACTACTATAGTCGACGCATGGGCACCACCCTTGCAAGCAATCAACAGCACAGGACAGCAGTTGCACTGCATGTACGACTTTTTAATTTTCTTGGCGAGATTTGTCCATTTGGGACCTCCTAGGCGAACTAGGCGAATCATTTGTAGTCTACCAAGAAAGCACAAACGAAAGGCCTCGCTCAGTGGCCCGTCGCCCATGTGCCTGCGTCTGCCTTAAAGCCTATACATTCATTGTATCTTTATTTTCGATTACATGTTGTCAATTAAGAGTTGTTTTTTTCCCCGACGCATGTTTCCACGTTTGACACAATGCAGTTAGAGCAGGGTAGCCCGCATTATTGATTCGGTATAGTAAAGTGTAATATACCTGTAATTACCCATTCGTCTGTACCAGTCTTGGACCGGTTTTGCCTTCAGGTGCAATTCAGATGCTCACATCCCTGCAGGCGCTTGCAGGTAACCATGCCTGTAGAAACACTTTAGCGCACGTAACATTAAATTAGTCTCCTGCACAATTGATCCAGGTTACCTGAGCTATACCACCCCCTATAATTCGATATAATCTACTGATTTGATTATAGGATTTTATACCTTATCGATCCGTCATTTCTTATACTCATCTTTGAACTCTGTTTTTTGAGAATTGCAGATTCACTATTCTGTCCATGTCACGATGGACTATCGGCTACTTTTGATGCCGTCGAAAACATGTAACTTATATAACTTATCTTGAAGGTTATACTAAGACTAAGGGTTCTCTTCTACCGGCAGAGCACACTTTAACCCATTTCATGCTGAGGTGTAGGCCTGCATATATTTCTTTATTTGACAAATATTAGGTACAAATCAATTGTGAAATTATGATGATGCTTATTAAACAGTATTTTTTGATTAATCATTACTATTAGTACATTTATTAACTTCTATAATTAATTGTCATGCATGCTGTGACATAGCCTACTGTGAACACACAGGCTACAGGACAAACTTAACTTATTCAAGAAAAGAAAAAGAGTCAAAGTTGTCTAAATAAGAACTTCTGTTTCACCTTTTTGGTCATGAAAAGAGCATTGTCAGATGGTCATGCTCCCTGGCCTTCAGAAAGGCCTATATATGCACCACAGTAGTGTCAAACCAAATATGCTTAACTCTCTTATTATTATTTCGGGATTCAGTTCATAGGCTCTCTATAAAATGCAGTGGAATTCGTAGTGTTTTAAAAGAAGTTGGACTCGGTTTGACAGCCCTATTTTGAAAAGGAAATACGCCTTTCAGGCAATGAAAATGTGAATAAAGGCATATGTAGAATTCCTCTCGGTTTACTTGGTGATCACACAAGCTCGACTTACAGCACCGCAACATGATTTGACGTGACTGAAGGACATGTGTGGTGAGAGTTTGGCAGGTCCAGAAGCTTTGCAAACTCCAAACTGTCCAAATGTGGTCAGTGCTTACAGGGAGAATTCCATCCTTTTAAATACCTGTAATTGGCATTTATTACACACCCTGAATGACAGGCCATTGTCAGGATGAAAATAGTTAAAACAGCAAGTATAGCCTATAGGTGGACAGTGGAGAAAAATAAGTAATTGAAACAAACCATAATTTAAACAGATTTCTGTTGTTTTTATTACGTATAGACACTGAGAAATTAAATGGAAAACCTGTATTAATCTGGATTTAGATTGGGCTTTTTATTTAGATTGGGCTTTTTATTGACGCTTCTGTTAGTTTATTTCAAAACCTCACTATATGTTCTGCATGTAGCTACCTTACTCTTCATTTAATAACTTACTGACACTTTTACTTGGGGGAATAAGAATCGTTTTTTAACATTACATGACATGTTACCCTTTAACTCTTGCAATTCAATTCTTTACAATTCAAAGGGCTTTATTGGCATGAGAATACATATACAATACAAACATATTACATTGCCAAAGCAAAAAGCACAATGCAACCATACAATAATACAATCATATTTAGCTTCAAATGCAAATTAGTTATGTAATTAATATGTTACAGACCTGTACACCACATGCACCCAAAAATTAAATCATTCATGGTCTACACTCAAATACTACTATTAATAGAAAATGGAACAAATAGATCATTATAATTAAGACAATGTTGATAATCTATATTTTATGATACACCATAACCTCTCTCTCTATTTCAGATGTGTTTTGGGTTCATGAGCGAACGGCAGCAGCCTGGTGTCTGGTGGCAGCAGCTCCTCTGACCACCACCTCCATGGAGCCTGCAGTGCCCTGCATGCATCTGTCATACAGTGCTAATGATAATTACGAGGTATGCAATGAAAAGATTGAGTGTTGCTCCCATCATCTCGCCCCCACAAGTACGCCTGACAAACCACTTTATCGTGATTCTCCCTCTCACGCATTTCCTGAGTGAGTGCTCTGCTTCGCTGCTGCATGAGCCCGGCACCGTAAAATCCTCAGTGTTAATGTTATCCTCATAACTCAGTGGTTACCTTTTTGATGCGTGGGCCCACTATTTATTCAGAAGTTGAGCCACGGACCACCATTTGATGACATTTTAGCCCCACGGACCCCACACCTAAAGAATTATTTTTGCTTTTGTCCACAATTCCAGGACGGATTTGCGTAACAAAACAGGCAACATACAGATCAATAATCTGCATTCTGTAGATTTGGGCTAATTCACATGATTAATATTTTAAACTCTTGTAAACATGAATCCAAATGGACCTGCAAGGGTCCATTTGGTTTCATGTTTACACTCCCAAAGAGTTATATCTGGTTTACCCACTTTCCATCATTCAGTCTGGGGAGCACCTGAAACCCTTAAGAACCACTATAGTGGTCTGCGGACCACCAGTGGAAAACCACTGTCATAAATCAAAGAGTTAAACTAAAACTTATTGAAAAACAAAAAACAAACACAAAAGCATATTTCAGTTTCGATTTAGTTTAGTTTTTATAATTTGTCCCTTGTTAACTCTGAGAATGTACACAGATAACCAAACAGATCCTTCATGCATGGTCCTTTGTGCATTCTCAGAGTTAAATGAACACAAAGGTTTTTCCAGTGTGTGCTCTCTCTGGAGAGTATAATACCCCACACAGAGAGTGGGAGCCTCCCTACAGCTCCCCCCCACACACACACACACCACCTAGTGCTGGTCCATAGTGGTTGGTCTGTGATGCAGCTCGGGGGAGAGACATCAATAATAAGAGTTGAAGCAGAAACCACAGTTGAGAACACGAGGGCAGACGCAGGCCGCAGCCAGCCCTGCTGCAGGTTAGCTCCTCTTTGATACGCGTCTGATGGCAGTTTGATGATGGGTGCACATGGGGCGACATGGGTTTATACGTTTGTGTTTACAAGCATGTTTACGTAATATCTATGATGTTTACACGCAGCCCACCGACTCTCTTTTTCTATTCTCTCTGAAGGGGGATTTTCCTGCGGCAAGCTGCTTCGGAAAAAGCAATTAAGAATTCCCAAACAGTGCACAACAATGGGAGATATCATTTGGGCAATGTGTGTCCTTTGCAGTTTCTGTCTAGAGCGGGCTGGCTATTTTTAATCTGCACCGAACCGAACCCACCTACAGACAGACCACAAATTGAACTTAAGGGAGGTTGGCTTGGGCTGGGGGATGAGTGGGCATAGTAATTGCCTATTGTGGAGCTTAAACTCCTCTGTTCTGCCATAAACAGCCTTGGTAGTTCACAAACATGATACCTTGTGCTCTAGTCAGTTTAAAATGAGGGCATATCCTCATTGTCTGTGGGAACTCATGGGCAGGCAGTGGTTGGAATCAACCAGGAATGCTCTGGGATGGTAACTGGATTCAGTTGTAATGCCCAGCTCTCCACAGCGGAAGGCTAGGGTGGGAAAAAGGCCGAAAGCATTTCCTGAGTGGAGGGGGTCCCAGCGAAGCATCACACACTGTGGGCATCATGTGACAAGGATCTTGCCAGATCCTCGCCTGTGATCCCAACTGGTAAAAAGAATAGATGGAATACAGCACAGAGAGACAGAGATGGGTGAGAGACAGTCTGCCTTGTGGGAGAAAGAAATGAGGTGAACGAGAATGGGAGATAGTTATGACAATGCAGCAATATGTGCCTATAATGGAGGGAGCAGGAAATATGCACCTTTGACTTGTTCCCCCTTGAAGTGATGCTCTAATCTAATGCAATGGTTTTCAACCATTTTGATAACAGGGTCCACAGGGTCCAGTATTTGAGCCACGGACCACCATTTGAGGACATTTTAGTCCTGCACAGACCCCAAAACTAAAGATTTCTTTTGCCTTTGTCCACAATACCATGCTGGATTACGGAAATAAAAAAGGCAAAAATATAGCTAAAAATGACCATTCTTCGACATTATCTAGTTGTGTAGACTTGGGCTGATTCAGACTATGAATATTTTAACTCTTGAGAGTGTAAACATGAAACCAAATGGACCCACAAGGGTCCATTTGGTTCCATCTTTCCGCTCTCAAAGAGTTACATCTAGTTAAACAACTGTGCTCAAGGACCACTGGTGGTTCCCGGACCACTGGTTGAAAACCACTGCTCTAATATACCTGTAATGGTTTACAGTGTGAAAACCCTTACAGGAAATTATGTTACACCTTCATTGTCCTGTCATGTCAGCAGGCAATTTTTTTTTAAAAAAAGTACAACATATACATTCTTGCTTACTATCCTTATGGGTCCACCTGGGACCATTTTCTTATCAAATTAACACTGAGGAAACTAATGTGTGCTTGAATATCTGCCCTTGGTTGTGTATCGGCATGCATTGCATGTGTATGTTCACACACTGTACGGTACATAAACCATGTCTCTAGTATGCAGAGCATTTCCAAACCTGCGCCGACAGCCAGGCCTCGGCCCCCGTGTGGCTTGTATAAACCTTGTGGGGATCTCGGGGAGGAATCTTAGCCTAGTTGTCAAAGACCTTTTTTTATTTCCACCTGTTCCCGGCCTCTTTCCGTTGGTCTGCTCTATAACAATGGTGCTGGAAAGGCAGTAGAAGTGCAAGGTGACAGGGCAGAGATTGATGTCGGATTGTGTTTGGCCCTTCTTCACATTGGGGCCTGAAGGGAAGTAGCTCCCTTCCACCTCCACAGCTCCTCCCGTAATGCGCGTCTTAACGGGGCAAAGTGCTGATCAGGCCTTTCTCAAAAAAGTGCCAATCGGCTCGAAAGGCAACTTGGCAGCCGCACGTAAACACAGTTTTCATGACTCATAAATCAATTCACCACTACATGAAACAGGATAAAGTTAATTCATGCCACACAGTTGAACCAGTCGCCATGCTCCTCCTCCAGCTCGCTCACCCTTCTCTCGTCCGGTCGGGGCGGGGGGGGGCTCCCTTGGGTGAAAAAAAAAGAGATACAGTACATGCTCATCACAACCACATTCTTTCCAGTGTATGGGGAAAAAAGTGTGGCGAGGAGTGCAATCCATCCATCACATAAATGTCTCTTTCTCTTTTTCTAACTTTCTGTTTCTGTTTCTCCTTCCTCCAGGTTTTGAGTGGGCCGGCATGGAGACTTTGGCCACAGGAAACTGTGAATTCTTTTGAGAATCCAGGATGTTTAACGGGGAGACACACTCCACTACAGTATACCTGCGGCTGCCCTCCCACACCGCCAAAGCACCCATGCCCCCTCCTTCCTGAAACGACCCCTGACCCCTCTCCGTGTTTATATCAGATCATGGAAGTGAGGAATAGTGATGAGTCACTCTGGCGCTGTGTTTACACTCCGGAGTCACGCAAGGAAGGAAATCAGCCACAGTCTGCTAAAAGTGGCGAGGTGAGAGAGAATAGCTGCAGCCAGTCCCCCCAGTGCTGCTGTGATTTACCTTTCAGAGGCCGACTTTTATTTAATGTCTTCCACTACAGTGCTACAAGGATTTCTCTATAGTTACAGAAAACAAGCAGCAAGCTTTGCAATGCTGCAAGCAACGATCCAGGAAAAGGAAACTTGATTGTGAAAAAGAAAAAAAAGAACAATAATAATCGGCCGTCACTGAAAGAGGAACCAAATGAGTTTGCATCACCAACTAATTCATCTGAATAAGCATCTCATCTTTTGGCATACAGCATAGAGCATATATGGATTACTACAGTGTTATGTAAACATACACAGTAGGCTTCACTGATGTAAACGTAACAGTACTTCATCTGGCATACCTATTTGGGATATACAATAGGTATGACATTTAATTGTTATTTCTTAATCTTTCATATCAAATTTTCAAGTCTTTTCAAAAATAGCAAAACACTGAAGATTTGAAGAACATGTCATAAATGTAATGCACTGTGAGCTTATGTTGAGCTTGCGAGCTTGCAGGCTTGCATTTTGTATTAGTATTTTTTTATATTATTTTATTTTTTGCAACTTTGGGAAAAACTACTCAGGATAGATTGTTATGAGTTCACGTTTACAAGCCAGTGATTAAGATGCACTTTTTACAGCATAAAATAACATGCATGTTATTGGTGTATTAGTCTTTTGTAACAAAAATAATAATAATGAAAAAAAGACACCATGCTGGTAATTTCATATTGTATTGATAATGTTATTAGAACAATTTACCTTAATTAATTTGTGATCCAGATGTTTTGGGATGCTAGTGAATGTGTATAATTTGTGGGTGGTGCATTGATTTTGAGGGCTTTAGGGAGCCTGTGAGGTGATTTTATAACAATAGCCAAGGTCAGCAATTGAAATACAGCTGTGCAGACTGTGCTTTTAGGATTACGCAACAGTTGTTTTTGAGACAGTGCCTACAGTCTCTTCAGTAAATAAATGTGTGCTTTTGGTCGACACTCATCTTCTCTGCTTTTATTTCTTGGTGCAAGAAACTTCATAACTGACCAGAGCAAGTATCATCTTACACACCCACACTGATGCATGTGCATGCGAGTGTGCGCACACACGCTGCATCCACGCACGCACGTGCACATACACATGCGCATGTACCCACAATGAGAGAGTCAACAGCCCTTATTTTGGCTGTTCTGTCCTGAATTGTAAGTCCTGTCAGGCCTTTTGATTGATAGTTGTGTTTATCACCGTATTATTAAGTAATCAAGCTTACCACAGCTGGGTCTGAAGCTCCTTAATTCCGGCTAAATCACTCAGGGCTCTTGCTAATTAAAGGCTTGGGGAAAGTGTTTACTTTTTTAAATTCTGTAAAATATAGATGTCTGTGTTTTATGAGAGTGTACTGATTGTTTTATTTGTATCCCCTCTAGTGCAGATCTTATAAGCTTCCGTCATCGGTGCAGTGTTTTCATTAGAAAGATCACACATAATGTCAAAATGGTAAGGCAGGGGGGAATTACGGTACAATGTACAAATTTATGTACAGTATAGGCTATAAGCCACATGCATCTGAAAACACCTATACAACTGTGCATTGCACCATGTAAAGTGAATATCCATATACAGTCAGCATGTGAGTGTTGGACAGTGGGCTGAAGGTCGCCATGTTCTCTGTATGAAAAGATAAGACTCCCTTTCACTTTCTTTCCATCCCTAGTCGAGGCTGAGGAAGGTCACGCGTGTGTGTATTCCTGAGGTAAACAGTCGTGGCAAAGTGAACATGATGCTCCTCCTGAGTGTGTCCTGACTTGAGACAGAGAGCACTACAGTGGCACAGCACCAGAGACACTGCATGGCAGCTCTCTAGAGGCAGGGTTAATGTGATGAATGGCCATTTGGTAATGGGCCATGTATTAGGGTGAAATGGCTCTTTTAAAAGCTCCAGCTCGCACTGTTGCTATGGGCAATTTGATTCAGGAATCAATCAGGTGGCAGATGTTTCATGTTGGATCAGACGTGCTCTCTCTCTCTCTCTCTCTCTCTCTCTCTCTCTCTCTCTCTCTCTCTCTCTCTCTCTCTCTCTCTCTCTCTCTCTCTCTCTCTCTCTATCACTATGAACTGAATGCTTGGGATGCTCTTAAAATTTAGACAACAATGTACTGTACAATAATCATCATCATCATAACAATCATAATAATAATAAAACACTATAATATGAATAATGTGATTTCCAAGAAAACATCTTTACATCATAGAACAATATGAAATTAAATAATTCAATTGCAAATGGGATCTTGAAAAAGAGTATGGTTTGACTTGTGGAATATGCTATGCAGTGATGGGCAGTAGCTTGTTACAAGTAGCTAAGCTACATAGCTTAACTACATTTTCCTGTAATTGTAGTGTAGCTTACTACATTTGTTCTGGGAATAGCTTGTAGTGAAGCTACACTACATTTTCGAGTAGCTTGTAGTAAAGCTACACTACTTATTTTGAGTAACAAGGATTGTAGCTTACTACATTTTCCCACACACATTTTCAAATTCCGCCCATTTTAATGGGTAGAAAACCTAAAATATACATCCCTCTAATATGCATAATACACATTTATTGATATTATTTTATTATTATGATTATTATTTAGAAAGTTGTACATTAAGTTGAGATATATATTTTTATATATGTAGTGTTGATGTAGCAAGCTACATCAAGCTACTTTTGTCAGCTTGTAGTGTATCTTGCTACAATTTACTAGGGATAGCTTGTTGTGTAGCTTAGCTACATTTTTTCGAGAGTAACAAGTAGTGTAGGTTACTACATTTTCCCAGTAACTTGCCCATCACTTGTGGAAGATGCTATGTATGCATACTGTATACTGCTTGGTTCATCCGACCAGCCTATTGGTTAAAGTGTGATTTGGCATCAGTGGCAGAACGTTTTGATGTCTTGAGGAAAGGACCACTTAATGCGATGATGAATTCCTTCACTTTCTGTGGAGGTGTTTAGACTGTGATATAAACACAGCCAGGAATAACTTGAACAATAATGAAGCTTTTTGGTGGTCCTGCTCTTTAGTTGAATACTATTAACATTCTCTGCCCACTGTGAGACTATGGATCACTGTCTATATGGTCCACTTATCCAAAGCAGCAGATCCTCACTTCTGAGCGATGTTTTGTTTTTATCAGAAATAGGCAATGTTGTGTGAAATATGATAGTAATAAATGCTGAATTTATGTGGTTGGCACTTAGGTAGGACTAGATTCACCTTGGTTTTCAGATCACTCTAAAAAGCCCATGTGAAGAAGAGCAACTTTGCAAAAAATTGACCACTGAATTGTTTCGCATGTCTCTCTTTGGCCTTACGTGATTGTAATAAAGCATAAAATAAAGCCCAAAACTGCATCTACAGTAAAAGTACAGGGGCAGAGGATGGGGAATACTGCTGAATTTCCCACCGAGAAAAAGTAGTATCCAATTTGTGTTTATACTGCTTTTATTTTTTATGGCAGCATTTGGATATTTTACTGGTTTTAAACCACAGAGAGAGGAGAATATATGCAATATGAGTGAAGGCAGTGAGAGCGAGCTGAAATGTTTACTCTTCTTGGTTAAGTGGATAAGCTTCATTAGAGAATGTTTTAGCATGGAGAGAAAATAATTAGAGCAGGCGTAAACACAGGAGCCCATTCTGAATTGTATCTCAAAAATCAAATACGAGAGGATCGTCCCCCAGCTTATCACCTATAGTGTGGATAATATTGAATAAATAGTTAAACACATAAACCCTGTTTATGTAAAACAGGGATTTCTGTCTGCCGCTTGTCTTATTTATTTAAATGAGGTACTTCTATATATGGCTGTGGATAAGTGGGTGAAACTCGGTGAAATGAAACGTTGGCCCCAGTGATGTCTCACAAAGCAGGTTGTAATGGAAGGTTACATGGATGTGAAACTCTCATTTCACCTAATGAGTCTGCTCACATGTTGAGCTGTTCCTCTCCGTCCTTATTACAGGTGTTATGAAGGACAGGCTGATGGGACAGACAGATGTACAGATGTTTCCACTTTGATGTCTTCTAAATCCATGGGAATCAATTCTAAATGACACCTATGGGTTGGAGAGCAGATTTCCCCTGTGATGCAGATTGGCAGTGGTTTGCAGATGAAAGACAGTAAAATAAATAAAGCCATGGCGAAGCAGGCAGAGTTTTTCTGTCCACACAGAGCAGCCATAATGGGATACATACTGACATGAAGGGACCAAAGAGGCGTGCTCCTGTTTTTCAACACAGGGCTTGAGACTCTGATGAACTTCCACAGCCAGTCTTTCATGTTGGAATTTCTGTGTGAGAGCCTTTGTTGTGAGCCTTTGTCTGCAAGAAGCTTTTCCAAGCTGCAAGTTGTCTCACAAGTCGAATGAAACAGATTAGTGGAGAGAAGATTTGTTCCTGGACACCCAAGTTCTGCTGGCCGGTTTGCCGCAGATGATATTGATACTGTTTTAATGCTAAAACAAGTAATTACATCAAACTCCCAAGTATCAAATGGCTTGTTAACCTCCCTCAATTAATCTTTTCATCAGCTGCTGTCTCTGAGGTCTGACTAGAGTAAGCATAGTAATGGTAAGACAATACAGGATTGTTTCATCCTGGCTGGAAACACTAGGGTACGCCTACATGTTAAAAATGACCTTGTACTCTCCCACATGCTAGGAAAAAAAGAATTCCCCATACTGTACATCATGTGACATTCCAAATTAGCTAGATAGCTGCTCTAATAGTCTCACAGTCAACATTGTGGAGAAGGCTGGCACACAACAAGGAAAATAAAAAAGAGGGGCCGACTCCCCCATCTCTCTTGAAGTGGTAGAATTGGTTAAACATTCGAACCATGGTCAGTTGAAAACAAGGGATGCATGTTTATTAGTTCTGCAAGTGCTGTGTGTGTGTGTGTGTGTGTGTGTGTGTATGTGTGTGTGTGTGTGTGTGTGTGTGTGTGTGTGTGTGTGTGTGTGTGTGTGTGTGTGTGTGTGTGTGTGTGTGTGTGTGTGCACGTGCGTGTGCGTGTGTGTGTGTGTGTGTGTGTGTGTGTGTGTGTGTGAGCGAAAGAGAGAGAGAGTGACAGGGAGACAGAGAAAAAGAGACATTGAAAAACAGGGATGTGTTCAAATACCATGGACCATAATTACAGCAGTATTAGTGCATGTTCAGAGAGAGTGGGAGGATAATCAGGCTCATGCGAGGGAGGACAGGAGATAGAATGCGTGTGTACACATCTGTCCATGTGTGCACATAGGAGTTTCATTCCAAAAGGAGAGTTGCTTCCAGCTGACATTTACTAAATTATTGATGGCACGAAGACGTCATTACTTTCACTATACTATCACTATATACACCATGTTTTTATTTATTTTAATTATTATTTTTACTATTCACTAACTAATTCGACAAGGCCATTATTGATGCATGCATGGCATGCACAATCTATAGACGCTGATAGTATAGGGACGTAAGTAGGGACAAAGAATGATAGATAGACGGCACCGCTAGTCCCCGTTTTGTCACTGGTGCCAGTCAGGTGATTTAGTGAGAGTCTGGTTAACTCCTGTCTGATGCACTTCAGCAGCAGCAAATCACAGCCTGAGGCCTAGAGCTAACCCCACTCCTCCTGGGTCAATCCTGTCCTCCCCTCCCTCGCTGACCACCAGGCCGACCTCACCTCTTTGGTTTGACACTCGCCCGGCATGGACACTGCCCAGGGCAGCAGTGTTTATGGGGGATTGTTTTTTGGAACGATAGGCTACTCTGTTAAGAGTGAAAATATTGGAATAGAAAATGTAGTTAAACTAGAAATTACTTACTATGTCTGCATATGTCCATAATCAAGTTTGTTTTCAAATGTATAACAAAAAATGTGTGAAAATAGCAGGTCTACAAGCTCAAAATCGATAGATGCGACACATTGTGAGATTGTAGATCAGCTATTTTAAAATGGCCGAAATCTAGGCTATATGTACTGTATATAGCTGGTTATTGTATATCTTGTAATCATGATAATCAAAATCTACAAAGTAATAAAAGTTTTCAAATAATTGCAGTAATAGTACAATATTTGCCTCTGCATATAGTATTGGGTACTGGAAGTAAAGTACAAATACTTCGTCAAATAGTCAAAACTATACTTGAGCAACGTGTGAAACAATGGATGTAGGCTTCCCTGCACTTGCATTTTATTGTGCTCTACAGTTAATTTTACAAATGTATATTATATTCTATATAAGTATAGCACCTTTTATGCAGCATGAATTTAATGTATGTAATAATTTGGGGTTCAGTAAAGCGTTATTACCAAATGTAGTTAAACTTTTACCACAAACAAAAGTAAACCCTATTATGGAAATGCATGACGATTTTACGACCACAGGAAAATATATGGGCCACCAAAAGCTGAAAAGCTTTGAGAAAAGCTCAATTAAACACTTTACACACTTTTGTCTTCCATGTTTGTGTTTACATAGACCCTCACAGCTGGACATAGGATAGGCTAGCGTCTATAGTTCATATATAGTTCGTATATAGAACGAATTGTCATTTGCATCTGTGTCACAGAGCCAGCAGGGAGTTCTGTCTTTTTAACATTGTGGGTTACAACATGCCACATAATAGATACCTGCTTGTTTAGCAGGGAAACGTGAAGAAGGGATTTGTGACCACCAGCAGTGCTGTGTGGTGACCCTGAGACTCAGGGTGACCCTAGGGCTCAGGGTGCTAAGACCCTCATAACTCTCCTTTATCCCTCCTGCCCATTATCAGCTCCAGTCCCACATCTGCCCCCACACAGCCCTCTGGCCACGGCAGTCCCTCCAGTCCAGACAACACAGACATCACCTAAACTGTCATCCACAAAACCCCTCTGTCAGCTTTTAGTGTTATAGCAGCAGTGGGGAAAACGTACTCACAGTATCAATGTAATATATAAATACTTTGTTATAATTTAATGTACAGAAAAGTTTAGACATACTTCATGTTTTCAGATGTTTGAACATATTTTGAAAATGACAGATCTACAAGCTCAGAATGCATCTCATTGTAAGCTTGTAATATACAAGCATGTAGGTCTGATGTGGTTAATAGAGAGTTGTTGTAGAGTTTATATAAACTCTACAAGGTAGCAGTTGAAAAGACAAAGTTTGCAAATAAATGTAGTGGAGTAAAAGTACAATATCTAAGAGTAGATTAGAAGTAGTAGAAGAAGTAAGCATGCAGACGTGCAGATAATAACACCTTCAATACTTTATTTCTTTCATAAATAGAGAATCTTTCACTCCACAGGATGATGTCACATGAGCATGTGCATTCTGTATTATATTCCATAGAGCTAGACCACACATGGACATGTGACATCATCATCCTGCGACAGGAGCAGTTCCTGTTGAGTGAAATATTCTCTATTTTTGAAAGAAATAAGATGCCGATGGTGATTTTATTTGTTTATTTTAGTTTTATAGGGAAAGTATAATATTTTAAGCGATGTTTGTTTCGTTAGTCAGGGATCCTTTTAAGCACAAGACTTACAAGTAAATGTATTGTACTCCACTGCCCTTCAAACAACACAGGCCCAAACTGTCCCAATTGAAAACTCCATCAGTCTTTGGTGTTAGATGTGGCAAATCATTTCGTAAATGCCAGATGCTGAAGACTTGCCATGCAGCTTGTTGCTATATTTTACACACAAACACCCCCCCCCCCCCCCCCCCCCCCCCCCCACACACACACACACACACACACACAGAGATTTGAACGCAACAGCAGCACTTATTCACAATCTAATGTTACATCTAACAAAGTAAGAAGGCTGCCTGCCAGCTATGTGGCTCTTCCGTCTAATAACTTTGTGGATGGCAGACTTATAGCTTTCAGTAGCTGAGACCGGGGAGATGTTTGAATATGTGAATATGGGAGCTTTTCTCTCTCTGGCACCCATGCAGACACACACACGCACGCACACACACACACACACACACACATACACGCACGCACACACACACACACACACACACACACACACACACACACACACACACACACACACACACACACACACACACACACACACACACACACACACACACACACACACACACACACACACACACACACACACCTCAGTGCTGTTATTCCTGGCCCCTGGTATCTACACGCATGGCCACACATTTTTCATCAGGTTCTTTGAGCTGATGTTTTCATTCGTTCAGCTTTCATGTCCCTGTAAGAGAGTTCTTATGAGTGAACCGCTATCCCACAGGCGTGAAGTGATTTCTCCGTCATAAATGTTCATTACACAAGCTATGGAACTAACACCAGTGTTTCTCAGCCTTTTAACCGCATTAACCCTAGCTTGTTGGGCATTTGAAAAATGATCATGTTCGAAAACAGTGAGCTTGATTGTTAATGCATTCATTCTCAAAGCGTAACCACAAGTATTTTTCAGTGAAACCCTTATTTTGAAGGTTTTACACTGGAAGCCGGAAGTGAATGTTGAAACATGATGTGTGTTGTGCCTAGACTCGGAAACCACAGTAGTTTCGTTTTATCTTGTGACTTCTATTTGACCAAGAGAAGGCAAAGTGTGGTCGTGATCGTTAATTCTTTGGTTATGTGTCATAAAGCCTGTTTTCACCAGAGGAACTCTCTCTGGTCATCCATAGACAAGCTTCCCATTGCTGCTTTCAGCCATCCCGGTTCTCCATCTCCATACTCTTCGTGGGTACTTTGCATTTGTAACCCGGTAGCATATAGTGTTTGGAACTTCGGATGCATATATGTTTTGGTTTCATGTTTACTGTTTGAGAAAAGGGAAAAAAAGGCGAAATGTGCCTTTAATCTGTTTTTTTTTATTTTCTCTGTTACTTGTAGCAGGTGTGTGTGTGTGTGTGTGTGTGGGGGGGGGGGGGGGGTGGGTGTTGAGTGAGTAGATTGGGTGCAGGTGAGGGGCATTGGAGTATTTAGGAGAGGGAGAGCAGAGCAGAGGACAGATCAGCATGAAGTGACAGAGTGAAGAGAGGAGAAATATTTGAAGAGAATGTACACACATTGTTTTCTAAAAGTTCTAACCAGATTAGTTAAAAGGTAATCTGCAGATTTGAGTTACTAGTATTGAACTGGTGTATGGACAGTGATTTCGGTGAGCAGTTACAAGGACATTATCCAGTATGACTCTTGACTGCATGTATGCTAGCCTGTTGCAGGCTAGTTGGCTAAGCTAGTGAGACAGTGTATCATGATAGTGGGAGGAGGTAGCCTTTTCAGCTAAAACAGTCAACTCCTGAGCTAACCTCCTGAAGAGGACGTTTTCTGCAGCCAGGTATCCCAGATAGCAGGTTGAGCAGACAGGCAACGCTCTAACCCTCCTCTGGTAATGTGGAACCTGCCCCTCATCTTTCCTGATATACTCTGTCCAGTTGTCCAGTAATTCCCTGGCTTCCCCTGCATGGTGTAGGCCACACATGCACCAGGGGCACACACCAGACACACACAGTGCTCTCACCACAACTCTCCTGAACTGTAAGTTTGACCTCTGACTCGCAAGGAGTGAAGATTAGTTTTGGACATTTAGGGTATCAGGCCTGCAACGGGGGTTTCTGAGGACTCATTTTTTGTATTTTTGTTGTATTTTGAAATGCCGGCTTAGGTAGGATTTCTATGGTTACGGTTTCAATTTGGTATTCAAACAAAGTTTCTTGTAGGCCATTGTGAAAGTGCAACAGTGTAACCTGGTGTTAACTTGAACTTTTGATTTCTGCATTGAAATCGTATTTATATAGTAATGTCTTTTATAGTAAAACTATGTGGTTTGTTCCCACAGCACTACTTTGTTGCAGGCTGGCAGTTCTTGATGTCTTTGGTAGCTCATTCTCTTGCCTGATATTTTCTGGCTCACTCTTGGTATTCCCTCATACAGAATGTTGGTAACTCTTGGTAATGTTAAGTACTGCACACATTCTGCACTCGTCTAAAGACTTCTTGCAGGGTTGGATTCAGGGTCTAGCATTCACTGCCATACAAAGGAAACTGTAAGAGTTTAGGGGGTCCCCGGATCCCATTGTGAGAACCGGTCAATCAGAACAGTTCATCACACTAATGTGATGAATCACTTGTGTTGATTTTGTGTTGATTTCTCTTATGGACTGAGTGAGAGTGCTCTATATGAGCACTTGTTCATACAGGTGTGTCATGGCAATATTGATTTAGGTTTCGAAGAGCTGTTTTGCTTTCTAATGTGCCTGAGTTAAAGGTGAGACTTTTGACTGCATGTGGTTGGAAAATCTTCATTCTGGACATTCCACTGCTGAAATCCTCATTACGGCAATGCTTACATTTCTCGCCCTGACCATGAAGCTTAATTTACAGTGTACTCCATCACACGACTGTGTCGCATGCCGAAAACAAACTGATGCTCAATCTAGCAAGCCTGCAGCAGCATGGAAGAATCATTTAATGAAGTGTGTGTGTGTGTGTGTGTGTGTGTGTGTGTGTGTGTGTGTGTGTGTGTGTGTGTGTGTGTGTGTGTGTGTGTGTGTGTGTGTGTGTGTACGCACGTGCACATGGGCACACATTATATTATTGGATTTTTATTTTGTATATATTTTTAAATCCAAGCTCCAATCCAGGCTAGCTGTAGGGCAAGCTTGAATAATACTCTTTCATCACTTACTTATTTAAAGGTAAATCAATCTATCAAAATGGATATATATTTTTGGCCTTTTTAACCTCTACATTGTTTCATCTTCGACGCTGCAGCAGTTTCCCTGCAGACAGACACCTGCTTCGTCCTGCAGACAGTCCAGAACTTTGTTGTTGTCAACAAATCATGAAAACTAATCGCCAGGCTCCTGAAAGGTGGTTCCAATTTATGAGGGGGGGGGGGGGGGGGGGGGGGGGGGGGGGGTGTGGGGTGAGGTGAGGAGTACTGTAATAGGAGGGAGTAGCGACAGTCTCCGTTGACTCCAATGCTACGACTGAACAGAGACAGCTATTGGCTGAAAAGCACACGTGACGACGGCTATTGGCTGAAAAACGCACGTGACCACCTAGTAAGGAGGAATTCAAGTTCCAAACAAACCACTCTGGCCATCCAGCTCCATTGACAGCAGATTGCATGTTCACCATTTAGTACATTTAACAGACCTTGACATTAACAGACCTCTTGTCACTCTAGTGAATAATGATTTATTTATAATAAATCAAATAATGATTTGATTTATTTATATATAACTCGCTTTAGTTAATGCATAATATAAGAAAATATTTCATGCTGTGATGCAGTGGTTAGCTATGTAGGCCTGCAGTACACTGTTCTGATGGAGCAGAAGTGGAGGCACTGTCTTATTTGGGGTTGTGAAATTTGTAGTCCCCGGGCCTATATGTGTCTATCGCAATACAGGAAGTACCAGGAACAGCTTTAAAAGTACAGGAAGCTCTGAATTAATTTGGAGCTTTTGTAAAAAGGAGCATCTGCTGTGGCCTCCTGAGTCCTGACTTATGGTGTTTGGTCAGTATTAATATACTTGTTTTCCCTTATCGAGCAATGCATTGACTTTTGATTTGTAGTCTGCAATTCAAGCATAACTCAATGCTAGACTGATAACTGTGAATGGACAAACGGGTTAAGAATACACTTGTTGACAATGGCGGGAAGCCACCTTGTTCATTTCATCATAGTACAGCTCCCAAGCTCCAGAAAATAGAGGAATCGTTCACTTTGTGATAAAAGCATGAAAATTGGTACACGTATAGCCAAAGACATTCTAAAAATATTTGGATATGGAGGCATTTTGAATTCCAAGATGGCGCCCCCCAAAATCCAAGATGTCTGCCCAGAAATGTGGTTTTTCCTTCATAACTTGAAATGCATTGATTTTACGCCCCATAAATGTATTGAACATTAATACAAAGTTGGCCACTGCGAACAATTTGGTGCCACATGTCTGTATCTCCTATGGTTCTCGAGATACAGCATATAGGTACTTTCACAGATTGAGGAGAGCAAGACATCATTGACATTGATTTTTGAGTCAATCAAATGGTGATACAGGCACGGGAATTGGTACACACACTCCTCAAACCCCACTATTTCTAATAGTACTGCATGCTCTGCAAAATTCCAAGATGGCAGCCCCCAAAATCCAATATGTCCGTCCAAAAATGTGGTTTTTCATTCATAACTCGAAATACGAAGATTTTAAGCCCCATAAATGTATTGAACGTTAATATAAAGTTGGGCATTACGGACATTTTGATACCAAGCACATGTCTGTATGTACTACGGTTCTTGAGTTACAGCATACAGATAGTTATGAGGCACCATAAGGGTAACATTTTGGCACGTTTCACTCATTTACTCAAAGATCCCTTTATCACCATGTCTACTATGTTCAGGAAACGGACCTACATGGGTCTGCTATCATAAACCACTTCAAGTTGTTCAATTGATGAAACGGGTCGGGAGTTATTAAACTGAACGTGAATGCTGTTCCAGTGTTAAATTTGCTGCGCACATTTTGCGAAGATAAGCCTGGCAGAATTGTCCTGTCTGTGCATCACACTGAGTCTGTGCTTCACAATAAGAGTATGTGTGAAGCGGACGCACCAAGTGTAGCATGTGTCATAATGTCAGGGTATAATATGCTCATAAGTGCAATAGGCTAATACGTGCAATAGCATAATATAATATGTACAATAGGCCAATAGTGTAATATATGCAATAGTGTCATAGGGTAATATGTGTAATAGTGCAATATATGTGCATTAGGGTAATATGTGTAATAGTGCAATATATGTGCATTAGGGTAATATGTGTAATAGTGCAATATTTGTGCATTAGGGTAATAGTGTAATATATGCAATAGTGTAATAGTGTAATAGGTGCAATAGGTGCATAGTATAATAAGTGCAGTAGTGCATTGTGTAATAAGTGCAATAGTGTCGTATATGTGCAATAGGCTAATAGTATATTATATACAGTAGTGTCATAGTGTAATAGGGTATTATGTGTAATAGTGTAGTAAGTGCAATAGTCTAATACATGTAATAGTGTAATATTTGTGCATTAGGGTAATAGTGTAATAGTGAAATATATGCAATAGTGGTATGGTGTAATAGGGTAATATGTATAATAGTGTAATAGTGTAATTACTGTAAAATAGTAAAAAAAAAATAGGCTAATAAGTGTAATATTGCAATATTTGTGCATTAGGGTAATAGTGTAGTATATGCATTAGCGTAATTGTGTAATAGTGTAATAGGGTAATAGGGTAATAGTGTATTATATACAATAGTGCCATAGTGTTACACTGGTGTCATAGTGCAATAGGGTAATATGTGCAATTGTGTAATAGTGTAATAAGTACAATAGGCTTATAACTGTAATAGTGTGATATCTGTGCATTAGGGTAATAGTGTAATATATGCAATAGTGGCATAGTGTAATTATTACACTATTACACTATTACACATAATACCCTATTACACTACTGTATATAATATAATATTAGCCTATTGCACATGTATTACACTATTACACTATTAGCCCTATTACACTATTGCATCTATTACCATAATGCACAAATATTGCACTATTACACTTATCAGCTATTGTACTTATTACACTATTACATATATTACCCTATTACACTCTACCACTATTGCATATATTGCACTATTACACTATTACCCTAATGCACAAATATTACACTATTACACTTATTAGACTATTGCACTTATTACACTATTACACATAATATCCTATTACATTATGCCACTATTGTATATAATATACTATTAGCCTATTGCACACATATATTACACTATTATCCCTATTACACTATTACACTATTGCATATATTACACTACTAGCCTAATGCACAAATATTGCACTATTACACATATTACCCTAATGCACATACTGTACATTGCACTATTACACATATTACCCTATGGCACTAGTGCATGTATTAGACTATTAGCTTATTGTACATACAGTATATTATGCTATTGCACGTATTAGCCTAGTGCACTTAGCATATTATACCCTGACATTATGACACATGCTACACTTGGTGCGTCCACTTTACATATACTCTTATTGTGAAGCACAGACTCAGTGTGATGCGCAGACAGGACAATTCTGCTAGGCTTATCTTCGCAAAATGTGCGTAGCAAATGTAACACTGGAACAGCATTCATGTTCGGTTTAATAACTCCCGACCCGTTTCATCAATTGAAAAACTTGAAGTGGTTTATGATAGCAGACCCATGTAGGTCCGTTTCCTGAACATAGTAGACATGGTGATAAAGGGATCTTTGAGTAAATGAGTGATACATGCCAAAATGTTACCCTTATGGTGCCTCATAAATACCTATATGTTGTAACTCAAGAACCGTAGTACATACAGACATGTGCTTGGTATCAAAATGTCCATAATGCCCACCTTTATATTAACGTTCAATACATTTATGGGGCTTAAAATCTTCGTATTTCGAGTTATGAATGAAAAAACCACATTTTTGGACGGACATATTGGATTTTGGGGGCTGCCATCTTGGAATTTTGCAGAGCATGCAGTACTTTTAGAAATAGTGGGGTTTGAAGAGTGTGTGTACCAATTCCCATGCCTGTATCACAATTTGATTGACTTAAAAATCAATGTCAATGATGTCTTGCTCTCCTCAATCTGTGAAAGTACCTATATGCTGTATCTCAAGAACCATAGGAGATACAGACATGTGCTTGGTACCAAATCGTCCGCAATTACACTATTGCATCTATAACCATAATGCACAAATATTGCACTATTACACTTATCAGCTATTGTACTTATTACACTATTACATATATTACCCTATTACACTCTACCACTATTGCATATATTGCACTATTACACTATTACCCTAATGCACAAATATTACACTATTACACTTATTAGACTATTGCACTTATTACACTATTACACATAATATCCTATTACATTATGCCACTACTGTATATAATATACTATTAGCCTATTGCACACATATATTACACTATTATCCCTATTACACTATTACACTATTGCATATATTACACTACTAGCCTAATGCACAAATATTGGACTATTACACATATTACCCTAATGCACATACTGTACATTGCACTATTACACATATTACCCTATGGCACTAGTGCATATATTAGACTATTAGCTTATTTTACATACAGTATATTATGCTATTGCACGTATTAGCCTAGTGCACTTAGCATATTATACCCTGACATTATGACACATGCTACACTTGGTGCGTCCACTTTACATATACTCTTATTGTGAAGCACAGACTCAGTGTGATGCGCAGACAGGACAATTCTGCTAGGCTTATCTTCGCAAAATGTGCGTAGCAAATTTAACACTGGAACAGCATTCACGTTCGGTTTAATAACTCCCGACCCGTTTCATCAATTGAAAAACTTGAAGTGGTTTATGATAGCAGACCCATGTAGGTCCGTTTCCTGAACATAGTAGACATGGTGATAAAGGGATCTTTGAGTAAATGAGTGATACATGCCAAAATGTTACCCTTATGGTGCCTCATAAATACCTATATGTTGTAACTCAAGAACCGTAGTACATACAGACATGTGCTTGGTATCAAAATGTCCGTAATGCCCACCTTTATATTAACGTTCAATACATTTATGGGGCTTAAAATCTTCGTATTTCGAGTTATGAATGAAAAACCACATTTTTGGACGGACATATTGGATTTTGGGGGCTGCCATCTTGGAATTTTGCAGAGCATGCAGTACTTTTAGAAATAGTGGGGTTTGAAGAGTGTGTGTACCAATTCCCATGCCTGTATCACAATTTGATTGACTTAAAAATCAATGTCAATGATGTCTTGCTCTCCTCAATCTGTGAAAGTACCTATATGCTGTATCTCAAGAACCATAGGAGATACAGACATGTGCTTGGTACCAAATCGTCCGCAATGGCCAACTTTGTATTAATGTTCAATACATTTATGGGGCGTAAAATCAATGCATTTCAAGTTATGAAGGAAAAACCACATTTCTGGGCAGACATCTTGGATTTTGGGGGGCGCCATCTTGGAATTCAAAATGCCTCCATATCCAAATATTTTTAGAATGTCTTTGGCTATACGTGTACCAATTTTCATGCTTTTATCACAAAGTGAACGATTATCCAGCTTGCTTCCTTAACTATCAAACATATCGAGACATACAGTACAAATATTCAGTTCCATAAAATATGACTGGCAAGTTCGTATGACCCTACGTATAGCCTCGATCTCCAGGCTTTCATCCGCGCTGCGAGATGAGAGCCTGGAATCACGGTGCCTCAAAACAATTGAAAAAGTCGGGACTTCGGGTTAGTTAACTTCTTGCCATTACTCACAATGCGGTGCTCCCGAAAATGAATACCCCGTAGAAACATTATTTCTCCCTTTGTGCTCGCAAAGCCGTTGTAAATGTTTAAAATGAAATAGTGTGCACTTTGCACACTTCTGTAACTGCTTTTGTTCATTGAAATCTCACACACACACACACACACGCTATGGTAAACCTCACAATTACTGTTTATCTTAATAAATGAATTATCTTTGTGTAGCGACATCAATATACAGACATGGGCATTGTGGCAAGTTATTAGTTTTTTTTAATATATATATATATATATATATATATATATATATATATATATATATATATATATATATATATATATATATATATATATATATATATATATATTTTTTTTTTCCCCCGATATATATGTATTCATCTTATTTATTTGATGGGAGGCTGAGGCATTCACTATATTATATACAAAACTGTTTTTGTTAATCTGGAAAGAACAAACTCAGAGTAAAGGAGGCACTGAATAATGAAAGTGCCACTGTTAACTGAAAATAGCAGCCACGATTTCCACGATTTAGATTATAAATTGTAATTTTAATCATTCAGTGTCACTCAGTCTATTCAGAGAGAAGGAGCTGGTGTAACAGGAGAAGGCTTGCAGTGAGAAAGCTTGGCAGGCAACGGCGCAGCGTAAAGCCCTGGACAGTATTCCTGCTTCATGCCTGAGAATCAATAACCCCCAGACCCCAGAGAGGAACGCACGCGAGACAGACCCCCCACACAGACAGCAGCGTGCCTCGCCCCTCCACTCCCTCTGGAAGCCGGCCCTCGTCTGTTCGTCCCTCCCCTCCTCCACAGAACACAGAGGCAGAGAACCCCATGATCTGCTCTGTGGTTGTCCAGACCCTTAGAACTCCATGGTCCTCCACTCCTCCAGACCCACGCACAGCCCTCACCCTCGCGTTCCACCTCTGCTCAGTCTCCGCACGAACACCGCTCAAGTCCCGAGTCTTAATTTAACTTTGGAGAGTGCAATACGACACATACTTTTTGGTTCAATTTCATACTCTCTCGAGTATTTCACAGTGTGTCCTAGTGTTGAAACACAGTAGAGATTACCAGTGATGCATACTGAGAAATACTTGCCAAATGAGTCATCGACATGACCTTTTTCCGTATCCGTGTGTGTGTGTGGTGGTGTGTGTGCACGTGTGCATGCATGTGGTCGGTCGGTGCATGCAGGCGTGCGCAATAAAGTGGTAGAAAAATAGGTGCTGTGGGGGGTGGGGCTGAGTGTAATGATGGAGGGGGGGGATTTCTTTGCTTTGTTTTGTTATAATTTCTCAATTGGCTCTTAACCAAGGGTCAAAGTTTGGCTTAGCACAACAGCTTCGACAAGATAAACACCTGTTTCTGTGTTGGCAGCTCCACGGCTGGCCAGAGTTATCCCATTACCCTCAATATGTAAACCTCTCAAAGGACCCATACACACACACACATGCATAAATAGTGACGTAAATATGAGAAAACACCCAGCGTGGATCTCACTCCACAAGGAGACCAAAATGACGGCAAAACTCTCTCTCTCTCTGTAGGAGCCAAAATGACGTTCTATATAGCATACTTATATGTCACTGGGTTGGTGAGGTGCGCACCGCATCAGGGCTTCATTGATTGGTTGAAGCACCTCTGTGGGTGGCCACCGTAGGCTACAAGTGCACGGTCATTCCCGGCTCACCCCAAGGCTGGTTTGGATTCTTGGAGGCAGGGTGAGCTGGGAGGCTACATAATTTGTTGACCGCACTTTAGCACTTGGCACTTTGGTATTTTGATTCACATTATTATTGTCACTGTTTGCATCTTTGCACATATTTATTACGATTGTATTTATTGATATTGATTAATTGTAATATTTTGGTGCACTGATCAGCAGTAAACACAGCATAAACTTATTTCCTTGTTCGAATCATTCTTATCACTGAGGCAATGTATAATGTTGCGCGTCACACAGTTGTTTTACTCCCAGTCTTAGCCTGCCGGCATGAGTGATTTATTGGAAGTCATTTTCAGCCACTACATTGTCAACAAATTGTATCATTCTGGATCGCTATTGGTGTTGGGTGTTTAACCTACCTGGTTCCCCGCGGCGTTCAAACAATGAATCGCGCACATACGTGCACCGCGGCATTAAGGTTGCACTCAGCTATTGTTTAATCCATTTGCTTTTCGAGTCCACGTTGTGTTCTACACATCGCATAGCGGCGGCCCGCCCCAAACACACACTTGTTGCACGCACACGCACACTCTATTGTTCCCCTATAGGCGAAGTGGCTTTAGCCTATAGCTTTGGCTGTGGGCTATTGTTTGTTGTTTTTCTTGTGCATGAACGGGTTCGGCCCGCATTCTAAAACCCGCGGAACGGGTGGCCCAGGAGTGCCGTCTCTTATAGAGATATATAGGCACATAAGTACCTATCGTTACATGCTGAAGACACAGGGTCTGCATTCGCTAGTTTACGGGTCGTTAGGCAGTTTAGTGGGGAACAATAGCCACGCATTCACACACATACACGCACATTCTACTAGGGCTGTTGCGGTGTATTTTGGGCTTCGATTTGGATGCAAATGATTTTGACTTTGATTCATTTTAATGCAAATTCAAAATGTCTAGTTCATCAAGGCCAGGTTCTACTGCCAGTGCAAACGAGCCAAAACGGCAATCAACTCTCACTGCAAAAGCACTATCAAACAAAATTGAACAACTTCAAAACGAACGTAAAGCTAAGGTTAACAAAATTGAACGACTTGTAAAAGCAATTAATGACCTTATGCAAAGCTCTGACAATGCAAATGCTGTCCAGTTCAACCTTTATAACGTATCTGCACTGTACGATGAAGCAAGCCTTCTCCATGATTCGGTCATTCCATTGCTTCCCCCAGAGGAACAAGAGAGACAAAACAATTGGTTTTCAGACATACAAAAACGCAAGGTTGATTTCACTGAAAATGCAAACAAGTGGCTCTCACAAAATCCTCCTGTTCAAAGTACAGCGCAGTTACAGGAAGAGGCTATTATACCGTTGTATGTACCCCCACATCTTGTTGAAACATCTAATGCAGTGAATAACCCAAATGCTTCCTGTGTTCCAGATGACCGTGGGGGTGTGGTGGCAGCTTCAGTCATTGATGTTAACCCAGATGATAGTATCTCTAATGTGTCAGTTGAGCCTTCAAAGAAAAGAAGCACTGCAGGTAGTAAGTGTAGGTCCACTACTTCTTCTGCTGCATCCGCACGCCTGATAGCAGAAGCAGACATGGCAGCTCTTCTCGCTCGCCAGAAGAAGCTCAAAGAGAGACAGGCTCTAGAAGAGCAAGAGGCACAGCTCAGAAGAGCTCGTGAAGAGCAAGAGGCACAGTCCAGACAGGCTCTAGAACAGCTCAGAAGAGCTCGTGAAGAGCAAGAGGCACAACTAAAAAGAAGGAAAGAACAGCTAGAGTTGGAAGCAGAGATAGAGGCATCAGCAGCTAAGCTCAACGTCTTGAAGGCCTCCTCCTCTCAGGTGTCTGGTTCTTCAGCCAGCAGGTCAGATGGTATGAATTCTTATGTTGAGAAAGGGAGAGAAAAGCTTTCTCAACCATTGGATCCTGATGCTGAAACCTTTGTTCCTCCGTCAGGGGGGCACTCTTCTCAGCATGTTGTAATGGGTGAGCCACAGTCACGTTCACATCTACTTGATGCACGGCATAAGCAGTCAGCCGCACGTCCATCTTTGCTTGATTCTCGAGCTATGTTGGTGAAGAACACGAGGCAGCAGCGAGTATGGCAGCCATCTCAGTACATGTCAGGTGAACAGCAGCCATGTTCACAGCTCCTGGATGCTCAACCTGAGCAGACACGTCCTCCCTCTTTGGATGCTCGGCCTAAGGTGACTTGTCTAGGGTTGCAATCGCAGCCAAGGCCTGAGGCAGCTACAGTGCGGCAAAGTGGATGGCCCGATCCTCAAGCTCGTCTTCAGTCACAGCTGCAGTCACAACAACCTTCACCTTTAGTCCAGAACAGCGTTGATCATGATCAGTTGATCTCTGTCTTAAAGGAGCAGAACAAGATAACCTCTTTACTTGCTCAACAACAGTCTTTGTTCTTTCTTCCACGACGTGACATGCAAACCTTTGATGGTGATCCTTTGGAGTACCAAACCTTCATGAGAGCCTTTGAGCACTGCATCGAGGAGAAAACTCACAGCGCCAAGGATTGCTTGTACTTTCTCGAGCAGTACACGAAAGGGAAGCCCAGAGACATGGTTCGCAGTTGTCTACATATGTCCTCCGAAACTGGCTATGCCACAGCCAAATCCTTGTTGCAAGAGCATTTCGGCAACTCTTTGAAGATCACCTCTGCGTACATGAACAAGGTGTTCTTGTGGCCAGTGATAAAGGCAGAGGATGTCGATGCGCTTCAGTCTTACAGCTTCTTGCTGCGATCCTGCTTTAATGCTCTTGGGGAGTTTGAATCCACATACGAGTTGGATGTTCCTGCTAACATGCAAGCTGTTGTCAAGAAGTTGCCCTATAAACTCAGGGAGAAGTGGAGAGATGTCGCTTGTAGCTTGCAGGAGACGAACCATCGCAGAGCCACCTTTGGCGACATCGTTGAATTCATTGAATGGCAGGTGAAGATTGCGAGCGACCCACTGTTTGGGGATATCCAGGATTCTACCCCTGCAGTGTCGAGGAAGGAAGTGAAGCCTGCTAAACCTCAGTACTTTGCAGAAGTAAAAAGAAGTAGCTTTGCGACTACTGTCGCTACAGTCGACAAAAAGGTTGACACTGGACCGAAGAAAGAGCTTGGCTTATCTGTTGTCAAAACATGCTTGCTTTGTGGAGCTGGGCATTCCTTGGACACATGTCGTCTATTGGAAAGGAAGACGCATGATGAGAAGATGTCCTTCTTGAGGGAGAAAAGGTTGTGCTTTGGATGTATGTGCATTGGGCACAGAAGCCGTGAATGCAATGCACGTCTGGTGTGCAAAGTGTGCGGTAAGAGGCATCCTACCTTGTTGCATGTCTACCCTGCAGAGGAGAGTCCAGTGCAAGCGCCAGAAGAATTGGAGACGACAGAGGAGAACAATTTGATCACAGTGCAGTCCAGTGGTCTTACTGGGGCCGGAGAGACTGACTGCACTCTTGCCATACTTCCCGTTCGGGTGAAGTCCAAGAAAGGTCAGACCGTGGTGACCTATGCTTTTCTTGATCCTGGAAGCTCTGCTTCATTCTGCACGGAGGGGCTCATGGACAGGCTGAACCTCTCAGGAAAGAAGACTGACATCCTCCTAAGGACAATGGGTCAGGAGAAGGTGGTCAGTAGCAGGGTTGTGTTGGATTTGGAGGTAGCTGGGCTGGACACAGATGGTTTCTGTGAGCTACCTACAGTGTTCACACAGGAGAGCATGCCTGTACATCAAGGTAACATCCCGAGGCAGGAAGACTTGCGGAAATGGCCACATCTTGAACACCTCAAGATCGCAGAGATCGACTCGGGGGTGGATCTTCTTATTGGCACCAATGTTCCTGAGGCTCTAGAGCCATGGGAGGTGGTTAGGAGTGTTGGTGGTGGTCCTTACGCGGTCAGAACAATGTTGGGTTGGACCGTGAATGGTCCCCTTGGAGGAAGCGGCAGATTTCACAACACAGATGTGAATCCCGTCACTGTGAACCGGATTGCAGTTGCCAGAGTTGACCAGCTGTGGGAGCAGCAGGAGAAGGCAGACGTCCCTGGATGTGTGAAAGATGAACAACTTGGATCGACGACAGAAGGCAGCACAAAGTCCGTTCAGCTGGTTAATGTCCATAAACAGAACAGGAAGGTGGCTGGACATCCCACAGGTTTCACCGCACCTGCGTTGTGCAGTGTCAAGAACACACAGTGCAGACATCAGTTAGGCCGGGATGAGGCGTTGCCGATAAGTGCTGTCCAGCAATGGGCAGCCCGGCGCTTAGAGCTTCATCTCGAGGAAGATCGCACAGGATTTATTGGACCTGTGGTGCTGGGCACTGAGAAACATCTTCAAGGCATACGCAGAGCTAAGCCGGGCTGGGGTGAGGTTTTGTCGATAAGTGCTGTCCAGCAATGGGCAGCCCGGCACCAGGAACTTCATCTCAGTGAAGATCAGACATGCAGAGGTGAGGCGTTGCCTATAACTGCTGCCCAGCAATGGGTAGCCTGGCTCTACAAGCCTCATCTCGCTGAAGAGCTCTGTGTGTGCAGGTGCTTGGCAAACAGTGGAGCCGGTGTGGAATCCTTGACGTCCAACACTTGGGTGCAAGCTGAAATGGAGTCTCGAGACCTATCCGCTCGTTCTGTGCAGGTCTCTCCAAAGGACGTCTCCATGAGGGCAGTTCATGCAGAGAAAAACGTGCCGTTTACCAGTTGCATCCCGCCTTGGTTCTGGTTGGGAGAAGTGGTCAGTTGGCTTCTTGGGGTCAGGAAGATGTTGGACCTGGCTCAGAGCAGGAGGCTTCTTGCACAGCCAGATGAAGAGAAACTACGTGAGAGCATGCAGACCACTGAAGGTTCAGTATGCAGAGAGGAGACGCAGATTGACGTGGCTTCAGGAAGCAGAGGGGCCTTGAAGTCTCACATGGAGAGCTCATGCTCTATGGATCCTTTCTCGTTTGGAGCTGTTGAGCTCTTTAAACTCTCTCTCTCTCCCACTCTCTTTATTTCCCTGTTTTGCAGATGGAGAGGAGAATATGGATGAACGAAGATCCTATTCGAGAAAATGATGCATTATGATTGACTATTTGCATAGAATTGCATTGAATTTTGAATTTCTATTTTTTGTACTTTGCTAAGGATAATTTGAGCTCCTACATATTAAAATAGTTGTAATTAGTGCCCAGGCATAATTAGGGGCCGGAATGTAGGAGCCAAAATGACGTTCTATATAGCATACTTATATGTCACTGGGTTGGTGAGGTGCGCACCGCATCAGGGCTTCATTGATTGGTTGAAGCACCTCTGTGGGTGGCCACCGTAGGCTACAAGTGCACGGTCATTCCCGGCTCACCCCAAGGCTGGTTTGGATTCTTGGAGGCAGGGTGAGCTGGGAGGCTACATAATTTGTTGACCGCACTTTAGCACTTGGCACTTTGGTATTTTGATTCACATTATTATTGTCACTGTTTGCATCTTTGCACATATTTATTACGATTGTATTTATTGATATTGATTAATTGTAATATTTTGGTGCACTGATCAGCAGTAAACACAGCATAAACTTATTTCCTTGTTCGAATCATTCTTATCACTGAGGCAATGTATAATGTTGCGCGTCACACAGTTGTTTTACTCCCAGGCTTAGCCTGCCGGCATGAGTGATCTATTGGGGATCATTTTCAGCCACTACACTCTCTCTCTCTCTCTCTCTCTCTCTCTCTCTCTCTCTCTCTCTCTCTCTGTGCCTATAATTAAGCCATTTTATAGGATAAGAGCAGAGATTCTCAACTATGTTCATTTCATGGACCCCCTGCAGTTTGATACTGTCCACATTTTGGTGAAGGACCCCCATTTGACTAGCTAGACGCCATGGTACAATCCTCTGTGCAAATGGAACTGACAGACCTGCAAGCATGTATTTGCTTCCTATCTATATCTATCATTGGAGCGGAGAGCTCCATGGAGCACCCTTAGGACCCCCTGGGGAGTCCATAGAGCGTAGCAGTCCCAGTCCCACCCCCTTTCATGAAGACAATCATTTCTTATTCATTTTCCCCATAGACATTTCAGAAAGTATTGACAATTTTAGTGTGTACAAACTCTGTGTTCGTCCACCACACTGCCACTCTATTGGCTCACTATGAAACTGCTGGAGGCTGCTGCGCTGTGATTGGCTACCCCCCCCCCCCCCCACACACACACACACACACACACACACACACTAGCACCACCTTGCCATGGGTCCAATGACAATTATTTGTTGACAACAATAAAGTTTTGGACTGTCTGCAGGTCAAGGCAAGTGTCTGTCTGCAGAGAAACAGCTGCAGTGTCAAAGTAGAAGCGATGTATTGGGAAGGCAACTATATACAGTATACATTTTGATTTTTGTCTAAAGTTGCCTATAATACCTTTAAGGCTCAGACAAAGCCAATTCGGATCATGACAACTTATGCTAATAATTTGGTCCAAACAAATACATAAAAGTACAATTAATAAAAAAAAAACTGTTCTATCCTGTTCCTATGGCTCCTACAGTATATCCAACTTTGTGTGTTTAAACATTGTCTGAACACAAACATTGAATGCCAATGAATGGTTGCATGCACTTAATTGTGCTAGCATACATTGCGTAATCACATACATTGATGTTGAATTGTGAATGGACAGAATGAGATGATGATGTATGTGTACGCTAATACGATTATTTAATTTCATATGATGTTTGAATTGACATGCTTTCATGAACAAGTATTCTGCATGTTCCATATAACATGCATTATACTGTACACTTCATAAGATGAGAATAAGATCAAGGTGCTGTTTGGTCACAGCTGTAGCTGGCATCGGCATAGTTTGAAATGGGCACAGAGAAACCGCCTCATTCGGTCCACTCTCTGTTTACCTTCTCAGGACAGGGCCCGGGTTTAGTATTTTTTTTTCTGCACCACATGGATGATGGCATCACCATGGCAGACCATGGTAGACAGACGTCCAGAAATATTTACACTCTGAGAATGTGCAAATGAACACAATTTTAACTTTAACTTTTAACTTTAAATTACAGCAGAGACACTCTCCAACACTGTATGTTCTCCCTTCCATCCAGTTTACAATTTAGGCATTTAGAAGACATACTCAGCGAACATTAAGGAATGAAGAAACCCTGTTTATAAACAGATTTATTTAATAACAGAATCTAACTCCACCTCACCTCTCAGAAATTGCGAAAACACTGATCTGCAAGTTCACAAAGAAAATAAGTACCGTATTTTCCGCACTATAAGGCGCACGGGATTATAAGGCGCACCGGATTATAAGGCACACCTTTTAGAACTGTTTTCATATATAAGGCGCACCGGATTATAAGGCGCACAAATAGAAGCTTCTACAGTTAACATAGAATAGAAGCTACTGCAGTTGAATGATCCATATATAAGGCGCACTGGATTATAAGGCGCAGTGTGGATTTTTGAGAAAATTAAAGGCTTTTTGGTGCGCCTTATTGTCCGGAAAATACGGGTAGTCTATGTAGTCTAAAAATTAATTACATTTTCAAAGCTGTTCTACAATATTTACTGTGTCTCACATCGCAGCACGTTGTGAGCTTGTAGATTGCTATTTAAAAAGAAAAAACTTAAGTGATTCATTCATCAAGCTTGGGTCCTGTGGAGACACCACATTTCTCTTGAGGGTCTGGAGCTGAAAAGTTAAATCCATCACAGTGCAGGGCACAGGGAGAGCATCATTAAGCTAATGATGGAGCTAATCAGACATTGCCATTCGCTGCAGTGGGAACAGTAGGCATGTCCATGGCCCTGCCTAAACAAAGGCAGAGTAAATTATTTCTGTTATTGACTGTGTCTTTCAGAACGGGAGCTGAGGAGGAGGTCATTTCCAAATATTGCAGCTAATCATCTCAAATCTGTCTGGTGTTCTGGCTTGCTGTAAACATTCAGTAGACCCAGGCTGGCGTATGCGATGATGGTGTGTTTTATTTTTAATCTCATGAGCTGAAGTTGGCCCAAGTTATGAGAGGCCCAGATGTATGAAGGTTATACTGTACGTGGGCCGGCATAGGTTGTACCAAGAGAGATGTGGTGGCATTAAGAGTCAGGATATCTTGTTCTTCTCCATCTGGGTGACCAGAACCTAACATGAGAAGATAACAGTATATTACGTACGTGTGTGTGTGTGTGTGTGTGTGTGTGTGTGTGTGTGTGTGTGTGTGTGTGTGTGTGTGTGTGTGTGTGTGTGTGCTAGAAAGTACAATACGTAATAACACTAACCATAATGATTGATAACCTCGCTCACCAAAACGCATTTTTCTTACTGTAATTGCTCTGCCTCAAGAGTGTCTACAATTTTTTTGTCTATATTAAACGGCTTGCTTCAGAGCCATAGGGTGTTTAGCAGGGATGAAAATAATCTTTTTGATTACATTTTCCTTTCCATTTTTTTTTTCAGAGGGGAGCCATGCTGCATCCATTGAAGTGCCAACGAGGGTAAAGATGAGGCCTGTGTGCAGTTGGCAGTGGCGTGTATGATAAAGACTTCTGTTTCGGACAAGACATCTGTAATCCCACTCGATCCATATACAAGTATGACAGGTCAGAATTCTCAGATTTTTTTTAATTCAATGCAATCAAATGTGTGCTTGTGCTTTTGTATCTTGCCTCAGCATTCGTTGTTAATTAGGTATGGTGAAGTGAGTGCGTTACAGGCGTGTGTGATCAAACGGTGCAGAGTGAATGTGAAACCATACAGGGAGCAGAGAGGCAGTCACGAAAGCCGTGTTTGGCAGTCGAACCCTGTGAGCACCCACGCTCCAAGGCTAGCTGGATTGCTTCTCTGGATGCTGCGGCCATTCCCTAAGCCCCTGGCTTTCTGCTGTATTAATCATCTTCCGCAAGGTCTGATTTCCTGGCCTTGAGCTCCCAAGACCCAAGCCTTGACACTCGACTCTGTTCTTGTGAGCCGTGTTCCTTTTATTCTCTCTCTCTCCAGTGCACAAAGTAAGCACATGCTTCCCAAAGCAGACACTGCAAAGTGTGTGTGTGTGTGTGTGTGTGTGTGTGTGTGTGTGTGTGTGTGTGTGTGTGTGTGTGTGTGTGTGTGTGTGTGTGTGTGTGTGTGTGTGTGTGTGTGGCTGCGCGCACACGAAAGAACGAAATATAGGGAAATAGAATGAGACTGACAGAATGAGAAAGTGCATGTGTGTCAATGTACCCGCATAGCATGTTGCAATGGCCAAAACTGGCAGTCCTGATAAGGAGGGTCAGCCTAATGAATGGGGGTCAGCTGTAGATGGGTGCAGTAGGGGTTGAGTTTGACTTAGGAGGGTCTTGCAGGAGCAGAGGGGGGCTGCAGATCACTGAGTCACACAGACAGGGTGTGTTAGCCTTACATTGTTCCTGAGGCAGCCCACCCGCATGAGTGACATTCTGTCGCTGTTTCTCACAATTGTCTTAGAGAGAATGTCTGCACTCATGTATTTTATTTTTACGTATGTAGATAGAGGCTTTAGTATGTTGCAGCCCATGTTCGGTTATACTGAGGAAACAAACACAATGTTTCACCAGCAAGTAAATTGGGACAGCAGAGATGGATAGAGTTTGAGAAGTTGAATGTTTATAATATCGACTGCCATTTTGCTCTTCGGTGACATACTCTCAAATGTGACGATGAGGTCATCAAATTTGGAAAATTGCATTCAGTAGATGAATCATGGAACCCCACTAGTTTGACCTGTCACACCATCACATGCATGGTGCAGCGGTGGCTCAGGAGTAGAGTGTAAGGTTGGCAGTTTGAATCCAGACTCCCGGCCCAGATTTAGTGAAGTGTCCTTGAACAAGTCCCTGAACCCCTAATTGCTCCTGATGCGCAGGTTGGTGCTTTACATGATGTATGTATGTGTGTGTGTCTATGTAAAGTGCAGTCGATAAAGGCGCTATATACAGTAAATGCAACATTTACCAATTTACATAAAGCAGAATGAAGTTACATTTGTGCCTGCATGTAGGCCTACATTGTTGATGGTACCACAACATTCATCAGCTGTCGCAAAGTTTCGCAAGTGAGTTGGGTTAGGTAATAGTAGACGCCTCAAAATATCAAAGCATATATAGTTTGCTGCCTAGCGTTAATGAAAAATAAATGCATGTGAAGAGAGTTAATGGAAATGATAAATTTCTAGACGTAGAGTTCCAGACTCTATATATGGCATGCATAGATTGTGGATTATTTGTCTGGCTACACAACACATAATGAGTAAAATAAAATAAATAAAATGAGCATCATGCATCATTAATGCTAACATTGACCATTGACGTGTGTGTGTGTGTGTGTGTGTGTGTGTGTGTGTGTGTGTGTGTGTGTGTGTGTGTGTGTGTGTGTGTGTGTGTGTGTGTGTGTGTGTGTGTGTGTGTGTGTGTGTGTGCGTGCACTCTCTTGTGTGTCTGACAACCATATGGTTGCCATCATACAGCACTAGACAGCCAGGGAGAGAATTTTTCCTCTATTTGGGACAGAGTGGGCAGGATAAGAGAAAAAACAAGAAGACAGTCATTTTTAAAACAACAACAAAAAGACCCCCCACACACATGTACTGTAATAATTGCAATTGATTGTTCCACCTGTCAATGTCTCATTACATAACGTCGAGCATGGAGAAAGATATATTACGCATGACTCGCAGTACATTAGTTGACAGTATGCAACGTTAAAAGCGGAAATGGACCCTATCCATTTTTGTACTCAGAGTTAAATTAATACTGCAGATTTGCATTGTGTGTCCTTGGTCAGTATCTTGACAGCGTCACTGAGAAATGCAACTGGTTTTATGAGAGATGTGTTAAGTTTCATTTAATAGCCCCAGTGTGTATCCCTCGCTCACTGGGTCAGTGACAGCATGACAGGGCCCACATGCAGTAGCCCCTCGCTCTAATTGTGGGTCGCCATTTTGAAAATGCGTGTTTGCTTGACGTTTGACCCCCTGAAGCATTCCTGCCGAGTCCATTGTTTATTTTATTTGTGTGAAACCGTAAAATGAAAATAGCTGATAATGTATGTTTTCATTATTTCCCCTCAAATTGTAATATCTGTGGGCTAATGCCTTTAACTAGCTGACCTTCTATGCGGGAACTGTAAATGATATAGAGTTTGGATTCCCCTTTGTATGTGTGGGCTAGATGGGCACTGAGCAAACAGTGAGACCAGATGTGATTCTCCTTCCTGATTCAAGAACAGAAATGCACTGTGTGTCAGTGAGCGCGCGCCACACAATTTGTGGTGTGATTTTAGCTGTTGGTTGGCAGTGCCAAGCTAATGACCCGGGGCCCCCTAGTCTGGTCCCGGGACTGTTTCACCATTACACCCCTGTCTCTCTCACACAGGGCCTTTTTTTTGCTCTTGAGCGGTCTTGTTTCTGGGGTGGAATCTGGCAGTGTGACGCAGCAGGCGTTTTTCTTGGCGCCTGCTCCATCGCTATGTGGTGCAGATGTTCACGGTCTGTGTGCGTTTCCCAATTAAAGCATTAATCCAAATCAACCCAAATGATCGCACACGGTGCGATCAAGAGCGCCCAGGGAGCACCCTACTACACTCCCTCTCTCTCTCTCTCTCTCTCTCTCTTCATCTATCTGTATCTTTTCTCAGCCTGTGGCCTCTTTAATGTTCTCCATCACCTCCTGAGTTCATCAGTGTAATCCACCCCCATCACCCACACACCCCCACCCCTCTGATTACTCACCCAGCATTCCTGCAGCACGCATCAAAGCGGCCAGAATGGCAAATGTGGAAAAAGTGAATGCGGAGAAGACGAGGACAATGGCGAAAACGATCGCTCCACGCTCTGCCGACCGATTGCTTTTTCCACCGCACATGTAGCGAAATCCTTCGTATAGTGTCAAAACGGACCCAAATGGACCCATAAGTTTTTTTTTTTTTTTTTTTTTACAGTGCACACAAATGTGTTTGTTTCCCCTTTTAGTTTGAAGCAACACCATCGCTCTTATACGGTTGTATACCGGGGACATGTAATTTAACGCAATGACAGATCTCGTACTTCGGAGGGATGGCTTTCATTGCGTGGGACGACGTGTCACTTAAGGGGCCCCATTCAAGATCACAAACATCCGGGTGCAAACTCATGCATGCTTAGTTCATACTCAGACTTCTACTTATACCCGTGTTGTGAGCCTTTAGATTTGCTATTTTATGATACTTAAAGCTACACCATAATTTTGCTTTGATCGCGTCATCCGTGCAAGTCCTGAAACGTTTACCACTGAGCAAATTTGAGAAATGTACTTTTTGACACGATGTCAAATAAACCAGAAACAGGATTGTGTCAGAAGTCGTGTCCAGTCTACAGTAGAAACATCTATAACTATGAATGCACCAATTCGTTCACGCCTGCGTGCGTGCGTGCATGTGTGTGTGTGTGAGATGCGTTCACCCCTCCCCTCCTGCTTTCAGCAGACAAAGGTGCCCGATGAGTTGGACAGTCAACGGTTGTCCTGAACTGCCCCAAGAAGCCCTCTGCCCGGTTCTGGACAGAGACCCTGAGTATGCCTGACAAAGAACCCCATATTTGGACATAAAAGGGACACAGACACAAATATCATTCATGTCAATATTTGTATCAGTATTATCATACGCTTTCATATAGATTGGCCAAATTTTCAATGATATAGACACAACAAATGACATGAGTAGAGTTTTTACATGTACAGTAAATCAGGCTTCACACACGTGTACGTACATGCACACACGCGCGCACACACACCCAGGTCCCCAAACATCCTGCTGTGGCTGACACTAACTCTTCATGTATACAAACAAATGTCTGCAGTAGAGGCACGATGGCAGAGAGGAGAGGAGACGCACACCTGCATAGGTCAACCAGTTCAGCTCTGCTGCTGCAGGGAGATGAGACCACACGCATCTCAGGCATGCACCATGCGCACGCAACACACACCATGGCTGGACATGAATCAGTTAATAATTGGTAGCATAATTGGAATAGGCAATATCAGTGTCAGAAACGGCTCAAAATAATACAAATTATTTAGTCAGTTTTCACCAGTAAAAATGTTTTAAAATGAGAAAATGTATCGGCTCAATATAAAAAATTCGACCCTTTAATAAATCTGTGAACACATATTATTCAGAAGTCACTAAATTGTGAAAACAAGATTATAGGCGATTCATTTTTGATTGAATGAATACTTTATTAACAGGTTTTGGGCCTAGACTTGTTTCCATTGTGGTCCTCTGTAAGTCTGTATACTATCGTTTAGAATCGGTATTGGCAGATATGACCCTGCAAATAATTGGAGATTGGATATTGGTCATAAATAATTCTTTATTAAAATGCTAAACCACACATTAGAAGTCAAACGATGACGTACAGTATACAAGTATACACATTGGAAGACCTTGGTCCTGGGATCGTAGTATGAACTGATGTCTGTGAGATGATGAAGATGATGTGTATGTTTTTGTTTTTTGGCAATGTTTTTTTGTTTTCTCTTTTTGTTTTTCTTTCTTTTTTGGGGAAAAAATGTAAGTAATTTAAAAAAGAAGTCAAGCGATGGTTCGGCTTTCAGCCTTTCACACAAGTTACAAGTGTTCCCCTACGGACGCCCACTGTAGTAACATGTGCCAGAGTCTATTCATAGAGTCAAGCAGGCTTAACAATGGCCAGATCTAGAGAAATCCAGCGTAAACAGACACAATATGGTCTCCAGCAGGGGACCAGAGGGGACGAGCTCCATCTGGAGCTGACAACGCTGCAAATTGTGTTGAAATGACTCTACAAAAATGTGTCCTATACAGACTCATCAGGCCATTTACCTTTTCAAATACATTTCAAAATACATTTTTTGGAAGAGCATTTTTCACACAAAAATAATAACTTTTTACACCTGATGTAACATCTATTGCATCCGTGTGCTTGTTTGACTGCACTCACAAAACAAGGGCAACCCAAAGTAACCCGTGGTAGTATAACAACCTGCCATTGAAATGTTTTTAAAAATAAACAATTCATTCACATCTCATTATGTAGGCCTACGGTACTGCACAAATTAGCTCTATGTTAAGTCAAAATACAAGATGAATTCTGTATGCGAGTGAGTTTTGAATCTGGTCATTTATAAAGATTGCAAAAAAATGTCAAATGACATTCCAACAACATGTCTTCCACATTTAGGACACGTCAGAATGGTAGTATAGTGGGCTCCCAAATACATTTCCAAACAATATTTTATCTAACAAGTATTTCATAAAAGAAGACAAATCGTGGTATAATTTCAATGTTTTGCTGCTAAATTAGAAATAAACGTATAGTCATAATGTTAGTTCCATTGACCCAAGGGGGAACACAATGGATTGATCATAACATGCTCTAAAAATCATAATTTCACCACTGGCTAAAGACTGCTGTGCTGAGTTATCAGATGGGAGCCATGAACACTTTATGAAGTGAACCCTGATAGAGAGAGGCTGATAACCACTGCTCTGGAGTAGGAGGAAGAGGTGAAGCATGGAGTTATAGTATGGTTGTGACACAGAAAGACACCATGCACTAAAATTCTAAAAACAAAGTGCCCATCCTTAGAGATCCATAAATGTACACACATTTGTACACTCCCAGAGGCAATCATTTTTTGTGTACAACAGTGCATATACAGTATTTGAGTATTACATGCAGAGATTCGAGAAAACCATCAGTAAAGAGTGCATAAAGCATGCCTCAAGTGCGTCTGCGTGCCTGTGTGTGTGTCTGTCTGTCTGTGTCCGAGCACCACAATGGGATTTATTTTGAAATGTCACTAATATCAAGTGGTTGTAAACATGTCTACTGTAAATAACCCATGGGGTTTACTTCTGTCTCATAGAGAATAGTGAGTTAATGAACAAATACAGTATATGAACTTTTGGTTTTTCAAAGCATCTACACGCATGTTTCCGTAAGAGATTCCTTTGTGTAAGACGAGTATACAATACGTGTGTGTGTCTGTCAGCGCATGCTCCTGCGTTTTGCTGTTGTTTTGTTTTGTTTTTTCAGCATTGGAAGTCATGAGCGCATAGTGTACACACAGTACACCGTATAGTACCAAAACATCTCCAGATTATGAGACTCTTGCTTGTGACGGTGGTGAGTTGCAGACTTTCCTTTGAGGCCCACTCACAATAACACCGCCTAAATTAAACATGTTCAAATGGTGGAACACACACACACGCACGCATGCACACACATACACACACACAGGCCTTCAATTTGGGGGTCCAGTGTAAACAAAACGACATGGTTTTATTTTCCTCTGTTCTAGTGCTCTGTAAAAATGCTTTCACGCTTGCACCATCGCTCCAATTCGCCTAAAGAGGGGTGGGATGTACAAGCGTTTGTTATTTATGTTTCACAGTAAAGTTTTCCTCGTTTAAGATTCAGCCCATGGCTCACTGAACTGAACTTGGAATATTAGCAATCTTTTATACACATGCTGTTCGAGTGATAAAAAAAACTTCAATCTTCCCAATGTCGTATACGCTCATTTGCTGAATTGATGTGCAATACCTCCGCCTGATGTGCACGTAGGCAACAAATATTTAGAGCTTTAAGCTCAAGTTTGTCACCTCCATGTAAGCCCACCTCCCCCCGTGTGCCCCAGACAAAATTACATTCATCATCATAAGAACTTTTCCTGGGAATTATTGCTTAGTTTACACACAGATGTATTTATCACTCTCAAGCAGCTGCAGCCGCACAATTGTATATACAGTAACAGTGCAAAATACCTCAGAGAATTTATGCAGGGATTTTCAGATGAAATTGTGGAGGGTCCTACTGCACTCAGTTCATTTTTACTTTAGTAGCACACACACCTATATACACTATATCACTATATAAAACGTGTGTAGCCAACTTAAATTATTACATTAAAATAATCTGTTATAAGAATCTTGCATGACTAATGTTAAACAAAATACACACTAAAAAAATACTGTGTGTGTGTGTGTGTGTGTGTGTGTGTGTGTGTGTGTGTGTGTGTGTGTGTGTGTGTGTGTGTGTGTGTGTGTGTGTGTGTGTGTGTGTGTGTGTGTGTGTGTGTGCGTGCGCGCGCGCACACACATTGTAAGACAAGGCCCATCTTTTATATATTACTGTTTTCAGATGGCGGCCTCTGCACTTGTGTGAGGAAATCACATGCATCTCTCCATTTGAGGTGATTTGCCTCATTGTCTCTCTCATCCTGCCTTACTCCATGGTTGTGGTGCTCTGCTGGATTACAGGGTTAGCCGTAGTGCCACCTAATAGTAGGGTGTACGGTGGATTTCACTCCCAGAGACTCTTTGTGGATGGATATCTGATACCGTGGCTCATCCTGTTATTGCCATCTCAGTTGTGTGGCTCTAATTAGCCCGTAAATATAGAGAATTGTTACCTCCTAAATTACGCACATTGTACTCTATCATTTGAAGTGAGTCACAGAAACAAAACACATAGTGGCATCATGAAAGTAACATTTGATACTAGTGACTAAAATCATTTGGAAACAGAAGTGAAAATTGAGAATATCGATTAAAAGTATCTTCTCAGAAAGCCAGTTTTATGGTGATCCCAGTAGTGTTTTTTTTTCTCTCCCCCTGGTCAGGCTGAACTTGGCAGTTGTGTCGTTGGACATTTTTCTCTGTCAGGCCGCAGGAGTCGGTACAGCGGAGCCAGCTGCTGGGGCTCACAGCCTGGCCTCTAATTAAAACAGTGGAAAATGAGATAACTCCACAGATCCATCATGGCCGCCATTGGCCGTCAGAGCGCTCGGGGGCTGCCACCCACCGTATGTTTACACCAGGGCCACTCGGCCTCTCTGCTCTCAGGGTGTTTTTAGAGTCCCGGCCTGATTTCTCTAATGGGCCGAGAGGTTTCTTTTCTTTTTTCTTTTTCTTTCTTTTTTTGTCCCGTTCCACCCTCGCTTTGCTACAACCCTCGTCCCTCTTCCAGCACTCCTTCAAGTGTTCCTGATGTGGTTGACAGAGGCGAGGGGTGGCAGTGTTCCACCCCCAACCCCCCACACCCCTCCTCCTGTCCCCCTCCATAATATCTCCCACCACCCACTCTCTCGTTAGCCGTTCATTTATTAGCCTCTAATGGAAGCTCAGAGAGCTGTGATGTCATGCACAGGCACATGCTCTCACAGAAAGCTTCTCTCATTATTTCTCTTTGTTTTTTCTCCTCCTTTCATTTCCTCCATTGTCCTCCGCGCCTTTGCCATCATTTGCTCATGCATAACCACTTAAACCCTTGCATACACTTTGTTTGACCGGGGTTCCCCAGGGTTCTATACTTGGACCTGCTTATATTTTCCCCTCTATACCTAATCTCTTATATATAGCTGATGTGACTCACATGGTGTTACATACAAGCTTGTAGATCTTCCAGAGAATGTTCACTTATTATGATTTTCCCAACATGGGAATGCTTATAGGTTCATGTGGTTAAGCCACTCTAGTCTAGGTTATATTTGACGTTGTTGTTGTGTCCCAAGAACCTCTTTTTTTTTCTTAGTTGAGGGCAGACGTTCACGGAGACTTTACACAGGATGGTAGTGAGGGTAAACATTTCACTTACGCACTTTGGCAGCACCGCATCGAGTTGTAGTGCATGTCTGCCAGACTGCCACAGTTTGACGTGCAAGGCCTCGCACAGGGTGTGAAGGAGACAGGGGCACGCAGGTCCACATCCTAGTACAGTCAGTGGTCAGCAATTCATTTATGGTCAGAGGCTTGGAACAGGAAGGCGCCCCCTCCTCACAAAGGCCTATTTTGACAGCTGCCATTTAAAACAGAATAAAACGACTGCCATGATTAGAGTCAGAGAATAGTTGTCTTCAGCAGAGTGTTAGCAGATCTCCCTTGGCCCTCTCATGCCAGGCACACTAATGAATCTAAGGCCTCTTCCACTGATACTGCCAGCACATGGGACTGGAATTTTCAGCTACTGGCTCCCTTCAACACACAGGACAGATCTGGAAGGAATGAGGAGCTATAGACACGAGCTCCTCGATGGCAGCTACCAGCGCTATGCTGGCAACACTTAATATCCCTGTGGATACTGGCAAAATAATGCAAATAAGTTTGGCCTCAATTTCTGTCATTCAAAAAAAAAAACAAGAGGACTGTAATGACTTCAGCATAATGGACATTCATGCACATATTAACGTTTCTAATATTTACTCCCTCAAAAGGTGGTCCGGGGACCACCAGTGGTCCCTGAGAGGATTCCAGGTGGTCCCCGGCTAAATGATGGACAGTTGGTAACCAAATGGACTCTTATAGATCTGTAACTTTTGAGATTGTAAAATGACACCAAGTGGACCATTAAGGGTCCATTTGGTATAATTTTACACTCTCAAGAGTTAAATTATATTTACTTAATTTTCAAGAATGTAAATGTAGAAGAATTGTTATTTTGACCAACGTTTTGCCAGTTATCTCCTAAATTGTGGACACAAACTTGAAAATCCTTACACTCTAAAAAAAAAAAAGTTGGTTAAACTGATTATTTATAGGGTTACGCGTTCCCCTATATATTTTCAGTTTACTCAATTAGTATTTAAAAACATTGACTGAACGACAAACTCTTTGTTGGCTATTAATTCAGCCAATAGCTTAATCCTCGTTGACAGAACGAAAGACTGTCGGCTTATTGATTCAGCCAATTGCTTAAAAATCTTTGACAGAACGAAAGACTGTAGGCTTATACATTCAGCCAATTGAAACAAATTAATTTCCACCATGTCATATGCTCATGTCTTGTGCTCACTCAACTAGCTTTTATTAGTCATTACAACTAGTTATTATATATTAATAATTCTGTGAATATTATAATAATTATTGCCTGAAATAAAATTTAAATGATATATACTCAAATTTCCTTTCAATTTTTATTTACTGAACAAACTGACACATTTAAAAATCAGTGCAAAGGGCAGTGCAACAAGTATTACAAAGTGCAATGTATAAATTACATTATCAATGTAACAAATTATAACATATATAACAAATTATATACTCTCAGGGGTTGACACCAACGGTTGCCCGATTGCCCGGGCAAGTAAAAAAAATGGACGGGCAAGTGAATGTTGCTACCTGGTTGCCCGATCGGGCAAGCCGGTTCCAGGTGGTCCCCAGCTAAATAATGGAGAGTTGGTTAACTCTTTGAGAGTGTAAAAATTTAGAGAGTGTAAACATGAAACCAAACGGACCCCTGCGGGTCTGTTTGGTTTCATGTTTACACTCTCAAGAGTTAAAATATTCATCCTTTGAAGTTTGCAAGAATGTAGAAGATTAATGCTTATTTGCACTCATTTAGTGTCAACCCCTGCTCTTAATAAAACAAATAAAACATGAACATTGTTGCCTCAACATTGGTATTACGGTATGCTCTTGATAAAACAAATAACATGCATGAACATTTTTGCATTTTTTTAGAACAGGGGTTTTCAACAGGTCCGGGGACCACCAGTGGTCCATGAGAAAGTCCCAGGTGTTCCTCATGCCAAATGATAAAAAGTTGGTTAACCAGATTTAACTCTTGAGAATGTAAAAATGAAGCCAAATGGACCCGCAAGGGTCCATTTGGTTTCCCAGATTTAACTCTTGAGAATGTAAAAATGAAACCAAATGGACCCTTGCGGGTCCATTTGGCTTCATTTTTACACTCAAGAGTTAAAATATTCATCTGAATTAGCACCACTTAATTGAGAAGTTTACACTGTTTTGTTGGTGGCCTGGAATTGTGGACAAAAACAAAAGAATTCTTTAATTTTAGGTCTTTGGTATGAAAATGTAATCAAATGGTGGTCCGTTGCTCAAATGCTGAATAAATGGTGGTCCCTGGAGTCAAAAAGGTTGAAAACCCCTGCCATACAACTTCAAGTGCTTCACATTTGAATCAAAGGAATGAAGTATATTTTTTTAATACTTTAAACTGTTCCATTTAAAATGGTTATGAATTGTGGCGTGTGCGCACACGCACGCACGCACACACGCACACACACTTTTGTTTTTGCTCCTATTTTTCATGAGATGAAGTAAAGATCTAAAATTCATTCCAGATATACAATATTACCATTTCTCTCAAACATTGTTCACAAATCTGCGTAATGTGTGATAATGAACACTCCGGCTTTGCTGAGATAATCCATCCCACCTCACAGGTGTGCCACATAAAGATGCAGATGTGACATCATGGTTAGTGAACAGGTGTGCCTTAGACTGTCCACAATAAAAGGCCATCTTGAAATGTGCATGTTTTTGCTTTATTGGGGGTCTGGGGATTGAGAACCAGTCAGTATCTGGTGTGACCACCATTTGCCTCATACAGCCTGCCCTGCTTAGTGGGTTAGTGATTTATCGTAGAGCTCTGGGGTATGAACGGCGGAGCGGGGTTGGGAAGGAGCGCTTGTTTTATCTGCCGGCTACTACTAGTAGGGCGGGGCGAAGCATAGTTTTACTGAGGTTATGTTTAGGGTTAGTAACCGCATAAAGCATCGTCTAACTCTAACCCCAACCTAACCCTAAACACAACCCCAATAAAACTAGGCTATGCCTAAACCTAATCCTAACCCTAAACTTAACCTCAGTAAACCTATGCCTAAACCTAACCTAACCCTAACCATAAAGACACAACCCCAATAAAACTAGGCTATGCCTAAACCTAATCCTAACCCTAAACTTAACCTCAGTAAACCTATGCCTAAACCTAACCTAACCCTAACCATAACCTCAGTAAAACTTCCTTCGCCCCGCCCTACTAGTAGTAGCAGGCGGATAAAACAAGCGCTCCTTCCCAACCCCGCTCCGCCGTTCATACCCCAGAGCTCTACGATAAATCACTAACCTGCTTAGTGCTGCTTGATAGTTATTCATTTTATCCTTCAGGCTGGTTGTCCAGACATTCTTTGTCAGGACCTGCATTTCCAATGCATGGATGTTTCTCAACTAAGGCCTTTGCTACCTTCTCCAGCTCATCTAAAGTTGGGTATGACTCATATGTATAAATTATCTCAGCTAGCTTTACCAAGATTTCAGACTTCATTTCACGAGTGATTGACATTAAGGTGTTAAGTCTCCTAGTCTACTATACAGGTAGTGTATAGGAGAAAGTAGGCACTGTAAAGATAGCAGGAAACCGACTGGAACTGTCTTCCTTGAGAAGACACTGCTGAAGTGACGTCTGGATCTTGGCTGGAATGTGATCTCCTAGAGGAGATGCAGTGCAACACTTCTTCTCAATATTAGTGGGAACTGTTGTAATGGTAATAACGCATGTTGAAATGGTAATAACACATCATTACCATTTCGACAGCATATACCAGTTCCCACTAATATCCAGCAACTTCGCACAACCATTGAAGAGGAAAGAAGTGTTGCACTGGATGAGGCAAGTGGTGGTCACATCAGATACTGACTGGTTCTCGGTCCCCAGAACCCCAATAAAGCATAAATGGTAATTGTATATCTGGAATGAATTTTAGATGTTTAGATCCATCTCGTGAAAAATGGGAGCAAAAACAAAAGTGTTGCGTTTAATATTTTTGTGTAAAATGTGTGTAAAATAATTCCTCAAATCAACTGACCCTAATGAAAAAAAAATGTGTTGACTGACGGTGTTCTTAAAACGGCAAGAAGAAACTTTCAAGATTCAAGTACAAAGCAATAGCTGTCGGACTATCTATAACTATAAGTAGGAACTCCTATAGTGCGTGTGCTCCTTAAGAACACAGAGGTTAATGGAGCTACCCATTTGAGCTGCATAGAGCTACCCATTAGCAGTTACTGCAAATATGACTGCACAAATATGTGTGCAAAGACATAACATTTCAAGGATGTAACCAATATCTTTGACATTTCAACATTGGCTGTGCAAGTGCTCTTGATATCACAACATATCAAAAAAAAAAAATCATTTTAAATGTTTTTCTTTTTTTAACCAAAAGGCACTTAAGTGTTCCAATCCAAATTATTATGCCAGTATAGACCAACATATACAATATAATTTAGATGATTCAAGTTTTGTTCGACTACAACCAGTTATGTTCTGGTTCATGGGCAAACAGAACCATCATATTGTGAGAGCAGGGTACGAGGGAACGGTCAGTGCCTTTGTGGGAGGAAACACGCCCTCCATAGAATTGAGACCACAGCTGATGAGGTAGTAATGTTTTTCAGCAGTTCAAATGCTCAGTTTTTATTCAGTTTCTCAGCTGAGAGTGTGGTTGCGAGTGTGTTCAGTTCTTCAGCTGAGTGTGGTTGCGAGTGTGTTCAGTTCTTCAGCTGAGAGTGTGGTTCCGAGTGTGTTCAGTTCTTCAGCTTAGTTTGGTACACAGTTCGTTTAGTTTTTTCAGTTCTGCAGCTGAGAGTTTGGTTCAAAGTTTGTTTAGTTTTTTCAGTTCTGCAGCTGAGAGTTTGGTTCAAAGTTTGTTTAGTTTTTTCAGTTCTGCAGCTGAGAGTTTGGTTCAAAGTTTGTTTAGTTTTTTTCAGTTCTGCAGCTGAGAGTTTGGTACACAGTTTGTTCAGTTCTCCAGCTGAGAGAGTTTGGTTCTGAGTTTGTTCAGTTTTTCGGTTTTTTCCACTTTTGTCAGCATCCAATGACATAATTAATTTCTGGATTACCTCAAAGAAGTTCAACCAGGCTGGGGGATAAGCAATGTTGAGCGTGTAGATGAACCCGAACAGAACGGCGAGGGCAGTTGGGGCGTCTGGCAGGCTGTCGCAGATAATTTCTCCGTCCAGGACTACTGCAGCTCTTGGCGCAGCTTCAGGGCCTCCTGGGGGGGCGACAATCTCTAGGATACCCATCTCCATGGGGCTTGAGGCTTCGACCGCATCTTCTGGCTATAATTGGGGCACATTAATAAAAACATTAAAAACAATATCCAAATGATATTGATGGGACGGATGGTACTCTCCTTGAACTGCTGATTTACCTGGCAGGTCTTAAACAGCTCAGTCTTCTCCCCCAGGTAGTACTGCAGCCCTTTCACAGCCACCACCCTGCGATGCTTGATTATCTCTGTGGTCTGGATACACAGGCAAAGTGAAGTCACTTTCCTTTATATAGCACATTTTATACAACACGTGTAACCTTGAAGTGCTTAAACATGAAAAACAAATTAAAACAACAAAATGCCACCACATTTTTTTTTTTACAATGTTCACTCCAAAAATCTAAACAAAACATGTACCCACACGTGTGTGTGTGTGTGTGTGTGTGTGTGTGTGTGTGTGTGTGTGTGTGTGTGTGTGTGTGTGTGTGTGTGTGTGTGAGAAGAACAAATTAAAAACAAAAACGAAATGCCACCACATTTTTTTTTTACAACGTTCACTCCAAAAATCTAAACAAAACGCATTTGGCCCCTGGACCACTAATGCTAAGGTCTGCTCTAAAGGCTGATTATTTTTAACTGCATACATCTACTATTCTATCTACTATTTTCCATCTTACCTGGTCATCGAGGTAGTCCAACAGACTCCTTAGCCTCTCTTTAGTGGGGTGATGAGCTACGTCGCGGTACACGCGGATGAGGCCTCTGGTGTGCTCGTCCAACGACGTTAAGAATGTGTCCATCAATTCTTTTCCTGTTACCCTCTTGAATTCCGCATACACCTGCACAACAATTAGATAATGAAAAGACAACTTGTGAATGTACAACCTCTAGACAGATCAGTAACCATCTTCAACACCAGACTTAAAGGGCCATTTCACATTTGAGGTATCAAACCGTTTATTTAATGTTAGGGTATAAGAAACACAACCTGGTGTGCGTTTAATCTGTGTTTGTAGAAATATTAGTCTAACTTCCTTTTGACAGAATCATTACGTCACATTTATCTTCAGTCAGTTCCGGTTGTCTCAGCCGTGTGCGTGTGTGCGTAACAACGTAAAACAAAGAAACTTACTTGATCCAATAAGAATAGGGCTGGCCATCTCTGCCTGATTGTGGAGACATGCGCCGCTTCTGCAACAACCTCCTTACGTCTCAGGGAGAAGGTGTGGTCCATTTTAGCCTTTACCTCAGCTTCATCCATGTTTCTCTTCTTGAGCTCATTTTCAAGCCAGACCCTTTCGCTCTCCAGTGCAATATCACCAACGCCGACTGGGTGATCAGGAAGAAAGTTCAGCTCAGCCCTGCGTGGTCTCTTTAGTTTCGCTACACCTTGTGTGCCTCTGCCCCGTTTGTTGACCCTCACTTCGGTACAGCCTGCCCTGCTTAGTGCCTGTCGATAGTTATTCATTTTATCCTTCAGGCTGGTTGTCCAGACATTCCATGCTTTGTCAGGACCTGCATTTCCAATGCATGGATGTTTCTCGACTAAGGCCTTTGCTACCTTCTCCAGCTCATCTAAAGTTGGGTATGACTCATATGTATAAATTATCTCAGCTAGCTTTGCCAAGATTTCAGACTTCATTTCACGAGTGATTGACATTAAGGTGTTAGTCTCCGAATACACTGCTCCTCCACTCCTTAGTCTCAGTTCAAGTGTATAGGAGAAAGTAGGCACTGTAAAGATGGCTGGAAACCGACTGGAACGTCTTCCTCGAGAGGACACTGCTGAAGTTGGTGATGATGACGACATCTCACTCCCCACACTGAAGTCTGGATCTTGGCTGGAATGTGTTCTCCCAGAGGAGGAGGCTGATGATGGTGAGGCCAGCGTCTCACTCCCCTCACTGAAGTCTGGATCCTGCCTGGAATGTGCTCTCCTGGTGGAGGAAGCTGAAGGTGGTGATGCAAATGTCTCCCTCTGCACACTGATGTCAGAATCCTCAGCTAATGACAGGTCAAGAGGCACTGGGGTCAACACAACGTCCCAATCCACCCGAAGAACAGCTTTACCTTCTGGCAGGTACTGTATGTCAGTGAGATTGCACGGCTCATTGTCAAATGTAGGGTCATCAAATGTAAGCGAAAAACCAGGTGCCAACTTGAACTTGTCCGTCAGTATGTCTCGGAGTTCCTCCACTGACGATGGCCTCTCTGGAAGGTCAAGTCTCTCGGCACTGACAGGCAGGATGACTCGCAGACGCAACATGGTATAAACCTGGGTAGGAATAGGAGAGAATAGATCACAATCAATATATTACAACCAGGGGTTCATACAAGTACGCCTGCCACAGTTATTAGTTATTTGAGATAATTACAGCTCTTGTCAAAATACTTTACATTGTAAATGTATGGGGGGCAAAATGGAAATGAGACTCAGCTCAGCTTTTTCCGCAAAAGTTGTGTAGGCCTACACAATTTCAACATGGCCCTCTGTTTTTACAGAATATAACCCATTTGTTGCCATGTACTGTATACAGATACAAATAGCATATTGTGTAAAGGTTTTCCATAATATAATACAAAAAGTGAAACTTTTCTCAATCAATTGTGCATTAAGTATATTTAAAAACTTTTTAGTGGTCTTGTAAAAATATGCTAATTAATCGAGATAGAGTTTTCATGAGCTGTACACCACAATTATCCGGATAAAAACAATATGTTTTTTTTAATACTTCACTTAATGATGGCGAATACTAAAGTTTCACTTTTTGCATTATATGGAAGAAAATGAACTTTTACACAATATGCTATTTTTTTAGTGTTTCATCATACACTTTAAAATTGCATAGTCTTCCCTTCCCAAAAACAAATCCCTGTAAGATTAACCCAAATGATCCCATCAGTGTTCATCTGTTCCATTTGTACACCCTGTTAACAGATTTGGTTGAATAATTGTTCTGTGTACACCAGATACTCACTAACAAAGAAAGGCTCTCTTGAGGCACACCAGAAGCTTTCCCCCGATCCAGTACCCTGTAAGAGGGTAGTAATCATCGAGTTCTGTAAGGAGCTTAACATGAACTCTCGGGGTGGTGCATTCTACCATTTCAAAGGCGTGAAGGTGATCGATATACAATGATGACAGCTTTTCCAGGATTAATGACACCTTTCCATCCATTATCAAAATATCTTGGATTTTGCTAAATTGTGGTATGCCAAAACAGGACCCGACTGAAACAATCATCCCCTTTGAGTAGGATGTTCCATGGACACACACCTTTGTAGCAAGAGACACAGTGTTCTGACACCCATGTTTTTGTTCAATTGCAACCTTTTGGCTTGGGTCAAGCAAGGATGTTCGGACTGTTTTGAGGTGACCGACTTGTAGGTCTAGTTTAAAGAAACTTGGCGAGTCTGTAATATAAGCTTGTGTCAACTGATGCTTGTTTGCCAGTGTTTGCATGAGACTTTTAGAATTGTGGCTCTCACGAACAATCCTTTTAAAAAAAGAATGTTTTGCTTCAAATCTAAAAGTCCACAAGTCAATCAAGGGACCAAAGCAGCGGATCAGGTGGGGGTAATGTTCTGCAAAGTGGTGCTTTGGTATAAGGTTTGCATTAGGATAGGCCTCTTTGAACAACTGTCTATGATGAGAAATCTTAGACTCCAAACAGTTCAACGTTTCTTCTGAAAACTTAGATGATGTTACAAGCTCAACAATGTCCTTGAGCAACAGTAGCGATAACCAACACTTTTCCTCTTTTGGAATTAGAAAACCGATCATCAGTGGGAGAAGCCTCAGCAAGGTCCAGTTTTCGTGCCCATTACCACCAATGCTTTTCTTTTTTTGTGTCAAAAATGCCTGTGGGATTTTTTGAGGTTGGTTTACCTTATCCGAATTTTCATATGGAAAAGACACTATGATGTTATTCAACTGACCAAATGTGATAATTCCTTCTGAAATCAATTTGCGAAAACAGAGGCCAATTTCATATGGGACCACACCCTCAAAATAATCGTGAAGGATATCTGGGGCAAATGCGGTTACAGGATGGAAATTGGACAATTCACTCAAAACACAACCTTGCTTGACACCATTTACATTTATGTCTTTTTCCTTTTTTGGGCCTTTTTTGGAACGCTTTTTAATACCTTTTGAGCCTTTTTCCAGTGTCTTAAGTTTCTCAGTCTCAGCTTTCAGCTGCTGAAGGTGTGCGTTGTGCAATTCTGGTGTCCTCAGCTCACAGAGGGTTGCCAATTTTTGCTGGAATTCCTTCTTAGACACCAAGCAAAATCTACAGAATTTGTCTACATTGAAACATTCCTGGAAACCTGCCAGGCTATGTGCACCCAGGTTATCTGCTGAAACAGCAAAAACACTTCCTTTGATATTTTCACCCAGTTGTTCAACAAAAATACCATCCGTCTCAAGAGTCTTTAAGTCATGGAGTAAAGGCTCAAAAAAGGTTGCATAAGTATATTTTTTGACATCGTCACTTCTGCCCAAAAGTGCTAATTGAATAGAGTTGAGACTTGAACGAAATTCTGCAGGCCAATCAAGTATCACCCAGTAGACAGCAGTTAACTTATTCTTCTTACGGGAAGTGCCAAGTGGATTCGCTGTCTCAAATTCGTCCACATACAAGCCAAGGTTCAAATGAAGTTCTTGGTCTTGCAAAGGTTGTTTGAGTTTATAGTACTGCCCATCTCTGAATGACTTGTACACTCCAGTTGTTTCCCCAATCGTATTCACAGTCTTTTCCAGGACATCGGGTCGACACAATAAAATGCCCAAAACTTTTAGAATGGAAACATAAGAGAAAAACTTATGCTCTGGCCGGCTGAAGATATATTGTGTAGGCTCAACAAAAGGAAAGTTCTTTTTAAAATATTGGTCTCTTCTGTACTGTGTAGCAAGGGGTCCCCTTTCAGTGGTGACACGAAAAGGATTTGAATTCTGTACAAATTCAGTAATTTGTGCAATTACAGTTGGGTCAACAGCGCAATTGCTTTTTAGCAATATCTCCTCAACACCTTTTGCTGTTTCAGAACTTGATAGTGAAAGCACGTCATTAATATTTTCAAGAATTACTTGAATGGCATTGCTAGAAACATGGAGATTTGTTTGCATACACAGTAAAAGAGCAGCAACCTTGTGTTCTTGCAATGAATGAAAGTCTATAGAGTTGGAGTTAGACTCAGTGGTTGTGTCAATATTACAATCATCCTCAGCCAAACCATTACAATCATACTCATCTTCACCATCACTCAGATCACTGACCTCTGTAGACTGCTTGCTGTTTCCAATCCGAATTGAAGGTTTAAAGTCCTTTAGAGATTGATTTTTGTGATTTTTACTTCTATGTGATCTAAAAGTTGCTGGTAAATTTGACGTATGGTTACAGTTTAGAAATGGGCACACAACAGTGACTTTGTCATTTAGATGACATGCGAGGTGCTTGAAAAATGTCTTTTGGTCACAGACTTCTTGAAATTCACAAATGTCACACTTGATTGTAGCACATTCTGTCCTCTTACGCTGCGATTGAGGATGACATTTAGTAAGATGATTCGTCAGTGAATTCCTATTTTTGAATGTACAAACGCAGTCTATGTACACACACTGCAGTGGTCCATCCACTTGGTGCCAATGACGAAGTCTATAGTGTTTCAGAAGTTCTTTGAGTTCACAATGTGAAAATTTGCAATGGCGACACTGCATTCACAGTCTTGCAGTCTTACGTGTTTGCTTGGTTTTTGACTGCAACTGCTTGTTATCAGTGTTGCGGCACTGGAACTTGACGTGAAGTTGCTTCAGACTTGAGGTTGCCTGGTTGTGAATCCAAGTTGCTTCAGCCCGAACCAAGCAGAAGAAACTGCCTTGGGTAGAGAGATGATAGAAAAATTACTATTCATAATACATAAAAATATTTATTGCTCCCCTTGGATTTAGTTTCCTACATTTTGTTTTCAGGTCAGCGAAAAGAAGCAAAACTTCATAAATTTAACACATTCAATGATATTTTCTGACATTTCATCAGGGCAAAATAAACTATACAATATACATTAAACAAATGCCTCAGAAAAAACTAATGGATTGGTGACACATAGCCGATACAGTTCAAGAGTAGAACTAACAGCACTTATTTATTAACCCATTTAGGCCTGACCTAAGGTTTTTGAAAAACTTTAAATATTTATATATCAGCATAAAAACAAATTGAATATTTGAATACTGTACATACTGTACAGGATCCAAATGGATTCCCGTCCTTAATGGGTTTCCTCCCCCAGCAGGTACACAGCTGTAAAACAATGAATGGACATTTCTGCCTGTAGGACTTTCTTAACATCGGACAACTTGTGCAGGTGTCACTTAGGACTTAGGTGTGCCGCACATAGCAGTCAGTGTGAAACATAAGTTCTGCATAATAACAAGGTCTGCATCATAATCATATCAATCAACATTACACTATAAATATAGGATTAGTACATTTACAAAAAAATATATATATTTTTAAACAATGAATCTCCCTCTCTAGACAATAACTTTCTAGCTCTGTACTAATCTTATTTATAGTGTAATGTCACTTTATGCGGTTTAACTGCTGGGGGAGCAAACTTAATAAATAAGAATCCAAAACAGAACAACTTGAGTGCCGTTAGTTCTACTCTTGAACTAGATCCTACATTTGACCGTGCACCAGCTTACTCTTTAAACCTGGACTACTCAATTGAGTGCTTGCTCGGTTTACAGCTGATACTCACCGATACTCAGTGGCCAGGTAGTTAATGTGCGGTGTCTTCCAAGCAGATGGGTTCCCAGCAGATGCACAACAACCTGCCATGAGTAGAGATGACAGAACAAAAAAAAGTTGGAAGCCATTTCATGATGTATTGTGAGCTTGTACATCTGTTCACTATAGTTTGGGTCCTGGGCAAACGTCTAATTTCAGACACCATATATAAATTGAACTTAATACTTAGATAAAACGGTAAACGGACGTAAAGGGGGAAGAGCTAAAGTCAACTTTAGTTGGACTAGGGTCCATTTGGTTCCATAACTACACTATCAGAGATAAAGAAATCCAGTGGTTCGAGAACGACAGGAGTACTTACAGAAACAGTGCAGTGAGTTCGGATTCGCCAAAGGCGCCAAAACAGCAAGCGGGAAAACCAGAGCAAGGCCTGCAAACAAAAAAACATATCTGCAATTAGACCATTAAAGTGTATTAAAGCCTTCGTAGCTAGCTTTACAACACTAGACGTTAGCTTCTCGACTGTGTGGTATATTAAGCCAATCGTTAGCTAGCTAGACAATTTCCCGAGCTAAACCATATATGTATAAACTCGATGCTACAAGTGAGCTAGCCCCGTTCGGGACATCATAATGTCCATTCATTGTTTTGGAGCTGTGTAACTGCTGGGGGAGCAAACTTAATAAATAAGAATACAAAACAGAACAGCTTGAGTGCCGTTAGTTCTACTCTTGAACTAGATCCTACATTTGACCGTGCACCAGCTTACTCTTTAAACCTGGACTACTCAATTGAGTACTTGCTCGGTTTACAGCTGATACTCACCGATACTCAGTGGCCAGGTAGTTAATGTGCGGTGTCTTCCAAGCAGATGGGTTCCCAGCAGATGCACAACAACCTGCCATGAGTAGAGATGACAGAACAAAAAAAAAAAAAAGTTGGAAGCCATTTCATGATGTATTGCGAGCTTGTAAATCTGTTCACTATAGTTTGGGTCCTGGGCAAACGTCTAATTTCAGACACCATATATAAATTGAACTTAATGCATCCATAAACATAATACTTAGATAAAACGGTAAACGGACGTCAATGGGGAAGAGCTAAAGTCAAATAACTTTAGTTGGACTAGGGTCCATTTGGTTCCATAACTACACTATCACAGGGGTTGACACTAAGGTCTCCGAGGCACTTGCCCATCGGGCAAGTGCAAGTCAGGTTCTACTTGCCCTCAGGTCATGGTCACTTGCCCCCCAGGTTCCAGGTGGTCCCCAGTTAAGTTGGTTAACCAGATGTAACTCTTGAGAATGTAAAAATGAAACCAAATGGACCCTTGTGGGTCCATTTGGTTTCATTTTTACACTCTCAAGAGTTAAAATTCATCACCTTAATCAGCCCAGGTCTACACAACTACAGAATGTAGAAGATTAATGGTCATTTTGATGTGTTAATTTGCCTGTTTTGTTTCCCAAATCCAGCCTGGAATTGTGGATAGCTAGAAAGCAGGGAAAGACACAGAGGCAGAGTGCAATGACTGCCTTCAAGACACATTTATCTTGTGGTGTTTCAGTCTTCACTTGCCCGACCATTTTTTTTTTTTTACTTGCCCTGGGCAAGCGGGCAAGTGTTAGTGTCAAACCCTGCTCAGAGATGAAGAAATCCAGTGGTTCGAGAACGACAGGAGTACTTACAGAAACAGTGCAGTGAGTTCAGACTCGCCAAAGGCGCCAAAACAGCAAGCGGGAAAACCAGAGCAAGGCCTGCAAACAAAAAACGTATCTGCAATTAGACCATTAAAGTGTATTAAAGCCTTCGTAGCTAGCTTTACAACACTAGACGTTAGCTTCTCGACTGTGTGGTATATTAAGCCAATCGTTAGCTAGCTAGACAATTTCCCGAGCTAAACCATATAAACTCGATGCTACAAGTGAGCTAGCAGCGTTCGGGACATCATAATGTCCATTCATTGTTTTGGAGCTGTGTAACTGCTGGGGGAGCAAACTTAATAAATAAGAACCCCTTTAGCAGTAACCAATGCAAACGGGAATGGTATCGATAGTCACAACAAAAAAAAACTCCCGGTACCCGGTACCTTAACATTTTAACCCGGTCACACAGAAAACGCGTATTTAATTTTAGAAGACGACAGTACCATGTTTTGGAAGCGCTAGCATGTAGCTAATTGCTAGCCCTAGCCATTCAAGCGAGCCAACTAGCTAACAGAGTTCACCCACCAACAGCGACCGCACCAGGCACTAAAGCTTCCCGCCCGCAATATGAATGCAGCTAACACTAGCAAGAAAACGGATAGTCAGATAGTTTACCTAGATTCCCAGACATCTGCTCCCAACGCCGGACGCTCCCCGGTCGGCAAACTCCCACTACTCCCACTAGCCAGACAATGGCTCCCACCGACATATAACGGAACAGTTTGAGCGAGCGAGCGGGCGCTGTAGAAAGCGACGACGCTGCCGTTCACGTCATGGGCAAGAGCCATTGGCGGCTCTTCTACATAGACTTCCATCAATAGTAACAACCGGAAGTTAATAAATGCATTGGAGTCTATGGGCTCGAGCGAGTCCATGAACCACGTGACCGGACTGTTTTCTGACCCCTCAATGTCGCAACTCTTCTGAGTTGGGTTCTAGCATCGACTTAGCCCTGAAGTGCGAGCGTCATGCGATGCATGACGACTAGCAAGCATCGACTGCATGCCCGGGGGGAACAGGGAGGAGGGAATAGGGAGGTGGGCACATGAACATGGGAAAAACATGGGAAATGGTGATGGGAAGGCAAACTCGTGTGTCCTGTAGCTGTTACACGTTAGTATAGCCAGCCAATATGTAACAGCTCTAAGTAGCTGTCCGGCTAGGCCAGCTAACTGGCTAGCTAGCTAGCACAAAATGTTTAAGAAGCAAACTTGAAGTGTTTCTTACCTATAATGCTTCCTCAAACGCTTTCCCGACGCGGCGCTTCAGGGTGTTCTCTCCATTTTTGCCGTATAGGGGCTACTCATAGAGTAATAAAATAAGGGGCTACTTCTAAAATTGTTCTGCTTCGTGTTGCTGCAGCACACTCGACAATGAATTTGTGGTTTCTGACCCGCGAACAGCAATTTACCGTAATTCCTTTGCTATAAGTGCATTACCGTAAATGACGCAGCCCACATTTGCTGGGTCAACAACAACATTTGTTTGAGTCAACTCGTTCAATCAATTGACTCAAGTACTGTATGTTAGTTAAGTCAATATCATCCTTTGTGGGTGTTCACCCAACAACAATTCATCACCTGACTCAATATGTTTTATGAATAATTGTACAAACATTTTTTAACTGGCTTTCCCAATAAGAGAAGTATCAAAACATTGCGCCAATGGTCTATTTCAACTTGCCCCAGCGATCTTCTTATTGAGTCAATGTTTTAGTAATTGGGTTTTTTACGGTGTAGTTGTGGGTCCAAGAGACTAAACTCAACATCAAACATCAAATTGTGGGCCGTGGCAAAAATGCAGAATAACTAGTGGGCCCTGATATGAAAAAACAAACAAAAAAAAAAAACAGTGCCCTAATATATTTAGTTAGTATGGGAAGGAACTGCTGTCAATGGGAGAAAAAGCCATGCCATAGCGTAAGTCCTAGTTAATGTATTGAAGGCCTGTATGCTATGTCACATGAAATGCACTGCCTTCCTTGCCACGACAACTATGATGATACAGCTATAAAGGTACACAAATCCTGAGACTTGACTTCACACGGCAAAGATGAAATATCTTGGACTTTTAACAAAGACTGTGAGCGAGTGTGTGTGTGTGCGTGTGTGTGTGTGCGTGCGTGTGCGTGTGCGTGTGCGTGCCTGCCTGCCTGCCTGCCAGTGCGTGCGTGTAAAGTCCAGGGGACCACACATGCACTGCTACAGCTCATCTGTTTCAGCAACGCATTAACCCATGTTTGGACTAAATATCACCACACAAGCCCCATTGATCACACCAACGCCAGCGCTGCCCAGCTGATGACAAATGATACAAATGCGATACTGTGTCCTGTAACCGGATCAGTGTTTTTGTTCTCACTTCAGAGGCCTAGCTGTGTGCACCCAGGCTGGTCATCAGCGTTTCGTCAGTCTGTGCTCCATTTAGAAATCAAGCAGGGATCATTACATCGCCACCCTCTCTCTATACCCACCACTACCCACTCACTCCCCCCCCCCCCCCCCCCCCCCCCCCCCCCCCCATCCTCCCCTCTCTCTCACTCTACCCTAATACTTAACACTCTGTCAGATGTCAACAGATGTCAAATTACTCCACAATTAGCCCAATGGGCCTCAGTGCAGGGATGCTTTGTATGCTTTCGCTAAAAGAGGGCTTGGTAGATTGGGCTTTTGATTTCTATGAGATGACAAGTCATCCATCAAACTGAGCTGCTGCCCCCCCCCATCCACCACCTCACTTCACTCCATGTCTTTCTCACTCTCGCCTCTCCATCACAAGTACTTGCGCTCTCTCTCTCTCTCTCTCTCTCTCTCTCTCTCTCTCTCTCTCTCTCTCTCTCTCTCTCTCTCTCTCTCTCTCTTCCCCCTGACCTCAGTCTTTACTCACTCTCTTTTCTTTCCCTCCGGGATCCAACCTAACGCACACACACACACACGCGCGCGCGGTCATCCCCGCCCCCCCTGTCACTCTCAGTCAGGATGAAAAAAGGTCATGTGTGAGAGTCCGTAGAGAAAAAGGAGCAGGAGAGGTAAACAGGGGAGGGAGATCAAGAGCGTTTTACACCCGGCATAAATATTTGCAAAAATGTGGCTGGAACACGTGGAACACACATGAAGAAAAAGACCTTCGCTGCAATCAGTTTTAGCGTCGCACACATTGCACATGCGCTCCACATGCGCACTCATACACACAAACCAAGCATGCATGCATGTATTCTGTGCACATGCAGACAGTACAGTACATGTTAGGTGCACATTTATACAAAACATACTCACACACAAGTTTGTGTGTGTGTGTGTGTGTGTGTGTGTGTGTGTGTGTGTGTGTGTGTGTGTGTGTGTGTGTGTGTGTGTGTGTATAATGATGATAGATACAGTAGATAGAGGCCTCTTTGATAGACATGGGTATCTTTTTGGGGGGCAGGACTTCATAGGAGAGCTTTAGACTATCAAGAAAAGGAGAGAGAGGAGAGAGATGGGGAGTGACATGCACCAAAGGCCATCAGGATCAGGATTCAAACCCACAACTAAACAGGCTGTCAGCTGGCATTGCAGCCTAGCATGCCTGCCGCCCAGACCACCATGTAGTTTAACTATTTGTTAGTTATTGTGTTCACAACTTCACATGTCGCCTTGTAACTTAAGCATTGTAGTGCAGAGCTTCTGCCACCATTCCCATACTCTCTGAGTTATAAGGGTCTTTGAAATTCCACCCATTTTCATTTTTTTTTCTGAGAACGTAAAAATGCAACCAAATGAACCCTAACGGGTTCATTTGGTTCCATTTGTACACTCTCAGAAAAAAGAAGCGTCTAAATTTATGTGGACCCCAGGAAGATTAGCTGGTTGCCACGGCACCAGCTAATGGAGATCCTTAATAAAAATAAAAATCAAATCAAAATCTAAAGAAATCCATTAAGATGGGTGAAAATACATCTTGATGATGTCATCAAGATGTTTCACCATGTTAGTGGTTTCTTGGGAACACAGAATGGGGGAACTTTTTTATCATGTCCACACAACACCTCTATCGCATACTAATGAGATATTAGAATTTTGAAAATGGGTGGAGTTCCCCTTTAAAAGGTGTGAGGACCACTGTTGGCCCTCAAAAGTGTTGTCAACTCTGGCCGTGGGCGTGAGTGTCGGCTGATGGAGTGCGGACTACACCAGCCAGCCACACACAGCTGGTTCTTGTCCTGATGCCTTCCCTCAGGTTATTGATCATGATACCAACATGCTGGTGCTGTTGCCACTGGACCTCTGAGCTGTGGGCGCCTGAGAAGCAGGGGCGGATCTAGGCATGGGCATGGGGGGGCAATGCCCCCTAAATACCCAGTCTGCCCCCCCCCAAACACGATGGCATGCAAAACAACCCAAGATATTTCAAATTAAAGTGCTTATATTTTACAATGATTTGAAACACTGCTACTGCAATTTTGGCACTAACTACCATTTTGGCACCACTAAACCAACAGCATTTCATCATTGAAAACAGAAAACTCTCTGAGTGAACCAATGTTATTTTTGATGCTTTACTTGACTAATAAAAGTCCTGTAACCGAAAATGGTATGGGGGCGACTTCATCGCCCGTGGCGCGAAGCGACACGGGCGATGAAGCCGCCCCCATACCATTTTCTCTTGCCCCTCCAACATGTTCTCTTGCCCCCCCAAATGGGACATGTTACATCCGCCCTTGCTGAGAAGCACCCACAGGGAGCGGTCAAGCAGTGGGGGTGCTGACATGGGCGATAAGCCCTGCGCTGCAGAAGATAGATAACACAGAGTGACAAAATCACACCAGATTATACTGTGTGTGTGTGGGAAGGGGGGTGTCTTGGGGGGATGTTTTCTTCTGCAAGTGACGGTACATTTCCCAGAGGTGCTCAGGGTGTACAACTGTACATTATTAGGAAATACATATAGTGTAGGGATTTTTATGATATGCATACTACCATACGGTATGTCATACATCTTCGACGGCTTATTCGTAGTCGGTTTGTAGTGGTGGTAACTCCACCAGAGAGCCCCAGACAACACTCTCCAGCTAAGCAACATTATTAACTTCTACCTGGGGGACCCCAAGGTGTTCCAAGGCCAGTCATATAATGTAATCTGTGCTTCTGATCCTTTGCCTGTATGCACAGAAACTTGGCACATTTATAGATACTGTACAGCTAAGTGAGGGAAGTGAATATATTGTAAATAATATATATTTACAATATATTCAGGGAAGGGAAATGCACCCCAGACGATGGAGCAAGTTGGCATGGTCTGGGGCAGACCGTGAACCATGTCAGCCCTGGCGGGTCCTACTAATTGCCCAAAAGTACCAAAAACAACCCAAAACTACCCAAAAATACCCAAAAGCATAGCCAAAAGTATAAGTCCATAATAGACTGCCTGCTTTCCTCTTGAACTATAAGTCCTTTGTGCTGTGCAGATCGGCTGTTCTGGCTCTGCTGTAGCAAGATAAAAATAAATAAATAAATAATATAGCCTATAATCCTACTACATAATCTACACAACTCACTGTTTTCCTGAACCGGAGCGCTTGTGAGACTCGGTAGCCTGCTGATTTGTTATAGATCTACTTTGTGATATTAGACTACATCATGTTATATGCAGCGCGACACTTGCACATCTTCTGCAGCTATCATGCATGATGATACAGATACTGTAAATATATAGGACCTGTAGTTGCCCTGTGACTTTCATGAACAAACGTGATGGGAGTCTCTACGACCAGCAAGCATTCTGCTTGCTGGTCGTTACTCAGCATTTGGGTTCAGTAACTGTTTGCCAACCTTAACAAAATTGTATCCTTAATTTGGGTGATGGAGTGACGATTAGCTGCAATCGGTTGACTACCACCCATGGTATTTTAAGAAGTAACCAGTGTTTAGCAGGATCGTACATTCAGTCGATTTATCATCTATGAAGGTTAAACAAATTGAGTCCCCATGTAAATCGCAACAATTAACAAGAGTTTGTAGTTTCTGTTTTGTATGTGTCCATGGAGTTATTTTCAAACTGCGTTCACTTCCCAGCCAAATATAGGCTGTGCCTTACTAGTGCATGAAACAAACAGCTGCTGTCTAGATTACTCGTAGATCACTTTAGATTTATTGTTACTTTAGGTGTGGTTTAGTTTCTAAGTTGAAAGCCTTTTGGTAAAAAATTCCAATTCAAATTATACCGTTGTGACATCATAGCCCTAATTCCTCCCCTGCTATGGTGCAATACACATGTCACAAGACTTGTGTTCAGGTGGGTGGTGAAAACGGGTATGAACTGGTAGATTGTGACCACTTCAATCTTTATTCGTTTTCTTCAGCATAGACTCCCAAAATCCTGCATGGGTCATTCTCTAGTGGGACGTGATGGAGTAGTCTACAGTAGAGTAGTGCATCAGGATTACTGTGAGGGATGGGAGTGTAATTGTGCTCTGTGGCTCCAGCAGCAACGCTCCTGAGGAGAGCAGAACATCACCACTGCCTTAAAAGGAGGGAAACATCCTGCACGGGGAAGGACACACCACTCATGACAAGTACTTGGTCCTGTTCTCGCCTATATAGCCATTCTTTGTGGTCACATTCTTTAAGTGTTCAGCCCTAACCCCCCCAATTCACTTCTGCCTCACTGTAAGGCTGGATTTATACTTAGTTCAGCACTGCCACACCGAAGATCTACAAGCACACAACAACGTGTCAAGTATATTCCCGATTTGGTCTGTGTCTCATCCCTCCTTCCCCAACTCTCACTTCTCTCTTCTTGTTCTCTGAATCTCAATCAGCAGCTGGAAGGATCATGCACTTTCCTAGAATAGAGCTCACTGTGCCCCCCCCCCCCCTCCCAACCAGGTTGCATTGGTGCTCCCATGTGTGTTTTTTACTATGCCCACAAATCAAGTTGAACAACCAGTCGTTCATATAATAGGAACTTAATGGAAATTGCTCTCACGAACAGCTTGTTGGATTTTGGCCATGATGTCATTCAATGCACCCTACTTTGTCAATGGCCATGATGTCATCAATGCACAGCGACACTATTATAATGACTCAAATATTAATCTGCATATCTTGTCAGACAAATTATGTAGGCCTTCTTGCCAAATAGAATGTGTCTACTGTGTGTTTGGGAGAAGCTAATTCTAAAAATACTGCTGAAGACTGAAGGAGAGTCAGAGAAAAATGTTTTTTCACCATTCTTAGAATTCTCTACTAATATACCTTGTCATTTAGACAAGGATAATCCATTCTGGCTTTGCATGCAGGACATTTTACTGTGCAGGTATGCAGAGTTGGATTTCATGGGGAGAATCCATGCCGCTGCTATATTTTAGCTGTTGTGCAAAGACATGATTAAGAAAATGTCCCCCCCTATTTCTTTTACAAATCGAACCAAGCACTTATGAAACTAAAAGAAATGACTGGGCAGATTAAGTTTAGCATCAGCAGAATGACCGGTAGTAACAAATGAAACCTTTTACATCAGTCAGCTGGAATCAGCTAAGCCGACCCTTCCAGCAGACTCCTGGCCTGCATGGGGAACCACTGGCCAGACTCCCATTGCTCTACCCCTCCCTCCATGTCTTATCTGTGTATATGGAGGGGGGTTAAAAGGCCATCAGTGGCATTTTGCCCCTCCTTGCCCTGCCCTGTCTGACGTCCTGCATGGCCCCTGGTGTGAGGCCTTCAAATCCCCTCTGAAGAGCTACAGGGTAATTGACTGCAGTGCTGATAAGGGCGTTAGCTGCAGCGATCTGCCAGCGTGAGGGGAGGGAAGAGGAGTTGGGGTGGGAAAAAGACCTACTCAAAAGTATCAATACTGCAATGTAGAAATAACCTGCTAAAGTGCTCATTATGCAAAATGTCCCATTTCAAGTTTTATAATGCAAGACTTTTGAAAAGAGCTGATCTATAAAGCTCCCAATGTGTCGATCGGCTAGTTTCAAGAGCCCAAAATGTATAGAGGGCTGAATTGGTCATCTATGTTTTGTATCCTAATAATAATCCAAATGTAAAGATTCCAAATGTAGTTGTATAAAAGTAAATAAAACATCCAAGATGTAGAGGTATAGTAAGAAAGTATGAAAATTGGAAATGCTGAACTAAAGTAGTCCTGAGATCTGAAGTAGGCAGCAATACATTCCAATGCTGAAGAGGACATTCATGGAATAATATGCAATGCACATGCTAATAAGAAGTATTTCAAATAGTCTTCTGATGCTCATATTATCTATCTGTATTCATCTGTTTTCTTTTTGCATATACAGTAGATTCCATACATACTATGGGCTAAACACTTGATCACAGTGGGTGATCTAGCATGCAAATTAATTGCAGCATTAACCTGCAACAGATGCAATTAAGTGAAATAATAGGTGAAAGATTATCTGTTTATACAAATGAATACAATATTTAAGGTGTTATTTTGTCATTTAAAAAGTCATTGTAATTTAAGGCATACTTTTCTCTTGTTAGCTAGGGACCATTGTTAAAGGTTTTCACACTTTAAGACCACATCCGTCATCATAATATGGCCATACCCAACAATGCATGCCATAAAAATGTACATTTTTCACTTTTGCGTATTTTTAAGATCAAAAGTCCTATCGAAATTAAGCTTACGGTCTTTCAAACTGGTCTGTCCGATTTTAAACCGCCTTCAATGACAACTTGGTTTAAATTTAATCACCACGCTAAAATATGTGTATACAGTAGGTTGAGTGTAGCTTAGACATAATCCCCTGATGTTGTTCAACATCACTCCTTCACCTTTGTTTACAAACGAAGAATAACAACCAGAGGTTCCAGAGGTGGAAGTCACAGATCAAAAAACTCATAACCTGGAGGGATGTGAGCTCTGATTTGTTCAGAACCCGCTTTTCAGGGGAATACAGGGTGAAAATTCAGGCTGAAAAAAAATCCCTTTTCAGTGCACCTTTAGTGTTCTTTTGGGTCCATTTGTTAAACAGTAGGCTACTGGGGATGTATCAGTGTATATTGGGGTCCCAGACCCAGAGAAAATGTTATCAAATGCCAAATGCAACCAAATATACTGTACTGTCCTTGAAAGTCCAAATGTTAAGAAAGCACGCTGCTCTAGTGTTGTGTCAGTTGCTGCTGAGTGGAGTGGTGCCTCTTGTGTCCTGACTCGTAGCTGCAGCAAAGCTGTCTTTACCAGCTGCTATCAGCTGTCATCACTCACAGAAAAAAATCCCGCCACTGTTGCCAATTAATTGCTCTGCATCCCATCTGCTGCTCCACAGTGCTTTTTACACTATTCTTAGAATACTGTAGTGTAGCCACATCTGCCCTGTTCAAGGACGTGTGACCTCACCCGTGATGTGGTCGAGGGGATGGTCTTGTACAGTATATGCCATCTATGCACCAACTTCAAATACATTGTGCACAGTCGTAGCTAAGGAGCAGGTCGTCCAATGATCCGTGGGTCAGACTCGGGGGTTTGAATGTTAAAGTGTCCTTGGGCCAGACACTGAATCCCAAAATAATTGCTCCCAGTCTGCTGGTTGATGCTTTGTATAGTTTCTGTTGTGTATGAATGTGCGTTCGAATGGGTGAATCAAGGAAGATGCTATATAAAGGCCCCATTTACCATTCATTCAACCAAAAGTAGTCTACAAGATTGCAACAACCCAGTGTGAGATGCTCTGTTATTTTAGATATTTGGGAATAATAAATAAAAGTTATATATTTTCAAGAATATTGTCTACAGTGACTCCAGTACAGTGTTCCTTTGATAGTTTGATGATGTTTTTCTTCTGAAGAGTTTCATGTAGGGGTGGCTTTGATTTCTCTCATGTCTGGCCAAGAAAGAATTTGCTGAGGGCTTCTTCAAAAGTGCACTGCGTCTTCTAAGTATCTCAGGCATGCATGCAATGACGGAATATTCAAACCCCACCACAATACATTGGGTGAGAGGGAAACTATCAAAAGACAGAGGAGTTAGTTGCAGGCGACGTATTGCTCAGTTGTGTTACTTATCTTGTTTGTTTGTTTGTTTTTTCATCTCCATTGTTGTACAGTAGAAGTAGGAGGCGTGTTCAGGATGCGTTGTAGTGTGTCGAAGCCAGTCAGTGTGAGATTATGAAGGGGGGTGCAGGGGTAGTTTAATGAACCCTGGGGTCCTGTACTGGCCCTGTAATGGCCCAGTTTTATCATCCTACGACTTCCTGTTGCCTCCCCTCCAGGGAAAGCCTGCTGGAGCTCTCTGATAAAAACCCCAGCCGAGGTTCACATGCTGCTGGGAACAGGGAGAGGGAGATAGGAAAGACAGAGAGAGAGAGAGAGAGAAAGAGAGAGAGAGAGAGAGAGAGAGAGAGAGAGAGAGAGAGAGAGAGAGAGAGAGAGAGAGAGAGAGAGAGAGAGAGAGAGAGAGAGAGAGAGAGAGAGGGGGTAGTGTGATAAATGGAGAAAGAGAGAGAGAGATTCCAACATGCCACCGGCTATACTGCACTTACAGTACATACCCAGATGACATGATATAATGGTGGTGCGAGGGTCGTGGTGACCGGCCCATGAGAATGCTCTCTCGGGGTAGTGTGTCACGGCACAGAGACTGCTGGGTAGTTGTAACAGAATGAAACACAGGGCCGAGTGGGCTGTGGAAGAGTGAGGACACGAGGGAAGGGGGGAGGGAGGGAGGGATGGTGGTTATTTCGGTTCGTTTTGGCCCCAGATGAGAGTGAGTCCAGTCAGAGCATAGGCATGTTTGGATGGACACTATGAGAGAGAGAGAGAGACCATGGGAGGATGATCAGATCAGGATGAAGAGTAAGTGCTGATCACATCAGAGCGCCATGCGTGATCCCAGGGTACGACATCACAGAGCACCACATGATCCCAGGATACGACTTTGACCTGGGAAACAACTACACAGGGACCCTTGGGATTTAACTCTGATCAAGGAAGAACTAACTAGGCTATCGGACAAATTAGACTGGGACATATTGAGGATGGTGAGAGGTGGTGTGTGGAGAAGAGTATAGTACAGTTCAGCCATTATATAGGCAGAGAAAACTGTTTGGTAGACATGGACAGGAAAGGCTGTCTGTGTTGGTGGAAGGAAGAGATCGGAAGGAAGGAGGCCATGTAGGATATTAGCCTTACCTCAACCCCAGATGGCTAAAACTAGTAATATACTGCACGCAGGGGGAAGTTCCCATTGGCTGGGCAATAGGTGCAAATTGTCACATTATGTGGCAGTCACTTTCATTCGTTCTACATCCACTGACACTATACCTTAGGAGACATACATGTTATGAAATCATGTCTCACGTCATCTCCTCAGTGTCCTAAACAAACAAGTACACACTCCATAGACTTGACGATCACCCCCTGTCCCCCCAGCATCCAGACAGTGTGAGTGTGATTATTAGCCTCCTTGATCTCACATAATTATGCGTTACTATAACTTGGACTCACTTACAAGTATGTGACCTTACAAGAGCAGACAAAAATAAATCTCAAATCCAGAATCCACATTTTCAGTTTCTCACATGGCTGCAGAGGATCTGCTTTTCTTTATGATGATGCTCCCATGTGATGTCATACTGTAGGAACTAATGTATCATATTCCTGAACAAAGTTTTTCAGTGTTATAACATTTACAGAACTTTATATCCACTCTGAAATAATTCAGACTCCACTGACCTGACTCGTACGCTCTTGCATTCATCTTCAGCAGATTCCATGCTGTCACTGCAGCAGGGCATGTATGCTCATAGGTTTAACCACATATTATGTCAGCACAGCAGACGCTGAACACTCCTAGCGCATAATCACTTCCTGCAAACTCATAAGCATGGAAATTAATATATAATAATAGACATTATCTTTGTTGGATTGCCTTTAAACATCGTTAAGTTTTACCAGAAAGTGGTCCTAGAGACCCCATACCCCACCAAACAGTTTCTAGGTTGTCCTCAGATGAGCCTTCCATTGTCGCTTCCAGTCATCCTGGTGCTTTACACTCCTGCATCTTCCTTGAGTACATCCACATACTGCATGTTAGTATGGGACATCTTCATGATAGGGGCCTGATGGTTCCCACAGCACCAGTTTACTGGGCGGCAGCTCCTGCCTGGTGTCTTTGGCAGTGTCCTGCAAGTCTCACCTGGATTCTCCTGGATTTTGTCACTCTGAATAGTACATCATAGAGATTCTCATTGGTAATGTGTACACTGACGTTGAGCATTACATGTAGCATTCTGGTATAGCCCCCGCTATCCACTGTTGCATGTAGAGAGGTGCCTTTAGGATCGGGGGAGGTTGGAGTTCCATACACTGGCCACGGCCAAAGATGAATGTTTGCCAGTGTCACATGTATGACACTGAACCTGGATGCTGCAAGTACAGTGTTGCTCCAATCTGCACCAAACTTGGTTTTGTTCAGTCAGTAGTCTGCCTCAAGACAATCACACCAGGTGAAATGTCTATCAGGGTCACTTGTGCGCCACAGCCAAACCATTGCTCCAGTCATCGCCAAACATGGCACAAATGCTATGGTCAGGTATCTGATGAGATGAGATTCAATATTTTGTCAGTGTACAGTATGAATACAGTACAACGAAACGTATTTTCACATCCCATCAAGGCAAACAAGACAGTACGAAGTAGGTACGTAGCAGTTGTAGGAGTAAATAAGCAAATAAGTAATATAATAGTATCTGCATGCACTCATGCATGCATGCACACATGCAGGCAGTCAGGCACTAACACAACACAGCACACAGGCACCCACACACTCACTCACTCATACACTCACTCACTCATACACTCACTCACTCATACGTTTACTCACTCATACTCACTTACTCACACACTCACAGACATACAGTGCAAAACCCATTGAAGTATGACGAATTTTGAGCTTGCTTCGAATTGCAACTATCAATTAAACTTGAGACAAACACCCAGTTTTGATAAAATGTTTGTCTGACAAAAATAGGGATGCCATGGTAACATCAGTAACATGTAATGGATGTCTTAGTTACAGTGAAATTGAGTTGCCTTGTTGTATAATCCCAGTTGTATTGATGAATGTTGTCATCGGCTATCTATTATTTCATCAGATAGAATAATATTGTGCTACGAGGGATCAAAGAGTTTCTCGAGTCCCGGTAGACGAAGGTCTTGGTGGGTCCTTAGAGTGCCGGCCAGCCAGGGTGGGGCCGGTGCACAATGTTGAATGAATTCCATTAGGGCCCAAATTACCTTTAATAATAAAACAACAGGCAATTACTGGGGCGCCATTAGCATGCTATTGAGGTGTTTGTTCGTGCGTGTGGCGCGGGCCGAACATATGGCTCGGCTCACGCTGAGCCCCACCGTTATAAAGCTAACATTGTCATGACTGATGTATGGTGGCGCGGCAGTGGGCTCTGAAAGATCCATTTGTCTTCTCAATTAAAGCTGAGAGGGGGAAGAGAGGAACGGGATGTTGGGGGCCAGGGAGGTGAGGGGGCGAGCCTCTGTGCGGTCTGCACTTAGTGGTGGTGGTGGGGGTGAAGCGGGATGGGGTCTGCGTGTGGTTGGGTGTGTGTGTAGGCTGGTGTGTATGTGTCCCAAGTTCATGTGAGCGGGTGTGTATGTGAAGTACGAATGCACGCAACAGGACAGTTGGATGCAGGCCAGACGAAGCCTGGGAGTTGTTTTGGGAGCTCCTTTTCACCTAAATGCCCTTTCCCTCCCACTTCACTCCCCTCTCCCATATCTTCTCCTTAACCCACTCTCCCCACCCCTCTACTTTCTGCCAGGCCGCCAGGAATCTCTTCCCTGGGGCAGGGGCCCACTTTAATGTGGGAAGCCTGGTACTGGCAATCAGAGACCCAGACTCCTCTACGATATGCATGCACGCACGTGAGCGCACGCGAACGCACACACGCATGTACACACGCACATGTGTGCACGCACACACAGCTCTTATCTGACTTGATGACATGGCATGCAAGCTCTCTATTTCCCTCTATGATCTGGCACTGTCTCACCATCTAGCAGCACTGCTGCTACCTAGATAAGGTCAGATCAGTTACAGAGGAAAAGAGGAGTGCTATTATGTCAAGACAAAAACAACCACAGATCAATTTTTACCCATTACAGGGTACTGTTTTCAGGGGGCCAGTTAAATAATTACGCAATCTACAAAGAAATTCTCTTGATGGTTGTCGGCTTATCAACCTCTATATGAAAAGTTTTCCCCTTTATTATCAAAAATTTTATCTCAGAAATGCTTTAGCTTAAGTGCAAGCGCCACTTAAGATGGGCTGTTTTCTTTCTTTGAATGTGCGTTCATTACAGTGGCGGATGAATGACTGTGCTGGGGATAGTTGGGGCCACGTCTGTGCTGCTGGGAAACAAAACTCCCCCCACCCACGCCTTGCCCCGTACCACCCCATTCACCCACCCTGAGTCATGCTTCCACGTTCCCTCCACTGGTCGCAGTGACATAATAGCAGTATCTTGTTCATCCTCTATTGTCTGGAGTGATGCTGTTTTGATCCCATCATGTCTCAACTTTAGATAGTTGCTGCCGGTTGGATTTAAGAGGGAGGAAGGCACTGGAGCAACTCAGACAGATTAATCACTTAATTTTTCATAGGGTGTAAGAAAAATGTTTGTTTTGATGTAACAGTCATGTCTTCGTTAGTTCATGTGACGATGTATCGGAACAATGTCAAATTTTACTTGCACCTGTCGGAGTTGTTCCAGTGCCTTCCTTCCTCTAAAATCCAACCGTTGTCCTGTCTCTGAAGCCAGACTAGCCTACACGTTGAGGTGCGGTTGGAACTGCCTTACAGTATGTTGGATTTAAGCTTAGTGTGTCAGCATCAGCTAAATGTATATATACAGTATGCCTGGAGTGGTTTGATAACTCTAGCTGCACTGTCCAATTAACACAATTTCCGACATTAGAATTGATTCCAATAACGATAGACCATCTGCTTTGAGAGGTCTCGCTTTCAGTTAGTTTGTAAACTTATGAAGATTAATAACACAACTTCTCAAAGGTCTGTATAGTGAAGTTGGCAGCTGTCACCAGGGAACATACAGACATAAACAAACAGCATACAGTGAGTGTCCTGCACTCACCCATACACATTTTATCTATTTCTCTCAATGAGGGCCTGAGGAATTTCACACACACAACTGAGACTAAACAACTTCTTGTTACTTATCTCATCCTCGGATAGATATTTACTATTTACTATTGCTGTTAATAAATAATGCAGTGTTTTTAACCATGGTTCTACCATTTCGCAAAAATAAAGCAGAACTGCAAGGTTATCTGTGTTTTAGGAAAAGATATGCATGGTGTATCATAGTTACTGTAGACCCTGTGTACCATATAGTTTATACAGTACACTCAATGGTTGCTCAGTGGCATTTGCAGGAACAAGACAAAATGCTGCAATTTCTTGATCTGAATCAATGAAGTGCTGTGTGTTAAACACCAGCTGCACTCTCTTTTATTAAGCCGTCAACATGCAGTTCCAGCTTTGGCCAGTAAGGTAGCATTTCCCAGACACTGGGGTTCTTGCGGTGTATAGGGAAAACGTATAGGGCTCCTATTATGCCCTGGTGGAGGGTATAATAGTTCGGTAACACTTTACAATAACGACCCGTTATAAAGCATTTATAAACATGTATAAGCAGTTTGTAGATGATTAATAAACATGAATAGACTGTTTATTAACATGCATAAATGTTTAACTAAACATTTATAACTGTATTTATAGCTAATTTATAGGTTACTAGTAAAATATGAGTAAGTAGTAAATTACTCATGAATAAGCCATTTATATACATGTTTATTTGTTCATAAATAATTTGTAACTAAAGCTATAAAGTATTTACAAAATATTTGTGGATGAAGAAATAATAATTTATAAGCCATTCATATACGTTCATGAATAGTTTAAAAAATTATAGTACCCACATAGAGCATTTAAGAGCATTTAAACCTTGATATTAGTAAATGTTTACTAAAATGCTTAACTAAACAAGTTATTAGTAAATTATGGGTAAGTAGTAAACTACTCATGAATAAGCCATTTATATGCATGCGCAATTGTTAATAAATAATTTGAAACTACAATTGTAAATAATTTGTAGCTAAGTTGTAAAATATGTACAATCTATTAGTGGATAAAGAACTAATACTTTATAAACTATCCATGTATCTTGGTAAATTATTAAGACATGTATGCCAACATGGTAGAACATTTAAGAATAGTTAAACATTGACATTAGTAAACGTTTATTAAAACATTTGTAACTACGGCTAAAAAACATTTATTCAAGATTAGTAAGTGCTAAACTATTAATGGATAAGCCATTTGTAAACATTTTTAAATTATTATTGAAAAATGTATAACCTTTATATATGTAACCCGGTCGAGTGTATATAGTGTTTGGATGCATACAAGTTTTGTTTTCATGTTTACTGTTTGAGAAAAGAAAAGAAAAAAAGTGAAATGTTCCTTTAATCGGAAATGTTTTATTTTCCCTGTTTATTGTAAAGGGTTCCTTTAACTTACTTGTAGGAAGTGTGTGTGTGTGTGTGTGTGTGTGTGTGTGTGTGTGTGTGTGTGTGTGTGTGTGTGTGTGTGTGTGTGTGTGTGTGTGTGTGTGTGTGTGCGTGTATGGGTTGTTGAGTGGGTGGATTGGGCACAGGTGAGGGCCATTGGAGTAATTAGGAGAGAGAGAGAGAGCGCAGAGGAGAGATCAACACGGAGGGACAGAGTGAAGAGAGGAGAAATGTGAGAAGAGAATGTAACACACATTGTTTTCTGAAGTTTTAACCAGATTAGTGAAAAAGTAATCTGCAGATTTGAGTTACTAGTGTTGGACTGGTGAATGGACAGTGATTTCGGCGAGGAGTTACAAGGACATTATCCAGTATCACTGTGACTGCATGGTATGCTGTTAGAAGCTAGTTGGCTAAGCTAGTGAGACAGTGTATCATGATAGTGGGAGGAGGTAGCCTGTTCAGCTAAAACAGTCAACTCCTGACCTACCAAACCTCCTGAAGAGGACGTCGTCTGCAGCAAGACATCCCAGATAGTGGGTTGAGCTACCAGGCAACGCTCTAACCTTCCTCTGGCAACGTGGGACCTGCCCCTCATCTCTTCTAAAATACTCTGCCCAAGTTAGGCCCTGGCTTCCCCATTCACCTGCATGGTGTAGGCCGCAAATGCACCAGGGGCACACACAATAACAGTGCTGTCACCACCACTCTCCTGAACTGTAGGTTTGACCATTGACTCGCAAGGAGTGAAGATTTTAGTTTTGGACTTTTAGGGCATCAGGCCTGCAACGGGGGGTTTCTGAGTACTCATTTTTGTATTTTTATTTTATTTTGAAATGCCGGCTTAGATAGGATCTAAGGTAAAAGGTATTTTCTTGTATTTACTGTAAAGTGCTTTAAAGTGCATTGAGTGCTAATAAGTCTATTTTTACTGTACCAGTGATAACTTTCATTCAACTTTTTTTTATTTTATTTTATCGTGAATTCATATTTTTAAGTAAAACTATAAAAGACATCTCATTGTTTTTCCTGTTTGCTTAAATACGGATTTCATAGTAGGGTGAATATTTCTTAATAAGCTAACAAGGTTTTGAGCTAAAAAGGTTAAAACTAGTGCTTTCCGAGTAATAAGTTCTTAAGTCATAAGAGTCATATTAAAGTTTGAAACTGCTAAGTACTTTTAATTTGAAAGAACTTAGGGCCCTGCCTAGAAAGAGGTAAAAGGGGCTACATATAGAAACATTACTTCGACCTGAAGGTCCCTCTAATGAAAATAAATGTACCTTAATTTGTAGGAATGAAGTACTTGAATGAATGCTTGTTCATGTGTCCTCCATGTTTTACTACGTTTGTAAAACATTCGTGAAACATCTATTAATCATCGGTAGATGTTATCAAGAGCCCTGAAGTAAAGTGAGGACAATTCAGTATTTACAACTGTCTATTCAAAATGAACAAACATGAGTGTCACGTTATCATACAGTCATAACTAATGAATTGTCCTCACTTTACTTCAGGGCTCTTGATAACATCTACCAATGTTTAACGAACATGAAGACCACATTAGTATATGCTTTGTAAAACATTCATCTACATCTATAAATCATAATCAAGTGCCCTAATGTAAAGTGACGACTATTCATTATTTACAACTGTCTATTCGACATGAACAAACATGAGTGTCATGTTATCATACAGTCATAACTAATGAATTGTCCTCACTTTACTTCAGGGCTCTTGATAACATCTACCAATGTTTAACGAACATGAAGACCACATTAGTATATGCTTTGTAAAACATTCATATACATCTATAAATCATAATCAAGTGCCCTAATGTAAAGTGACGACTATTCATTATTTACAACTGTCTATTCAACATGAACAAACATGAGTGTCACGTTATCATACAGTCATAACTAATGAATTGTCCTCACTTTACTTCAGGGCTCTTGATAACATCTACCAATGATTAATAGATGTTTCACGAATGTTTTACAAACGTAGTAAAACATGGAGGACACATGAACAAGCATTCATTCAAGTACTTAATTCCTACAAATTAAAGTACATTTATTTTCATTAGAGGGACCTTCAGGTCGAAGTAATGTTTCTATATAAAGGTTATACATAGGTTATATATTTTTCAATAATAATTTAAAAATGTTTACAAATGGCTTATCCATTAATAGTTTAGCACTTACTAATATGGAATAAATGATTTTTAGCCGTAGTTACAAATGTTTTAATAAACGTTTACTAATGTCAATGTTTAACTATTCTTAAATGTTCTACCATGTTGGCATACATGTCTTAATAATTTACCAATAATTTACCAAGATACATGGATAGTTTATAAAGTATTAGTTCTTTATCCACTAATAGATTGTACATATTTTACAACTTAGCTACAAATTGTTTACAATTGTAGTTTCAAATTATTTATTAACAATTGCGCATGTATATAAATGGCTTATTCATGAGTAGTTTACTACTTACCCATAATTTACTAATAACTTATAAATGAGCTTTAAATATAGTTATAAATGTTTAGTTAAGCATTTTAGTAAACATTTACTAATATCAAGGTTTAAATGCTCTTAAATGCTCTATGTGGGTACTATAATTTTTTAAATTATTCATGAACGTATATGAATGGCTTATAAATTATTTCTTCATCCACAAATATTTTGTAAATACTTTATAGCTTTAGTTACAAATTATTTATGAACAAATAAACATGTATATAAATGGCTTATTCATGAGTAATTTACTACTTACTCATATTTTACTAATAACTTATAAATTAGCTATAAATACAGTTATAAATGTTTAGTTAAACATTTATGGATGTTAATAAACAGTCTATTCATGTTTATTAATCATCTACAAACTGCTTATAAATGTTTATAAATGCTTTATAACGGGTCGTTATTGTAAAGTGTTACCAATAGGTCTAATGCACATTTCCATTGTTATGTATAGGCCTACTGTATGAAGCAATTGCAAAGGAGGAAGCGATTAATCCCACATGATTTACAGAGCACCTTTTGCTTCACGACACAATGGAAAAGCAAGAGCTTTGTATTTATTTACATTAAGACTGATCTCAGACCCTAGTGAGCTCATAGACTCACTACTTTTTGGCAACTTTCGATATGTATATTTTTAACAGCCACACAGCATTGCGTGTGCGTGATGAAAACCTCCTGATGATGAAGCTAAGCAAATCTTATATCATTTATACTATATGAACATGTCAGTATAGGAGAGGAAAGACACTCCCAATTAGCATGCTGAATTCTGTCATCACAGCCTGCCTTTATCATATAAATACATTTATACAATCACCAAGAGAGTCCTCCTGACATTTATCTAGATTCTGATTCGTCCTTTCCTCTTAAAAACACACAAAAAAATCTACAAACCGATTCCATACATCAGGCAGCTTTGAGTGGGCAGGATATAGGCTGTGAATACACCCTGCAGTGCATATACTACTGCTAGCGTTATACCGTCGAATCCGAATAAAGAGAGAATTGTTCTGAAACTCCTCTTCCCATCCAACACCTCCTAATTGACCCTTCTCATTATCCTCCTTTGGTGGTACAATGTTGGTGGTACGCACTGCACTGAAATGGAATAGCACATCTAAAGGGGTAGGGGGTGGGGGGTGTGACGCGTTTTTAATTCAAGGTCTCATCTAATACCCTCGCTGCTGCTCTCTGGCTGAAGAACATCTGGCTGGGCAGGGGGAGCAGGCGTTAGTCCTCTGTCGGTGTGTGTAATAGCTGCTGGCAGGTTGGAGTGTGCAGGCCCCAAACAGAACTCATGGGTTTTCCTGAAGCCGTGCTCTTATACAGTATGAGACTGTGAGCAGAGGACATGCTGGTCACAGCAAGGAGTGAAAGCAGCCCATTCACCTCATATGAACTCAATTTGTTGGTAATCTGATCTGTTCCACTGTGAAGATGCTGCACGTACAAAAATCTACCAAAAATAATACAGGCAGAAGTGCTAAAAAATATATATAAATAAATAAAAGCAGGCGTGAATTATGTTCTATTGCAGAATAAAACATGACACACTACAATGGCACCAGTGGGAGCAATGTGTGGTTCTCCAGCTAACCCCCTTCGACGAGACGCCGTGGCCGCACTCTCCTTTTCGTATTTATTGTGAAAATGTATAATAACTAAAGCGAGTGGTTTGCAGAGGAAATGGTTTGAGCTCGCTCCTCCCGTTGTGAAACTGTATCCTCCGCTGCAGTATGGAAATGTGAGGCACCAGTTGTGAGTGCAAAGCAAACTGAGGCAGCTCTAATAGTGTGGTGCGCTCTAATGAAATCAGCAACCCCAGGCCTCAGGAATGAGATCCACACGTGGCTATTCATTCCCTTAGACTACATGCTCACCCAGTTTCGTGCAGGCTTTCCAAAAAGCGCTGGCATCCGAGGAGGAGAAGAGGCCTCATGTCTGGTCTCGGGTGAAAACGGCTGAAATCTATCTCTGAATCAGCAGCACTGTGGTATTCCAAAGGCTGCGCAGCGTGTGTTCCGTGACTGTGAGGGTAGTGATATACAGTGGACCATAATATATATCTTATCATAGGCAAATGTTGTTACATGTACTATACACACAGATGGACAGTAGACGTGACGAGCAAAATACTGTGTTATCTGACATTGGCTTTGTGTATGGCCTGATGAGACACAAGGCAGAAACTATGGTTGTCTCTGGTTATATATGTGGTCGTCACTGTCTTTCTTCTCTGTCTCACCACAATGGCAGTGTGCTCTAAATGCCGGGTATCGTCTGTTAGACAGCCATGTCAAAACACAACATGCTAGGTCTGCTGTTTTCCCAGCACTGTAATTTCATAGATTTAAATTCATATTAACACTCTTCAAGTTAAGTTGTGTGGAAGGAAAAATAAATGACAAGCTGAAGTTGAGTTTTGGGCCATATACAGTTTTGAAAGTCAATGTTTTGATTAGGTAATGAATATTCATTCAAATTTATAAGAAGGCAGCAGAAAGTAACATTTCTTTCCGGCAACACTTCTTCCTCACTGCCTCCCATGCTGGTTGATGAAATCAGCTAGGTTTTTATTTAACCAGACCGATTCACATATAAGGGTTTGAGTGACTTAATTGAGGAGTCAGACCCTTTTAGGGAGGTGAATTGGCGATGTGGGCGACACCCACGCAGCTCCACAGACAGGAGAACCCCTGAGGAAGTACCGGGTTAATTAGATTTGTCCTACATCGCAGCGCAGCCCCTTCCACTTCAAATATTTATGGATCACACGTCAGGCAAACAGACATTTGAGACCTCTCTGAGAGCCCTCTAACATAAAGTCTCCCGACACTGTGCCCCTCACAAACCTGCAGACAGACGGACGGACAGACAGACAGACAGACAGACAGACAGACAGACAGACAGACAGACAGACAGACAGACAGATATGCAGACAGACAGACAGACAGACAGACAGACAGACAGACAGACAGACAGACAGACAGACAGACAGACAGACAGACAAATATGTTTTATGTCTCCCTGCACAGTGCATACAGTATCATGCAAAAACTCATGCACGCCCTCATGCACACACACGCACAGTTACACAGTAATGTTAAGTACTAAAAACTTAGCCCCACGTGCATACCAATACCAATGCTGCCAGGATTTTTGGTCAATTGAAATTTAATGGACATGATTCATAATTTGTCTTGCTCCGGGGAGCCTAGCTTTGCATGCAAAGAAATGAGAAAGCCCTTAATTTGGAAAAGCTACAATTAGGAAAATTTGATACAGTCTTCCAATTAATGCTAATGGCACACCACATTCAAATTATAGCCTTTTATTTTACTGTTGTTGAATTGTTGAAGTCAAACTCTCTCACTCTGTGTGTGTGTGTGTGTGTGTGTGTGTGTGTGTGTGTGTGTGTGTGTGTGTGTGTGTGTGTGTGTGTGTGTGTGTGTGTGTGTGTGTGTGTGTGTGTGTGTGTGTGTGTGTGTGTGTGTGTGATGTGCGCATCATTGTGTTTGTGTGTTAGAGCGTGTTGTGTATATGTGTATTTTGTAGAGTCAGGAAATTGATAGATGGATGAATAACAAATAGAGAGTTGGATAGAGGGCTTTTTGTTCCAGCGTGTGATGTATGGAGTGCCAACAGCTGCTTACAAAAACTCTGGTGGGGAGATCTTTGCTGCATGCGCATGTGTCTGCAGCTCTGCATCCAATAGACATCACCAGAGAAGTTGATTAGTAAATGACAGTGCTGTGTGATACGTGCTTGCTGTTGTCTTACACACACAGCGCTACACAGCGATGGGTCCATGCCAGGAGGCCTGCGTTCCCCCGTGACCCTGTCCCACACTTCAGAGACCCTGCCCTCTCTGGTTACTGTTTCAACTACTAGACCCTCCTCTTTGGACCCCCCTAAACTCTCTCGCGCACGCACACACACACACACACACACACACACACACACACACACACACACACACACACACACACACACACACACACACACACACACACACACACACACACACACACACACATTTTGTCAGATCCCTGCTGCAGAGAAAGAGCGTGCAAAGGTCCTGAAAACAGGCCTGTCTATAAGTATCTCTCTGTGTCCCTTTACGACTAGACCGGGCTTGGAAGATGTTTTATTGTAGTGTGTGTGTGTGTGTGTGTGTGTGTGTGTGTGTGTGTGTGTGTGTGTGTGTGTGTGTAAAGACAAAGGCAAAAAAGTGAAAATCTAGAAAGCTCACAATGCTGTGTGTTGTGAACTTATAGATAAATGTAAAAAAATGTAATGCCTCAACGTAATGTAATGCCTTATTCCATGTCATTTAGTGTTGTAGTCTACTAATACTAATATTATACTACTATTATTACATTTCTATTTTACAATGGAGAGCTTTGTTTTGTTTTTTTGACAACAAATCACAATTACAATTTAGGCATTTAACAGACGCACTTATTCCAGAGCCAATTACAGACTACAGTGAATTACAATGTCAACTAAAAAGAAATAAATTGTCAAATATCGAGCACAAGCGTACAGTATACACTACAGTATATAATCTCAGTCTTTCCTCTGAATCTCTGGAAGCAGAGAGGAAGAGACGTTGTTTTCAGGTCATGTCAGTACAACAGAGCACCGTCTGACTGCTGTCCCACATGGGGGACTTGAGGCTCTAAATATAGCCTGTCTAAATGCTTCTTATTCTGTCTATTTTGATATCAAGTGACACAGCAGTTCTTTTGTACCACGAGGCCCCGTGGAGTGGACTGTGCTGCTGCTATTTGATCCACAGAGTGAATGTTGTGTCCCTCAGGGAGGAGGGGGATATGGGAGGGAGGGGCAGGGGCGGAGTGGGGCTGGCCAGGCCATCTGGACTTTGCCATTGGCCAGGCCACCCCCCCCCCCCCACCCCCCACCTCACCTCGCAAAAGTCGAAGCATGACAAAGCTACTGTGCCTTCAAAGGTTTATTTTCAAACGAACTAATATTACTATTACATATTACTTTAAAAATGTTTTACAAAATATTTAGTATCACTATTAATAAAATATTGTGTAGGCCAGTGGCATACCTACAATAAAGCAAACACCATCTAGCCAAATCCATTTGAGATCAACTTGAAAAAGGAGTTAAATGTATTCCTTGAATTCATGGAAGCCAGTAAATAATTTGAGAAATTATAGAAAATAAGTAATTATTTAACTTCTGCAGATGTCGAGATAATTTCACATGAACACTTGCAGTGAGACATATTGACAGAAAGTAATATAGAAAGTAGTGCAGTAATGGCAGAAAGAAAAGTATAATGTATTCATTTTTTGTTAAGTAATGTATTTATATTACAAGTTACTGAATTTTGGTTGGTAATATATTAAGTTAGGTAGTGCACATGTCCTAACACTGGTCACCACCAGTGTTGCCAACTGGTCCCTTGCGGGTCCATTTGGTTTCATTTTCACACTCAAGTCTCAAGAGTTAAAAATATTCCTCATGTGAATTATCCCAAGTCTACACACCTTCCAGGCAAGCATCTGGCGCATTCTAGTGCATTTTGGAAATGCCACTAGTGCATTTTGGATTTTGGCAGTTGGCAACACTGGCCACCACACACACAAGAAGGGGGCTGGCAGGGGGTGTGTCCCCCACTGATCCCAGCAGTGGCGTAGCCAGAAACTCAATTCAGGGTGGGCATGAGCTATTCAGAGTGGGCATGCTGCGTGCGTGATGGCCGCAAATTTGCACGTGCAAGAAATCTATTTATTGCTATTATTGCCATATACGGTTATATTTCAGTTTATATAACCTTTACTGTACAATGGTTGAATTAATGTCATGAAACATGAAATAATAATCCTGTCACCAACACAGTGTTTTGTTTCATTAGCACAATCATTATCAAATAGATTTCAGCTGTTCACTATTGAATCACAGCCATTTATAAATTAGTTACCAATGTGTCTGCTGATCATGACAGATTTTCTTTCAGGAGAACAGACCAGAGTTAACTTTTGAAAAATCCTTGTGAAAGTCCCCCCACAGAAACAAGCGCTATTGTTTTGATACCTGCCAAATGATAACGATCTGGCAGGTTTACAAACAAAGGGTGAATGAAAAGCTCCATTTGCATTATACTGGGTGATTAGTGCCCGCAAATCACCCATTATACTGTAACTACAGTGAGTCTAGACCTCTCAAGCTCTCTCTAGAGGCTCTCTGGTCTTTGTCCTTTGTTTTCTCAAGTTCTTAGTCATGTTTTCAATGGGTGGGCCAGCTCTCTATTTAGGTGGGCAGTGGCCCACCCCAGCCCACCCGTAGCTACGCCCCTGGATCCCAGGCCAGCTGGGAGCCTCTCGCTAACTCGCTCTCTCCAGTCCGGCGCATGCAGGTGCACTGGTGCAGGGTATCAGGTTACACTCAGTCACTCACACTGTTTAACTAAACTCTGTAGTACTAGAACACCTTTTATTTTTGGAAGGAGAAACACTAGTTTGCCTGGCCTGGGCTGGCCTGGGCCTGTCGCGCTGGCCTGCCCTGGAGGTTTCAAAAAAAAAAAAAAAAAAAAAAAAAAAAAAAAATTTTTTTTTTTTTTTTTTTTTTTTTTTTTTGTACCCTGTCCAGGCCACTAGGTGGCGCAGGCCACCGGGAAAAGTCCCGGTGGTCCCGATGGCCACGCCGCCCATGGGAGGGGGTCTCACTGAGCTCTGTGTCTGCTCCCATCATGGACCACACAGCTTCCCTCAGAGCTACAGACCCTGCATGGAACCTCCAGAGCATTACGGCTGTTAGTATATTTACTTGAGTACAATGTTGAGGTATTTGTACTTTCCAATAGTTTTATTTCTACTCCACTTGTATTCCAAATGTTGTTCTTTTACTCCACCGAAAAGTTTGACTTTGACTCTTATTGCAAAACATACATTTCATCCCACTATACATTTTACAATCATGTGGATTGGAGATCTATTTTTTTTATACATTTGAAAACTTTAAATGGCACATATTCTGCACCCTGAGTATTTTACTTTCACGTACATGTAAGTATACCAAGTATACTTTTTATCTATAGTTTTACTTAAGTAAAACGATGTTGAGTGTTGGGGGGGTGGTTATTATCCTCCAAATCATTTGCTGCCAACTGACAGACTGATGCATCAATTATGCCCATTTAGTGCAACAGATAAGGTGAAAGGGCAACAGGCACGCCAAAGTGTCCCATATACCTCCTCCTCCTCCTCCACACACCACCCTGATGACCCGGTCAGTTGAGTGTGTGCATGGAAAAGGGAGAGAGAGAGAGAGAGGTTTCTGTGTGTGTGTGTGTGTGTGTGTGTGTGTGTGTGTGTGTGTGTGTGTGTGTGTGTGTGTGTGTGTGTGTGTGTGTGTGCGTGCGCGCGTGCGTGTGTGTGTGCGTGTGTGTGCATTTGTGCGTGTGCACACATGCATGACAGCACGGTATGAAACTGTGGATCACCATTTATTTCTGTTGCCATTTGAAAGAAGGAGAAAGCTTTACATTTAAAGAACTTTTTATTTGTATGTTGTTGCTAGAGTGAATGCGGGTGACATCATCATAGCCAGAACATGTGCTGAAAAATCTATCAACTTTTATGGCCTTGATAGCCCATATATCCAAACAGAAGTCTTATCTGAATTGCATTAAACAATGTTAATTTACATTAAACTAAACTCACATCATGTCGCCAAGTCACTTTGCCACTCAATTTCCCATTCATATTGTTCATGTTTTACATATAACATACATATAACACATGTACAATTTAAAACACAAATGTATCAAACAATAGAGCTTGCAGAATTGTAATAGAGATGAATAGCAGCTGTGCATGATTCATGTTCTTATATCAGCTTGTTGTCTACCCACCCACACACAGTACTAGTTGAGTCTATTTTGTGTCATGTTTTCATTCTGACAATAGCCAGATGCCTTTGAAGTGGATTAACGCCACCTAGGGGCCTAGGTGTGTGTGTGTGTGTGTGTGTGTGTGTGTGTGTGTGTGTGTGTGTGTGTGTGTGTGTGTGTGTGTGTGTGTGTGTGTGTGTGTGTGTGTGTGTGTGTGTGTGTGTGTGTGTGTGTGTGTGAAGTGTGTGTGTGTGTGATATTAAAACTCATAAGCCCACATGGGCTACTGTCAGGTTGTGTAAACCTGTCTCTGTGAACGTTTAAAATATTAACATTACTGATGTTTGAGGGCTACTACTCAAACTACTAACTGGCAGAATAATGTTTATCAGAATATAAATAATACAGTGTCTGGACAAGGCCAAGCAGAGGAAAAAAGTAGTCTGAGTGAGCCCATTATATATCTATAACTAAAATTTATTAAAACAAAACACAGCTAATTGTAACATAGACTTCTATTAATGTTGTGGACAATTTTGTGGACAATGTCCAGGCCTAGAACTCTTTAAATTGATTACAGGGAATTTTCAAATGATGAGAGAGTGCAATTTAATACCACCTAAATATTAAAAAAAAATACAGCTTATACTTACTAGGCTATGCTATGATATGGTCTATACATACTGTAAATTTGCTGAATGCTGATCGAATGCTCCTCTGTCAACAGAGAGAAAAGAAAAAAAAAACAGTGTTTTCCTCCCTGGCTCCAGGTGCTATTTTGGGAGCAGACGTTTAATGTTTCATGCATGATGTGTTAGTCATAACCCGTGCATGTGGAGCGTCGTCCGTCGGTAGTTGGAGCAACTCTGTTCTGTTCCCAAAGGAGACATGCCCTGTGCACAGTGCCGTGTACAGCAATACAAACAAAAAGGAGCCCTCATCTGGAAAGCAGCGAAAGTTACACATCTTAAAGTCAGACGTATAGGCCTACAGAGTGCACTTTGTGCATGTTCAAAATTGTAGACTATATAACATATTGTTGCACTATTTATTTTAGTTATACTAGTTGTACATACTGTCTGCTGTTTTGGGATTTCCTAACACGTTGGAGTCCTCTGTAAATCATGTATTAAAATTTAAATGTTAATAAGCCCGTGCCATTTTTAATGAAAATATAATATTTAAGCCTACTGTTAATCTATAACACAATATGATTTAAATATAAATCACCTTCTAAAATAATAGCCCAATGATTGATAATTAGCCTGTTGTTCGTCCCAACGTAATAAATTATGTGAGCAATCTTCAAAGGCCTGGCTGCCACTTTTTTTTCTCTAGCAACAATGATCTTGCTGCAGAGCCAAGACGGAAGTGTGTTGCATTTTTCAGCAAAGTGAAATGCCCACTTTTTTTTTCTTTTAAGACAATGAGTCACCACCACTCTCATCTTAAGTCTTCCTGCTATGTAGGCAAGTAGATGTAACAATCAACCTTCCAAAGTTTCCTCACCATTTCGACCGCCTTAATTTCCGAAGAGGAACCGAGGAACAAGCTTGGGCATCTCCTCAGAGCACAGGGTCAAATATAAGGGAAGTGACGGCCCTACGTGGCTCATTAGGGCATGTGGAAAGTAACTAAACATTAGCTATGAATTATGTAGGCAGGCCTATAGTAAGTACTGTGCATAAGTAACCAACATGTACACTCTTTTATACTTTTTTTCAGTATTTTACAATTCCCAATCATTTTTATTCTATTCCACTACATGTCAGAATGAGGTTGTAAATAATTGTAAATAATTAGAAAACCTAAATGTATATACTGTAGTTATAAACTACTTTGTAAATTTCAAACTTGTTAATATACATGAATCACTTCAGCCATATACATTTTCCATTTGATGTCCAGCTCACAATGTTGAAATGTGACACATTGAGAGATCTGTTATTTTTTTGTAGGCTACTTTAAGGCAAGTACATTTTTATGCCAATACTGTTGTACTTTTACTTTTGTAAAAGTACATTTTGTATTCCATTTCATTGATGTACTCATAAGTAAAACAGTATTTAGGTGTATTCCAGAGAGTGGAGTTGTCATATTGAACAATAGATGGAACCCTGCCAGAGGGTATTACAATTCCTGCACCAGAAAATAATTCAACTCTTTCACAGATGTCTAAAGGACATTTTGTAAAGGACATTTTAAATTAAATATGCACCATATTTAATAATATTATTTTGTCTTACTTGGGTACAATAAAATTGTTTAATTTATAAACAACTACGATTTAGATTCATATTAAAGTAATTTAAATAAGATTCATATTACAGGAACATGTATTGCATCACTAATAATAATACAATTGTTATTTTATACGATTTAGTTTCATCTGGACAATTTAAATAATATTTATATTGCAGGAACATGCATTGTTAATAATTAATCACTAATAATAATACAATTGTTGGTATACCATTTTTGTAAAGAGTGCTATAATTGCTGTAGACCAATATGGAACTTCACTGATATCACTATAGGATATACAGGTATGAAGCTCCATCTCCTGTAGAGCAATATCTTATTCTTCTTAGGGCAAAGTGTGTGTGTGTGTGTGTGTGTGTGTGTGTGTGTGTGTGTGTGTGTGTGTGTGTGTGTGTGTGTGTGTGTGTGTGTGTGTGTGTGTGTGTCTGTGTGTGTGTCTGTGTGTCTGTGTGTGTCTGTGTGTGTGTGCTTGGCTGCTCGCGGTGTCTGTTGGTATTAACATACTGGTATGCCTGTGAATTTCCAACATGCGCACCACATGCGCGTGTGTGTGCATGTTTAGTTGTGAGAACCAGCGTCCCTGGTTGCATGCAGGGCATGACCCCCAGACGTTGTTGTGGCGCGACAGGAAGGACAGGGTCTGTGTTGTTCTTCCCCTGTTACCTGACAGCCATATTTCACTGGTGGCCATTATAGCGCACAATATACCCCCCCCCCCCCACACACACACACACACACACACCATGGACTCCTCAGATCCCCCCAACACCTCAGATGATCAATCTACCCTCTACACAAAGTAAATTTCTCATCGATAATTTCCATCTGAGAATGTAAAAATGGTGTTGACCCAAATTAACCCAAAATGACACACTGTCAGAGTTGAGTTTGTGACTGAGCAGGCAGACTAACCATGAACTATGAGGCTCACAGAGGTCACCTCTGCAAGGTTCAGCCTCCTCAAGTACAAGCTCTTCCTGCCTGACCTGGCCTTAAACTCCTGGACGCTCACGACATGTCCGTCCGCTGCTCCCATGAACCCCAGCCTCCTGTCCAGACGCCTTGTCCTCATCCAGGCCCCCTGACCTCTCTCCTCCTCCTTTGGACGAAAACACTCCATCTCAGCAATAAATGTCTAAAATGTCTCCAAAGAAGAAGAAGAAAAGTCCAAAGTGCCTAAACCTCAGCATTCACCAGGACTCGATTTAGAACTCGGGGACTTCAGCACCACATCCTTCCTCCCTGCATGCCTACCGAAGCCTTGAACCGTCGGGCTGTGCAGGGTCACTGATATAAGTCATTTTCACACAACGATACAATGCTGAGACTCTCACACGCACACTAGCACACATAATTCACACACAGTCAGTGACATAATTCAACTCAACATACGTATTTGCACAGAGACCTACAGATGAGCTTTTTTATCACCACGTGCAAATGCCCAGTATTAATTTTTCCTATTTATAAATCCACAATCACCTGAGGATGGCAAGATTGTGTCAGTTTTAAAAGCTATTATAAGCCTATAGATAGAGGCCATTAATATAATTCCCACATCATTTCACCTGTGGTCTATCCAATATTAATTTATATATTTTAATCACCCAAATCCAGCCTAAAGTTAACCACCATCTGCAGGTCTCTCTCTCTCTCTCTCTCTCTCTCTCTCTCTCTCTCTCTCTCTCTCTCTCTCTCTCACACACACACACACACACACACACACACACACACACGCACACGCACACGCACAGGCACACGCGCACTAGTATATTGCCAACTTAGATTGCCAATGTATTTGTCCTCATTTCTCAACCCAGGCTCCCTCTTTACAGCCAGAAAAACTTTTAGTGGACGCTCTGCCCACCCTGTGCACAGGATTCATCAAGGCCTGCAGCACCGTGTTGGTATGTGAGCGTACCATTATGGGATGAAGACGGGGATGAGGAGGGATTGCGTCCCGGGCTGCCTGTCATGGTTTATCTCATAATGCAGTATTAAATGTGAAGATAAGATGATGAAAGAGGAGGGAGGCAGGGCGCGGGGGATTACTGATACCCAGAAGGGTACGTGTGTCGTAAGCGGACAGGTGGTGCGGTCCGACCCACACTGGCAGCTGCTCAGAGGTGAGCCTGGACCCACTAATACTGTACAGTCAGAGTTGGATGGCTTGCTCAGAGGTGTGTGTGTGTGTGTGTGTGTGCGTGTGCGTGTGCGTGTGCGTGTGTGTGTGTGTGTGTGTGTGTGTGTGTGTGTGTGTGTGTGTGTGTGTGTGTGTGTGTGTGTGTGTGTGTGTGTGTGGCTGTGTGTGTGCGTGTGTGCGTGCGTGCGTGCGTGCGTGCGCGCGTGCGTACGCGCGGGCCCGACAAATGTGCTCAATCATAATTACTCCCCTCTGCCACCTTCCATGCCTCCTGCCTCACATCTCAGCACACACACACACACACACACACACACACGCTTGCTCCCCTGGGTCATTTTGACACTGTCCAGAACAAGCAGAAGACTACAGAGTGTGAGAGAGAGAGACAGAGGGAGGGAGAGAGAGAGAGCCTGGCATAAATAATTTGTGCATGTGTTTTTCTGTAAATAGGCCCAGAATGTTCTATTTGAACTCATTATCATATTGAACTCACTATCATATAAGTATGATAATTATAGTAACATGTATGTTTTCTAATATTGAAGTTTAATTCCAATTATTGGATGAAGTATACAATACTTATATTTAACCATTAAAGATTTTGACATTCAGCGAATTATAAAAAGTCAGACGAATGTGACTGTTTTTCTGCTCTCACAGCAACCTTCCATGGAATATCCACCACTTAGGATGGATTAGATTGTCATCCAACTGCATGCTTTTCTTTATTGAGCAAATGATTACCACAAACTGAGCACCAGGAAATAGATCACTTTTCCAGTAGCTTATTGACCTCTTTTGGCCGGTGAACATGCCGTGATTTCCCATTCCCAGCGTTATGCATGCGTGTGTGTGTTCTTTCCAGAAGAGACTGAGTGTCTCCAACATGGAGGCGTATGCTCTCTAAGCTACACTTTTAAGATCTGGCAGCGAAGCAGCAGTGTACTTATGAGTCTCTTCCTGTTTGTGTTTACGCTCACTCACAGTTCTGCACTATGGGAAGACTCGGAGGCGCATTATCTCTCTGCTCACGATGTCACATTTTGCCAGTTCTCCCTCACGCATGTTGACTAAACAGAGATCCATCCAGGGTGTCTGCAGAGACAGAGAGGGTTCCTGGCCAGCTCCATGCCAGTATGTTGTTCCTCCAGTGCTCCGTGTTGCTACGCCCTGACCTGCAGCGTGCCTCTGCCCACAGGGGAACCCTGCCGATGGGGCGTGCACTTGCGTGCGTATAGGCCCCCGCAACAAGCCCTGGGCCCCTGTGTGGTCTGGCTGTATGTGCATGTGTGTGGTCTTCCCGGCCCCCCTGCTCATCTGTCCGAGGCCTGCTAACGGCCTGCCCAGTGACCACGGCTGTTTACTTTAGTTCTGTCTGCACCAACTGAACTCTGATCGCCCGCTTCCTCCAGCTGGGCCAAATCAGGCCTCAGCCCCGACCCTCGGCGGCCCGTGGAGAGGCCCCCGCGGTCGGGGACAAGACGGGACCCATAGCCCTGGAGGATTAGGACACCTCCAGGCCCAGTCCACACAGCATGTCCCTTTCTCTGACGGCCTGGGATGGGATCTCTAGTTCCCAACTGGGTGACTGACTGGTAGCCCATACCCAGGCATATGGCTGCTGAGTGACTGCCTGTAATTATGCTGTCAGAGGCCTTTCCTCATTGGCCGAGGTAATTGGGCTCTCTGTAACAGTCAGTATCAGAAACAGCTCTGTGTCTCTCATAAGGGGAAACAGACAGAGCGACGACTCACTCAGCAGCAGACGGCGGGGCGGCCGAGGTTACCTTTGCCTCTTGCATCTGCACAAGTTAGTTCTAGAGTTGTAGTTCTAGAACCGCTGAAATGAAGTTATTGTGCGTCTGTCCGTATGTTTATCGTTTGGTGATGATCTTCCATTCACGCAAAAGTCTTAACCCATTTTGCCCTGACTAGATTCTAGTTTCTGACACTAGATTCTAGTTTCTGACACTAGATTCTATAGTTTCTGACACTAGACTCTAGTTTCAGACCCTAGATTCTAGTTTCTGATGCTAGATTCTAGTTTTTCTGAAAAAAAAAAAAAAAAAATCTGTTCCTGTGTCAGTGATGCTCAACATATTTCATGCCAAGGACCATCAGAATTATCTATATTTGGCTGAGGAGGACCTTCATCTGAAAACATGTTGTTCTAGGGATCCCCCAGAAGCAAAGATGTGAGTTAAAAATGTTTGCTTCTGAAATAATATATTCAAAGATCTTCACGATTTTTCAAAAATATTTTTCAATGGCTAAACTATAACATAATGCTTTGAGCACCAAAACGTGTTTTGTACAGTACAGACAGTCTTAAACAATTAAATGACGACAAAATAAACAAATGTGCTAGTGATTTAAGTGCTGGCACTAATGGTGCTATCGTCACCCTCTCTCTGCAGCGTTAGCCCTCTCTGTGTTTCTCTCTGATCCACCTCTATTCCCAGACAGATTAGCTTTCTATTTATTAATTTCCTTATTTACAGTGCAGGTCAAGGAGTTAAGCGTTCAAGTGCACCACTACACGCGGGGCATACGATCCTACATAAATCCACTGAGTAATGAGGCGAAGACTCCAGCATAACTGCCCCCCACCCCTCTCTCTGCTGCCCCTGCCTGGGGTAATTCCTCTTATTAGAGGTGGATTGGTGTTGAGTGTGGGTGTGTGCGCGCGTGCGGGTGAACTCTTAAATACATGTTTGTGTGTATGTGTGCGCATAATGTGGGCGCTTAGATACGCACGCCCGCGTGTGTGCGATGTGCATGTGTGTGCGCGCGACGTGCACGTGTGCATGTGTGGTGTGTGTGAGTGCGTGCTATACTACAGGTCCTGGTGTGTCAGTTTGCCAGAGGGATCAGGGGGAGGCTGGTAGTGTTTAAGGCCTGTGTTTGGCCAGGGAAGCCAGGAGGGGCCCTCCGGGGTCACCCTCCACCGCTTTACAAATTGAGGGCTGTGGCGGCAGGCGCCAGGGCAGAGCGGAATGAGTGAGCCGCTGACCTGTGACCCCTTGCGCCCAGCCCTGGCGCGGGGAGCCCCTGTTAACCTGGGGAGAGGGGACCACTGACCTCTCTGGGTCACATTCCGCTGCTTCCTCCTCCTCCGAGGCTGCAGGGGATTCGTGGCTCTCCCCGGGCCTGCATGCAGCACCCATCCTCCACTAATTAGATTTAATGCAGACCACTTGGAAAATAAACAGTGTTGGATGACGCTCAGATTCGTCCTGGAGAGAGTGATAATGAATAAAGTGATGCTCTGCTAGATTGGAGGGCACCGCGTTGTTATTTCAGAGCCGAGACGCGATGCTGCAGGCACGTTCCTCTGCGGAAGGATCCGATCTGCTGGTTGTCGTAACACATGGGAGTCGTTCTGGTGACGTACTGTATTATGGTGGAGAAAAGCCTGCAAGTCTGGATTTGTACTTTTGAATTTCCCCGGAACTTGACAGAAAACTGCTTATTTTAAGGTTCTATCTACAGGGACTATGACTCACAAAGGCGATCAGATCCAACACTACTCAACACTGTGACCTACTTTGTAGTTTCCCCCGATATTGTGATTTAAAGAACATGGCTACCGTGTCAAGAGCTAAAAGAAATTACACAAAAATCTACATTTCATAAGCAGCACCCAGATTGCCACGAATGTGAGGAATCCTGTTTTTTGTTACACCTCTAAAGACCTGCATGTCTCAGCGCCCCCCACCCTTCATCTCTCTTTCATTCTCATGTCTTCTCTGTATACAGTGCATGTAACCAGACCTCAGCGTTTTCCACGTGAGGCTGAGGGACATCTGTCTGTAATGTAACATTTCCTAGCATTTCATGCCAAGTGGATAATTCCTGACAGCTTGAATCCTGTGAAAACAGATGGGTGCCCCCCTCACCCCTGTCCATGCTCCATGCAGCCTCCTCTCCTCTGGCTGTGTGCTGTTCACGTGGGTGGCACTGGGCCCCCTGCCGGGCTCTGTTTAAACACACCTCCCCAGCAGCACCCTGCATGCATGCGAGGCACCGTGGGCCACGCTGGTAAACGGTAATTGCTTCAGGAAGTGTGATCAGCATGGTTCAAGAGCTCCCTAATTCTATCGGGGCAAGAGAGAGACGGGTGCAATTGCAGTGTTTTTCTATGGGGGGGAGGAGGCGGAGGAAGAGGGGAGGGGCTGCGAAGTGAAACAGCTATAGGATCAAGCGAGGAGGAGCACGGCATGTGATTGAAATTGTACGGTTGCGTCCAAAGGATCGTCAGAGCTCATTGAACATAGAAACCATTCATTTTTCATGTCAGGGAACGCCGTGCAGCGCAGTGGGAACAATCAAAATGCACGGGTAGCTTTCAAACGGAAATGATTGATGTTTTTTATCACAGGCGTAGATTTATAGCAAGAGCTGGAGAGGGAGAAATTACAACTTCCATTTCAGTACTGGGATGAATTGCTCCTGCCGGTCTTGTTAAGCCAACAGATGGTTGCTGAGGGGCCCTTGACTATTCCTCCAGACTGTCAGAAAGTGTATTTAGCTCATAGTAAATGCCAAACGGCATTATAGAGCTAGAACCTTCTATCTGCGATATTCTGACGACTTATTCTATTTCAGCTCTCAGGACGAGTGTGCAGTTTTCAGCAGGTGAAGTCCCAGGTGAGCTGCAAGTCACGGCTGGGAGGAGAATATTTACTGTAGTTGAGTCACGCGTCCAGTGGCTCACAAAAAAAAAGCACCAGTAGGCTTACACATCACCAGCACAGAGCCCCTCGCACCCCTGAGACAGCGGCATGGGGCAAGGGGTGATGAGAATTTCCTCCACAGGTCTCTGAGCGTGTCCACCCATCTGCAGAGTGGTTAAAGTCTTGCCACTGGAAACACATCCTGCCCTATCACGTCACCCAGCCGGCAGTCAGAGACCTCCCAGGCCGTGGCGTTTTCCATGACTGATGGTGACAAAAAGACAGTGAGAGACATGAGACCATGCAGTACTATATAGTCAGTGAGCAAACCTGGATCCCCTGAGTGGATGGATCCCCTCACTGTGTGTGTGTGTGTGGGGGGGGGGGGGGGGGGGGTGCGCTTGTGTGCGCGTGTGTGTACGTGTTCAAGTGTGCGTGAGTGTACAAAGACAAATCTCTCGACAGCATGGCTCCCATAAGAGTCCACTCCAAAAGGCCTGGTGACACATATAGAATAGCAGGAAGACGGGACATCCGAAGAAAGCCACTGGAATCTTGCCATCGCATGCAAGTTCAAACCCTCCTGGACTCACGTGTATTACAAAGAGGTGGGGGGTCACCGTTGTGGAAAATTATCTAATCTATGGAAAGTTTCAGAGGGGCTCCGCATGTATTTGAATTCACTTGAGTTTATTGTCATTTGTACTTGTACATGTGCGAGGCAGAATAGTATTTCTTTAGGATTAATACAAAAACATACTAAAGACATACTGTATATGAATTATGCACAGTAAGTGTAAAGTCAAAATTGAAAACTGACAATACTAGGCAATGCATTTTTGTTTTTCTTATTTAATTAGGCCTATATTTCATTGATTATGTGGAGCTGTCCAGGCATGTTTGGATGTGTTCTGCAAATATGTAGTTAGAACAAATTTTGAGACATACAGTATTAAAGCCAACATGACATTATTTTGCTAGCTGGCACAGCTGGGGAAAATAGGCTTTTTCTTCAAAACTGGAAATCTAAATTCTCCCTTTTGGACTCATTAGTTAAACAAGTTATCCTCCTATTGTAGTCATGAAAAGAGATACACTGTAAGCAGGAATCCAGCAACATTTGAGAAAATATGTAGACATGGAACTTGTGCTGTACCAAAGGTGTGTATCATGTGTGTCTAAATAAAAGTATCTTTAAAAAAAAAATCATTCCTGCTCAAGTTCACAATAGAGTTCATGAAATCAAATAGTTAAACAGTTCATGCATACAGTAACTCTGTAGGATATTTTTTTTTACCTATTTGTGTGTGTGTGTGTGTGTGTGTGTGTGTGTGTGTGTGTGTGTGTGTGTGTGTGTGTGTGTGTGTGTGTGTGTGTGTGTGTGTGTGTGCGTGTGTGTGTGTGCGTGTGCATGCGTGCGACAACACATAGACTAACAGATAGCCCATGCACCATGGAGAGACCATTGCGCTTTGTGTTTACTAACTGTTGCAGGTGAGATATCATAAAATGGTTTAACTTACACACTTACAAACATGGAGTAAGCCAGGGTTTATTTTGATAGTGGAAAGGTTGGCCATGTGTCTCCACTCTCCACAGCAATGTTTGGTGTAGTATTTATTTGTCATGCAGCTTAGCCTAGCAGCTAAAGCTAACAGTGACCACAGCGAGTGATCTAAGCTGCTATACTGTGTGACTCTATGATGTTATTAATTGAATTTTCCCAAGCCACTGTAATAATATGCTTTGGTAACTCAACTATTTGATGTAGCCTAATATATATTTGTTATAGGCATATTTGTGATGTCTTAATAGAAATTAGTGATATGATATCACAAATAGCATTTGCCTGTCAGTCGATGACAAAGCTACTGTAGCTCAATACATTCTGTAATGTGAATGATTATGCAGGGTGGACGAAAAATGTCCTTATACATTGCTTATGTGTTGCAGAGATGTAAAAATGATCAAATCAAAGCACACTGATATGGACTCAGTCAGTATGTACTGTAATGTAAACCATATGATTGCATCCTTTTCAATTAAAATGTCAAGCCTAGAGAAGGTATAGAGAATCCTAGTGTTCATGGTTGGTTGGATGTATGGATGAATGGAGTGTGGGTGGTGAGAGAGAGAGAGAGAGAGACAGAGGGAGAGAGAGAGAGAGAGAGAGAGGTAGAGAGAGAGAGAGAGAGAGAGAGAGAGAGAGAGAGAGAGAGAGAGATGTGTGCTGTGTGTACTGAACTGTGAGCGACCTGACTGTAGGTAGACCGTGAGAGTCCGCTCTGCTCCATAGATGTTTACCACACGCAGTAAAAGTCTGGGTGTTCATGGGATCAAATGGAGCCATTTGGTTCCACACTCCCAAGGTACAAATTTATGGATTTAAATGAACATGGTGGCTGGCTGGCACATGCCACTTGCACAGCCACATTTTTTTGTTTTCGTCTGTTTTTTGTCTCTATCCATAGTGTGCATGTTTTCAAAGCAGATTGATCAACACATTGGTGGCATGTCAGATGGTGGCTCGACTAATCATATGACTTACCGGTAGTTTATGTTTCTGTGTGTGTGTGTGTGTGTGTGTGTGTGTGTGTGTGTGTGTGTGTGTGTGTGTGTGTGTGTGTGTGTGTGTGTGTGTGTGTGTGTGTGTGTTTTGTTCCTTCTATTTTCAGGACAGACCAGCAGCAATTCCTGATGCTGGAAAGTGCGGAGACTAGAGCTGTGCCTGAGTCTGCTTGTGTGAGACGAGTGTGTCCATTTCTACGTCCAGGTAAGACAAAGCAATACAAAAAGACAATATAAAAATCTGAGAGGTCTATGAAGAAAATCACCCCACAACACACATCTAATGTTGCACATGCTGTAGGTCCATGATGCAGAACTTCCAGTGTGCTTGGATGTGCTGCAACTCTTATGTAACATGTTACAAAACCTTGTAAGCTTTGTCACACAGCTAGCCTGCTGTCTTTTTTCACATCCCCAAGGAATAAATGCTGGCTGTTTTTATTATTTTTTTTAAATGGAAATGAAAACATGAGTCTAGATCAGATATACGACTTTTGAGTTTTGATGATCTGTGATCATCTAGAAAATTGGAAATTACACCCACCCTTACAGACTGCATGTGTCTATGCTTTTTATTGCATAAATATAAAGGCAAGGTTAGTTCATTTCTGTATGGACTTTCATGTGAACGATAGATAAGCATTTGGGGATTCAAAATCAGCTTAGTCAAATGTAGTCAAACTGTAATTTAGTTAGTTTGACCTTATTAGTAGTGTGCCGGCAATACGTACTAACTTAATAACGCATTCATATTCTGAGAATATAATCACAATTAGCATTTTTCAATCAATTTATTCTCATTATCAGTTTTATCAATTATACACTTAATCTAAAACAAAGACTGTAGATGGGAGAATGAGTGTGTCATTTTGGATATTTAGATGTGAAATAGTAGGCTTATAGTGTGGATGTTGATGGTGATGTCCAGATGTGGTGGGCCTGTAGGAGAGTGGAAAGTAACTAAAAGCACTGTACCTTTAATTAGGTACTTTACTTAAATATTTTTTTTTAAATAATCAAGTACAAATATTTGTACATGATTATTAATTATTAAATACAGTACATTTCAGCCATTTGAAAATAGCTGCTATACAGGCTTACGATGCAACACATTTTGAGCTTGTAGATATGCTATTTTCAAGAGACGTTTGCACATTTGAAAACTTGACAATTTGGCAAAACATTGTGCAGTGCTGAGTACTTTCTACTTAAATTACATTTTGATACTTAAGTAACATTTTGAATTCTGGACTGGGCACAATGCTAGCGTGAATGCTGGTGGTGGTCATGCCCAGATGTGGTGGTCTGCAGTCTTCCTTTTCTCCAGACTAAACCTGTGGAGAGAGAAGCTATAGACCTCCACAGGAGTGATCCTCCAACACACACAGGCCTGCTGCTCCACACATGTGTGCACCTTCCAGCCTGGGCGGCCGGCCGGCCGCGCTACGTTACACACCCCATTTGCAACAACAACTTGTCAATAAGGCTGGAATGTTGCATCACATATGAGGAGGAGGTGTGGAGGGGGTGAGGTTGGGGTGTTGGGGAGGTAGACTCCTGTAAATACAACCTCTGTTTGGGAGACTCGACTCCATCTCCCCCTTCTAGAGCAGGAGGGAGACGGCTGGTTCATTGGACCATAATGATTAGTGAACAAGGCAATGCGTGCAAAATGAGTGGCGGGAATTACTGCGCAATTGATTAAGGCCTACTGACTGTCATTACATTTGTCATTACATGTGAAGTTTTAGAGAAATGGCATGTTCTCAATCAAATCATTAGTGTTTTTGTGTGCAACAACTTTCCTGTAAATCCACCCATGAGATTTTTTGCTATCCTGTAAGCAGTTTGCAGTAAGCAGTCTGGGCTAGATGATGGCACTGGGCTAGAGGAAAGACCAATGAATGTGATTAGAAAGTGTCATTATGGGCATCCAGCACCAGCTACTGGACATGTACAGTACAGTACAGTGCATGGAAAAACTGTAAAAATAGTGTTCTGCACACTGCAGTATGCTCGCTTGATCAATGGTGTTATTTTAACGCTGTAGGTGTGACAGACCTCCCACTCTGTCTGCTGTTGGAGCTGGAGGGCATCAGCTCATGTGAATCAAGAATATTTATACAAATATTACATTCATTCATTCATTGCCGTACTCATCTAACAGTTGATATGGAATTTGTTTAGGTGTGCTCAGTGATAACAAGAATAATAATGCCGAAGTAATGCTTGCCATCGTATAAACCAACACTACTAGAATCCAGGCAATGTTCACAAGCAACTGGCAACAATGCAGGCAAACAGAGGGGACAACTACAAACTCACAGGTAGGACAGGTCCAAGAATGTATTCCTGACATATAGCACTTTTCGACTGCATGGCGCCTACCTACAGGCTCAAAAGTTCAAGGAATAGAGTTTAGCCTGTTATGTAATGCCCTATTTGTGTTTTTTCCTATTCATTTGGCCATTACAATGCTCAGAATGAGAGGTCTGCTCTGCTAGAAACATTGTGAAAAAAGTTATGGACGTATCTGTATACCACATACACCAAAGACAACCTATAATATATTGTATATTATGAATATATTTTTGTTTTGACATTTTGTTTACCGTTGATATGTCCAGAACCACTGATTACACAAATTATCTGTCTTACTATGGAGGGCTATTCCTGCTAGGGCTTTAACCAAAAAATCGATACATCGATGCATCGATTTGCATAACACGTGTCGACTCCAAAAAGCCCGAGTCGATAAGTTGTTTTTTTCCCTTCCTCCGAAGGAGAGGAGGAATTAAACATTTACCTTTGTTTTCCCCTTTTTTCTTCCTCTGTGTGTGCGACGCGTGTGTATATAATTCAAATGTAATATTGGTTACTGTCACTCACGGACAGAAGTCTCCTTTGATGTTTCCTTTGCAACTCTATCGAGTTAAGCTTTAATTACCAATCTTATGCAGCTGCATCCGCGCTCTTGCGCTCTGGGCGCGCGGCGTTCCAGCTGATCATTACATACATACACGGATCAGATCGAACAGCAAACAGTGTCAGAGGAATACAGAACTTCATCAACCAGTACCTCCCCGTGCAGTGACCGTCTTGTTCTTCGTTTCGCATTAGGCTACCGCACGGGACGCATGCTTCTGTCCTCGTCATTCTCATTAATTTACTGAATGAATCATAAAAGAAAAGCGGCGCGATGGTGGTGTTGAGGGAGGAGGAGGCTACATGTAAATGGATCGTATTCTGCGTTCTGCAGCTGTGTGCCAATATTGTTTTCATATTAAGCTTGCCACATGCGCCATGCGTAGCCTCGCGATGTGTTTTGGATAAGCACTGCGCCGGCATATAGCGGCACCATTTGATCCCCCCCCCCCCTCGGGGAACCACCACGATGTATATCAATAATCTTTTGTGTATATCATTAATCTTTGTGTAACGTGTATATCAATAATCATTTCAGTAATCCTATGCTAATGAGGGGGCAGGATTTGATGATGTCACTCACTGATGGGGCGGACCTTGATGATGTCAGTTAGCAACCATTGCATAATCCATGCAAGACACGCCCTCAACAGGAAAATCACGCCCCCTCATTAACATAGGATTACTGATATACTGATATACAGAAAAGATTATTGATATACAGAAAAGATTATTGATATACACGAAAGATTATTGATATACAGAAAAGATTATTGATATACAGAAAAGATTATTGATATACACAAAGGATTATTGATATACACTAAAGATTAATGATATACACAAAAGATTGTTGATATACACAAACGATTATTGATATACACAAAATATTATTGAAATAGTGTTTTTAAAGGCACATTTTATTTATGCATTTATTTATGTATTATCACATATATTTATTTATTTATTTATAAAATGAGGTGGCAGGAATAGCCCTCCATATCTTCCCAGTGAGGTTAGGTTTACGATTAGGATTAGGGTAGGGTGGTAGTTAGGGTTTGTGGTTTGGAGTTAAACTGCTGCCAGTGCCTGAAAATGCACTCACTCTCCTCTGTTGAAAACTCACCTATACAGCTACTTTAGCTATAGCATGTTTTATTATCTCCCTGTAGTGCAGGTTTACCAGCATACTGAGAGAGTCAATGGAAACCCCATGCAATTGTTCCAGGGTGGAGGAGGTAATAAGGTAGAATGGGAACACCATGGTGGAACAAGAACTGAGGGCTTACCGCTTGTCAGGATGTTCACACCAGTCATACGTGAAGTGTGTCGTATAGACAAGACATCCAATTTCCATAAGTTGTCCTTGCACTTGCTCCAAACCTACCTGAGTGAAAAGTGTAAACTGAATGCAGGGCCAAACCTCAGCATGTACTTCATTCAACATGCTGGGGGGCCACTGGGTGAGTGATGGGGCAGCTGCACTCTGGAGAGTTGAAAGAACGTGGAAAGAACAAGAGATTGGGTCAGGGTTGACTCTTGTCCAGTTTTAATATTGCCTATATTGTTAAAGTCACTGACGACAATAACTACCTTGACTACATACTTGAAATGTAAAAAGAGAGTGGCAAAAAGTTGCTATTCTGTGGATTGTGGAATCAATGTGGTCCAGTGCCCCATGGTCCAAGTGTTCTTTGGTTAAAATTAATATAGTGTTATTCCATTTAATGAATTAATTTCATTCATTAAATGCCCCCCCCCCCCCCCCCCCCCCCCCCACACACACACACACACACACTACACAGTATTGGAGACCGGAAGATATGACACGAGAAGATTATGGAATACAACCACCTTAAAAGCTAAACTGTACTAACCATTCTGTCACAGAGCTGCTAGGAATTTTGTTGTATACTATTTAAATAATTTGGAGGAAACATAAATTTGTACCTGGCATACAACATTTCCAAACTGGTATAATAATCTTGACAGAAATGTTTGAGCCCACTGGGTTATATCCCCATCTCATGTATGTGGTTCTGCTGGAGGGAGGGAGGGAGGGGGGGCTATGGGGTGACTTAATGGTTGTGAGAGATGGAGGTATGCTGCATAGCAGGAGAGCGAGCAGCTATCACCCTAACGGGACTTAAACAGTTCCTTCCTCTTCACAATTTGTTCCTATCGCTCACTTCCTGCTCTGGCTCAGCCTTCATGCCAAGCGGCCCTCAGAGAGATGAACGATATCCTATCTCGCGTACAGTATGACTCTTCAATTTAGACTATTATGCAAAAAAAAGAAGTAGGGGGAGAAAAAAACCCAGATAAAGGCATTCTGAAGAGGGACTGAAATTCTTCAATTTCAGGTCACAGACGGTCAACAAGACATGCCTGGTGTCAGTGAGATGGAGAGAGATTAGAGCAGTGGTTTTCAACCAATGGTCCGGGGACCAGCAGTGGTCCTTGAGATGGTTTGGACACTTGTGGCCGTTCCCGAATACAATCGCCTGGTCGTCAAAGGTCATGATTTACATTTCCTTTGACTCTTCCACACCCGAGTAGCCTGACTCTCAGTCCGAATTGTCATTTCATTTTCTTTCACTTCATTAGTCCCTCGCCACCACAGCAGTTTCTGGGAGGGGCGTAGTCAAAGCGGCAGTCTTCAGTGATTGGTTCATACTGTACAAACCAATCAGAATAGTGAGGGGCGGCCATGTTTGTTGTTTGATACTGTTGAGTGACAGGGCTGTCCACCAATCAGGTGCTGTAGTCGGATTTTAAACTAGTATTAACTACTCCGGAGGGAGGGACACCAGTACTTGCATCACAGGGGGAAAAAAGGTAGTATTTTATTTTTCAAGGTGGCGATTCAGGGCTGGAACCTGGCTAGCAGTATACACTTCATCTGATTCAATGCTTTCACATTGCATCGATATGTAATCAGAGTGGGCTACACTTCAGTCAGTTCCAAGACTACCTCCATGCAGTCCTGGGAATGGTTGGTTATTCACACTATCACAACGTCTGGAACCGGGACCATAGTGTGAATCTGCATCATTGATGACATCTTGGCATGTGAAGAATGGTCAGAGGAATCAGCTGTAGCGTAAATACACATAATTTCCCCCTGTGCCATTGTACCATCGCTGCCCTCCTCACCCACACAGTGTGGTAAAGAAAAATCCCCTAATAATTCCACCCCCAACCGCCATCCTTCCAGGCTTTGTATTCTTACCTTTGTGTCTCTTAACTTTCCTGTCCGTGGCTTTGGGCTGAGGTTTTATTTTTTTATTTTATTTTCCTAGACAGTGTAAACGATACACAAGGCATTTATATGACTTTGGCTGCTGCTCATGCGTTTTGGGGGATCTGCTGTCTGCTCTGCTGTCTGCTCTGGGAGAAGTCCTCTGTTATGCTTCCTTCTACTCCACATATCAGACCCAAATACCATACTTTTACTACACTACATTTACTGTACTTGCAAGCTTTAGTTACTAGTTACTTACTTTGTAGATTTTGGTTGCTAACACAAAAGCATTCACTAACAAACCCCACATTTTTAGCATTCAATAAATAGACAATCTACAAGCAAAGCATCAGAATATGTGAAATGTTGGGACCAAAAGTATAAAGTAGCTTAATCACTATTCAGAATACTGTATAATGATTATGCAACTTTATACTTTTGATTTTGTTGACATTATGTTTTTTACCCAAGTACATTTTGAATTCGGGATTTTACTTGTAACTGAGTAGTTCTAAATTATTGTACAGTATTGTTACTTTCACCTTAGTAAAACAATGTGAGTTTACTTTTTCCCCACCACTGGTTAGTGGATTGTATTTTATCAGAGTGAGACTTGAGCAGCATTGCGTTCTGCAGGGAGGTCTTTGCAGGTAGGAGGCAGCCTAGCTGCATGCGCTTTGCAGGGAGTTCTTTGCAGGTAGGAGGCAGCCTGCATGCGGCTTGCAGGGAGGGCTTTGTACGATGTAGGTGAGAATCAGCCTACATGTGGTCTGCAGGGAGGTCTTTGTACGATGTAGGTGAGAATCAGCCTACATGTGGTCTGCAGGGAGGGCTTTACAGGTGAGAAGCAGCCTAGCTGCATGCAGTCTGCAGGGAGGTCTTTGTACGTTGTAGCTGAGAAGCAGCCTACATGCTGTCTGCAGGGAGGTCTTTGCAGGTGAGAAGCAGCCTACATGCTGTCTGCAGGGAGGTCTTTGCAGGTGAGAAGCAGCCTACATGCTGTCTGCAGGGAGGTTTTTGCAGGTGAGAGGCAGCCTAGCTGCATGCGGCTTGCAGGGAGGTCTTTGCAGGTGAGAGGCAGCCTAGCTGCATGTGGTCTGCAGGGAGGTCTTTGCAGGTGAGAGGCAGCCTAGCTGCATGTGGTCTGCAGGGAGGTCTTTGCAGGTGAGAGGCAGCCTATGTGTGGTCTGCAGGGAGGTCTTTGCAGGTGAGAGGCAGCCTAGCTGCATGCGGCTTGCAGGGAGGTCTGTCAGTGGGGCAGGTAGGGCACAGAGCTCTCCTCTGATCTGCCTCCCACTGGGGAGGATTGCGTAGCCTGCAGTGGCCCCTGGACGTTTGACATTGGAGAAATATTTTCATAGCTGATTGTGTGTGTGTGTGTGTGTGTGTGTGTGTGTGTGTGCGCGCGCGTGCGTGCGTGCGCGCGCGCGCATGCATGCATGCATGCATGCTTGCGTGTGTGCAATGTATGACAGGGTACGCAGTATATGTACACACGTGCGTATATGTTTTGGGAACATGTCTGTGTGTTTGTGCTTGCATGCATGTGTGTGTGTGTGTGCGTGCAATGCACAGAGAATGCATGTACAGTAGATTTGTTAGAGTGCATGTGCACGCCTGGGTGCATTTTGTCTCTGTGTGTATGTATGTGCCTGTGCAGGGCGACGTGCATGCCTGTGTGCAACTACCTGCATGTGTGTCATGCTATCCGATGGCAATTAAACGGCAAAAAGTGTGGATAAAGTGTAGTTCCTCGATAACCCTGGGCGCTGCCTTGCTCACTGGGCCATATTAGTATTTCATAGCAGAGATACGGACAGGGCCGGTGGAATGCACTGAGCTCTGGTTTCTGACTGAAAGGCGTGTTAATACTTGTGACACTAATCACAGAGTTCACATACTGGTTTGATTTCTACGCATCAGCCTCTAATGGGCAAACACTCTCAGGGTTAATCAATGTGTGAGTGGATGGAGGAGGTCTGCATGGGCCTCACAACCACACAGGTTGGGCTTGTGAGTGTGTGTTTGGTTTATCGTATGCAAGGGTGGATAGTGGATAGGTGGTTGGTGTGTGTGTGTGTGTGTGTGTGTGTGTGTGTGTGTGTGTGTGTGTGTGTGTGTGTGTGTGTGTGTGTGTGTGTGTGTGTGTGTGTGTGTGTGTGGAACAGGGGTCCTACTATTGTGGCCTCTAGCCCTCTCTGATTGCACTGAGATGAGGTACTATAATGCAGTGTTTGAAGGTTCCCAAACCCTTTCATGTCAAGGACCCCCAAATTGATATTTACTCGGCCGCGGACCACCATTTTTAAAGATGGCCCCAATAAGGGTAGAGTTTTTACGGATCTTCCAGTGATTCCGAAACATATATTTCATGGACTTAATATACAACATACATTTCACAGCGATTTATTGGCATTCTTCATCCCTGGTAACCCAGTGTATAGACCTATTGTAAAACCAAATGGACCCCTTTGGGTCCAGAGTATGTACAATTGGAACCAAATGGAGTTATAGAACCTAAGGGTCCATTTGTTTCCTAACTATCATTACTTCGAGCTTCCTCAAGTTCACTTTAGGGACCCATGCTATAATGTTCTATGACTATGGGAGAAAGAACTGTCAATTGTGATTGTCTATAGTGACTTCAATACAAGTGTCATTATAAGGTACAGTAGGGGGTTTCACTTCATTCTTGTAATTGTGTTACCCTGCGGTAACCATATTGACTTTTTAAAATATCTTTGCTGTCAGGTCTATTTTCAATAGTTAAGAAATAATGCTAACGACAAAGTGGGGACTGTGGCGGCTTGCATGGTTTCACTCGCTGGGCTTGCCTTGTCTCCTTTCCAGGAAAGCTGAGACCTGTTCTGTTGTGGCTGTGGCCTGGACACTGCGGTTGCCGGATTGAGGTCTTTATATCCCACAGGAGGGTAACCAAACAATTCCGAGAATGTACCTACAGACTTCTTGATGGGAAATATACAGCATTGGCAGCATAGCTCGACCCGCATTTGACTGACATGAAAGGGGAAGTATACATATACAGTCATAGCCCCCTCCCATCCTTTCAACTTATACAGACACGAGTGATCTCAGCATGGTGGTCATTGCGGAGGCGGGGGTCCGTCTTTGTTTTTCCGAACTTAAGCTTGAAGAATCATCTTAACGTCAGAGAGATAAAAAAGCCTGACAAATGTATTTGTCTGAATAATCTCACTGTCGTACTTTTACAGGTCGAACAGTCGATCACGGAGTGTAATCTAAGACTCGAGCTCCTTGAAAAATGCTAAGTATGGCAGATATGAGTGGAGCCCAGATTGTGAAAGCTTTAAAATGCAGTAGACGGCAAGCCTGCTGTGTGGCCCTGCTGCTCCCAGGGAGTTCTAAACAGATAATACATCTTTCTCCATAAATGATGAGTATGCTCTCTCTCTTTCTCTCTTTTTCTCTTTCTCACACACACACACACACACACACACACACACACACACACACACACACACACACACACACACACACACACACACACACACACACACACACACACACACACACACACACACACACCCCTCCTCATGGCATGCTGACTGTGTTTACCTCAGCCCAGACGCTACTAGGCTATAAAGCATGGTCATCCTCCAGAGCGCCCAGGCCAGCCATGTACTCCATATCTGCCTAAGAAAGACTCCTGCAGTCTGGGTAGAGACATTGGACCGAGGGCCCCCTCCACTGGAGAGCATGCATGTTCAGTGGGGAGGGAGACCTGCAGCCTGTTAACTGCTTTACTTATTCCATGCTTGACTTTATCCAAAGTGTCAGTGATGATGATCAGTTATAGCTATATCCAGGTGACACAGAGAGAAATACAGGGGTGGCTATATATACCCTATATATACCACCGGGCTGATTTAAATGTTTTTGGTCAGCGAGGTTAGATTTGTTCTTATACTGAAGATAACCGTTGCGCGCGCACGTGTGTTTGTGTGTGTGTGTGTGTGTGGGTGGGTGGGGATGGGGGGTATGTGCAGGCGCGTGTGTGTGCGTGTCTTTGGCCGCATGTGTCACTTCGATTTGTTTTTGTCTTTGTATCTGTGTGTGTCTCCTCCTTATATGAAATAATAATTGCCTGAACTGAAAGTCTGTTTATTAACCTTTAGTGGAATCTCTGTGGTAGCAAAACAATAGCCTCAGAAAGGCGTTGATGTGTTTACAAAGCTACGTTAAAGACAAGCACATGAATGTTGTACACTATACTGTAGATAGGACTTAATACTCAATACTTTCTTGATAATATACAATATATTATTTAAATGAACTATCAAATGTTTAACTATATTTCACTACTTACTATTTATTAATTGTGCCATTTTTTATTTTCATGTTGAGTTGTTTTTGCAATTATTTAGTACATTTAGTGTATATCATTAACAGGGTTGGGCAGTAACTAATTAAATATTACTGTAATATTATTACCATTACCTGAAAAAGTAAAGTAAATATATTACTCTGTCAAAATGTGTAATAAGTAATAAGTTACTGCCAAAATATGCCTCAATACTTTTGAGCTTGTTGCATGTGAAAACAGAACAGATTTACAAGCTATCAACAGATAACAACAGATGCACTGTAGTTTGTAGATACTAATCCACCACAGCATTCTGCACACATGACCTACAGTATACAAGTTATCGCAGTTGTTCACAAGTTTTCACTAAATAGATTAGATTGTGTTGTACATCACTATAACTTTGCGGGTTGGAGGGGAAAAGTAACATTGCAATATGTTTATTCTTTGATTTAAGTAATAAGTAAAGTAATATTATTACAACGTACTTTTTTATAAGGGGTCATAAGTAAAGTAAAGATATTGCTCTCCTAAGTAATATTGCCACATATTGACTTGTGTGGGTTTGACAATGGGGATAGGTTAATATCTGCACTTTTAAATGGAATGACATGATTCTGTACTTTAACTCAACATATAGTGAAAATATATTTTCATGTTTGGAAATATTAATGAAATTGCTTAAATGCATACTGTACAAATATTTTGAATGTTGTAGAGTCCCTCCCAAAAAAACAATAAACAAACAAACAAAAAATCTACAATCCCACAATGTGTAAAATTGTATCGGCAATTTTCACAGAATGTCTGTCTATTACGGTATTAAGAAATTGCCAGAACAGACCTTCAGTTATACTGGGGGATCTATAGCTCCTAGCCAACGGCATTTTCCTGCCTAATGGAGGATGTCTGTGCTACAGGCTGTTTGAGTATAAAATGGAGCGTCTCCCTGCATGTGCGTCTGCCCCACGGACCCTAAATCCCGTCTGGAGTCTCCATTGTTCTGTTCATAGTGTATTAATAATACAGGAGAAGCATGCAGGCGTGGCTGATCCACGTTCACCTCAGCAGCTTTTTGTTCTCCTGTGGAAAAATTACAATAACGGATGTTCTGTATATCTGCGTGGGCGCAGGGTGCTTTATATCAGCGGGACGACGTCTGTCTGTGTGGTTCTCTCTGTGTTCGTGTGCGTGTGTTCTCTTTCTGTGCACGCCATCTATACCTGCATGGAGCGTGGCGTGCGTGCGCATGCTCATACACAGTGTGTTTCCTCCTGCGTGTGTGTGTGTGTGTGTGTGTGTGTGTGTGTGTGTGTGTGTGTGCGTGTGTGTGTATGTGTGTGTGTGTGTGCGTGTGTGGTGTGTGTGGCCCCGTGGCGGCGCGGGGGCGAGCGGCCCGCTCGGCCGGCCGTCGGTCCGTTCGTTCGTTTCGTTTTCAGGGCAGTGTTTATGCTAAGGCTGTGATTAACACCGACCAGGTGCTCTGTTGGCAGAGGCGTCCGGCCCGGCCCCGGCCCCGCTCTCTTTTAGACACTCACACATTTTCCCCGTGGCTGGGCCCAGTCATCCATATTTACAGAGCTGGACGCGCCAACACGCTGAACTGTTGACCACCATTTATTCTGGGACTGTCTCATAAACGATGCTTCTCCTCGCTCGGAAAGAGGGGGGTGGGGAGGGTAAGGGGGGACATGAGAGAGAGAGGTGTGGGTGGAGGTAGAATTCCACAGTGACACGGGGTGTTATTCAGCAGCAGAGGAAGGTGGAGTAGGAGGAGTCTGGTAGTGAGTGGAGGATGGAGAGAGACAGAAGGAGAGATGTGGGGAGGAGACGGAGGGGGCTGAGCTGCATGTGAAGCTCCCTATAGGTGTGATGGTCCGCTTGAGGAGGGAATGAGCTGAGGATGGATGCCGCAGACAGCGTTCAGACGGCGTTGAGCATTTCATTAACCCTATCTCCCCTGGTCTAGACAGGAAAGGCCGGCCGGGGCCCATGCAGAGCAGACCCCTGCCCGCCCGCACAACAACCGCTGCCCTGTGAGGGCGAGCTGTATGGTCAGGGCTGGGTATACATACTGTATATATACACCAGGCGAGCTGTACGACTCCCCCGTGGGACTCACCCGACTCCCCCCGGGTGGGTGGCGAGGAGCCTTGTTTTTGTAGTGCGGTTTGAGTACAGTACTGCCCCCCGTGGTCGTGCCCGCTGCCCACCACCACAACCCGCTCTAGTGCGCACGCACACATGTGAGCCTTTTTTCCGGAATGGCCTCTGCACGCTTGCCGTCCGAGAAGGTGCAGGCCGCCTCCTCCTCCTCTCCAGAGCGCTCTCCTCGCACGCCGAGTGAGTGAGTGAGTGAGCGAACCGAGCACCTCCTCTGCCTCGGCACCCTGATGGGATCCAGAGCCGACTAGATGTCAGGCCTGGGTGCTGAGGAGAGACAGGGAGAGGTGAACAGGAGGCCACGGCACACACAAACCCTGCATCTTCATCTGACACCAAGGGTGTTCAACAGCGGCCGGTAGTTTGGTGCGCAC
>CM076966.1:19275563-19323063 GCA_039105355.1 Benthosema pterotum | reverse complement strand
TCCCCAGAAAGCAAAATAGGATGGAATCAACGTTGAAATATGGTCAGGCAGAAAATTGAATCCACGTTGAAGCCTGACATTGAACTATCATTGAACGTGGTCGCCTCCGTCAATGTTGATCCAATGCTAGGTTTTCAACCATAGCTGATGCTATACTGATGTTGATTCAACCATCTTCTAAATTGGGATCTAAATGTACATTTTGGTTGATTTTACATTGAATCAATGTTAGCAAATCAATGTTAATTCAACCAGTATTCAACTAATATCTAAATGGTAATCTACATGTAGTTCTGGCCCCTAGCTCCACTGCTTCTATGATTCTCCCTTGCAGGGGAGCTCTGTGATAGACAATGTAATCTCTGGGATGAACCTCCAACCAGTCTCTCTTCTGGAGTGGAGATATAAGAACGTTTTATCTACTCACCAAAACAAACACTTGTGTGATTAGAAAGACTACTTTCCTTAGGGGATGCACTGAGCCCACCACCACATGTAGTAGTTTTTCAGCAGGTAAAAAGAAAAGTATTTACCAAAAAGTGCATTTTATCCATGTGGCTCCATGTTTTCACTTAGGAAAGTAGCCTAATAACACAAGCCACGTTTGTTTTGGTGAGTAGATAAAACGTTCTTTATATCTCCACTCCAGAAGAGAGACTGGTCAGAGGTTCATCCCAGAGATTACATTGTATTTCACAGAGCTCCACTGCAAGGCAGAATCATAGAAGCAGTGGAGCTGTAGACCAGAACTACATGTACATTTGAGATTAATATCTAAACCCATTAGTTATTTTGAGTCTACACCATACTTATTGTTGGCAGATGATCTGTATTAGATTGTTCAAAATTACCATTCCAAAATGAGTAAACAAAGTTAAAATGACAACATTACTGTATATTATTTTTTGGAAAACCTATAGAGCAAAGCCGTTCAAGTAGATCAGGGGTGCCTAAAAGGTAGATCACACAGGCTGTGTAATGACAGTCCCCTAAAATATATAACCGTCAACTCAAACCCCAAATACCTTCTTTCCAAATATTAGTAGTTGTACTGTATATACACACACACACACACACACACAAGAAAACAGTGTAATTTTTTAAACATTATGTTCTTTCAGAGCGAACTTTATTAACTCAAATCACTGCTTCTATGAGGTCCTGATACAATTTTTTTTCCTTTTCTGATCAGGAAAAAGAAATCTTAAAGTCAACCAACCAGGAATAGCAGACTCCACATGACCCAACATGTTATTTACCTGCCACAGTGTCAACCCTTTGTCTGACATGTAGTTACACTGGCATTTACCAACACATTTACCACTGGTATGAACCGATAATGACAAATCAGGGACAATACTGATACTTTTCTGAAACCGATATGGCCCACTAATGGCAATACGACAGATTCGATACGTTTTTCCGATATTGATACAGTATCAAGACACCCCTAGTACTTATAATTTCTATAGACCTGCGCAGTGACGTCACCGCCCCTGTTCCAGAAACGGATTCCCCATTCATTTTTCTCATAGACTTTTCAAAAAGAATTTATATTAAGACGATTACGCCACGGACAAGGCCAACTCGGCCAAACTTTTGGAAAAATAAAATAATTTCTAAGATGAAAAACGAAACAAAAAGTCTTGTAACCTGCCATTTTTACTTCTTGCTAATTAGATATTATATGACAATATTGTGTTTGTTGTCATGATTTGTCACGACCCGAGTTGGCTTTGGCCGCGGCGCAATCGTGTTTTTATTAACCATTTTCGAAAAGTCTATGAGGAAAATGAATGAGGAATCCACTAGTGGAACAGGGCTGGTGACGTCACTGAAAAGTCTATGAGGAAAATGAATGAGGAATCCACTAGTGGAACAGGGCTGGTGACTTCACTGAAAAGTCTATGAGGAAAATGAATGAGGAATCCACTAGTGGAACAGGGCTGGTGACGTCACTGAAAAGTCTATGAGGAAAATGAATGAGGAATCCACTAGTGGAACAGGGCTGGTGACGTCACTGCGCAGATCTATAGATATTGGGGCTTTGTTCGGAGTCTCCAGTCTCTTCAGCTGTTTCATTAAACAGAAAATGCAATTTTCAAGTTGGGATACCGATTGTATCCAATCACTGCAGAATGAATGCAGCCAGGAAGATGAATCCAAATCAACATTGGCACGGAGACGCCATCCGTGGTGTTGTTCTGGCAACAACACCACAGGGAAATTCCTCCCCATGTCAACCAATTGGGAGAATAAAAAAAAAAGTCTATTCCCTGGGACTACATATTTTCAGATGGGACTGGTTGACCTGGGTTTGTAGCACTCCATGGGGCCGCTTGCACTGGGTTTGGGGCACTCTGTGGGATGCATCCGTCCTGATCTAGCGCATAACGCAGCCACTGCATGACCGTTTCGCAGTAGTCCTTTTCAGTGAGCTTTGGGTCAACCTGCCGAGCGAACAGCAACTGAAAGACAAAGAGACAAATAGGAGGAGGAAGGTACAATTTCTTGTTAGCATCATACACCACTTTATTACAACATAACATTTATTAAGTTATTGCATTTTATACATAAAGAGCAGAGAGGATGCAATACTGTAATAGTTGGATTTAAATTCTGTCCCTACTGTATGCCTAGATACACTCTGAGCATAGTCTGGAACTGTGTTGAAGTTTTATTTCCCAGTGGCAGTCTTCCAAGTCATGTCCCATGCATACCCCCCATTATATTCTGAATCACCAGCAGTCAGGCCTCACACCCTAAAATTATGAAGTAGTTTGCAGGCAAGGAAGCTCACCAAACATGCATTGTTGTAGTGCTGTGTTCTTGAAAGCCTTCTTTTCTCCACACCATTTGTCACTCTTTCCAGCCCAATTGCATCCACTGGCCCGGCCGTTGGTCATGGAAGTCGCCAACATCCGTCTGATCATGTTCTCTGAAATGGTGCCTCCTACCATAACCATGCAGGCGAGCAATCTAAATCAGAGAAAAGAAAATGAAGGCACTGAATTATAAACAGCATAACAGCACTTTTTTTTAACAACGAGCAACCAACTGGCAGACATGGGCTGGAATAACCGTGTTAAACTACAGTAAGCCTCTTGTCCTAATTTTAGTCATGTCCATACGTAAACTGTTTCTGAACAATTTCAAAACGCTTAATAAGAAGCAAATCTACAAGCTCTGTGGCATGATTTGAACTTGTATCCTAGAATATGTGCTCAAGTAGCCAAAGGGCTAAACATATTTTCCCCTGAGGTAAACAACCAAGGCCACACTGACTGAAATGACCTACCGGTACATTTGATGAATTGCAATTCAGTCTGTCAAATTACCATCTTTCAATGAAGTGATTCTACCTTCAGTAACGACTCTGCCTCCTTGAAGTCCTGTTGATTTGAGAAAGGGAGCACATGGGTTTCTGGGGTTGTTGAAGATGGTCTCCTCCAACACGTTCTTCATGAACTTCACATCTCATGACAGGTCCTGAACCACCACAAGCACTTCAGCCAAAATAATAAAAAATGAAAATGAAAATAATTAAGTGAGAAAAAAGACTTAAGCAATATTATATAAATTAACTGTTACTGTACAAACTAAAGTGCTCAATCAACGGCGTGAAGTAAACAAATAGGTAATCATCCAATAGAGATCTAACCTCACACAAACAAATCAGAAAATGTCTACAAATGTTAGGTAACATTCACATACCATTGCAACCATGACTAGGCCTCGAATGCAATGGATCATCACACTGGTGGTACCCTCTGAAGTCTAAAGGGAAAAGGAAAAAAAAGAGAGAGAGAGAGAGAGAGAGAGAGAGAGAGAGATAGAGAGAGAAAATAAATATACAGAGAAATCCTGGCATCTCAGCTGAAACACACGGTTAGAAATACAAACTTTGAAGTTATTAGCAACTATTGTATATAGAGTATGCCATATAAATGTATCATGTACAACTATACATGCATTATTCATTTTGTGACTTTAATTGTAAGTCATGAAGGCTTGGGATTGACTGGTGTTCATCTTGCTATGCATACACATGACATTGAAAAGTCAACTGTTGCATGCATGATAGCTCCACACAAGAACACCAATACAAGTTCACTTACTGCTATTAATCAGGAGTCTACAACTCTTCTAAATAGCTGTGACTCATGCCATCCAGTGAACCTTAAAAGGTATACCAGAGCGAGAGTTTGAAATGCTACAAATCATGTTCAACAGTTATCCAGTTGGCATTCTAACATTAATAGCAACATACCAGTAACTGTAGGCTCTAGGCCTTGGCTGCACAGCTGGAGACTTCCCAGACTTCAGCATCTTACGAGACTGGCTAGATTTTGGGGTCTGGCCTACAATATTTTAGTTGACATGTTATTCAAAATGTATTTATTTTGGGCTATTTTTCAAATTAAGGTTACTCATTTTTTGCTGTTATAATGGCACGTGTGCGCGCGCGTACACACACACACACACACACACACACACACACACACACACACACACACACACACACACACACACACACACACACACACACACACACACACACACACACACACTTATATATTTTACTGTAGCAGTTCCAAAACTACTAATGTAAATCAAATGCATTGCATCAATACCAGGAAAACAAACCAACATATACACAATATCAAGAATGATACACATGTAATAAAATGTAGTTAAATGTAGTTATGATAAAATGCGTATTAGGCTACAGGCCCACAGGCCACGCAGAGTTATTATTTTAGCTGTACTTGTAAATAATTGCACCGCTATTCGAGTTACCGTATACACTAGGGACATTCCTAACATCAGTTTCTACATGCTGTGCTGGGGACCCCTACTTGACATTTCTAACACCATTTTCTACATGTGGGGGACCCCTAGCCCTGTTCCATTGCGTGGAACAGGGAAGGGGACCCCCTACTCGACATTTCTAACCATTTTCCACATGTTGGGGACCCCTACTCAACATTTGTAACATCCGTTTCTACATGTTAGGGACCCCTACTCGACATTTGTAACGTCAGTTTCTACATGTTGAGGACCCCTACTCAACATCTGTAACATCAGTTTCTACATGTTGAGGACCCCTACTCAACATCTGTAGCATCAGTTTCTACATGTTGAGGACCCCTACTCAACATTTCTAACAAAACGTTGGTGTACTAAAAATGCTTGGTTTACAATGGGGCTCTATGGGCTGGCATGTAGACTATACCAGACGTAACCAAAACATATATTCCCGTCGTGGTTCAGAATGGAAATAAAGCAAGGGAGACATTATTTCCTAAGGCCTACTTAATACATTAACCACAACTACCTGCCGTCCCCTGCGCCAAACTTATGTACACGAAGAGTTATAGTTTCCATTATTTAATTCATCTTTTGATGCGAACGTGTCGTTTGGTTGCATTTCATTTGGGACAAATGGGCGCGGCCATTTTGTGAAAGAAACAAGCCCCGCACCCATTCTATTCGAATGGCATTGGGTCAGATTCTACCCCTCAATGTACCTTTTCCTGTTCGGTAAGAGTCATCCAATGTGCACGCTTTTGATTGGCTCACTCGCACGACATCATTCAGTACCAAAGCACGCGATTGGTCCGTTTGATTTAGCGCCTATAGCTCGTACAGCAACAGGAAAATAATAATAAAACATCGAAAGGTTTCAAAACACATGGAAATATTAATTAACGTAATGCTTATAGGTCTAAGAACACACACTGAAACCATACAGACCCACTTGTACACTTGTTGAGTTACAATAATAAGGATATCATAGCGAATATTCATCAATATTTCACGCATTTATCTATCAAGTTGCAGCCTGCCCTGCAGCATAAGCACAACACAATGGAGTTATTCTTCCAGTAAACACGTTTATGATTAAAGTAAAAATTTCAAACTTACTGCAAAAGTCCTCAGGATAGAGTAGTATTTTGGGTTTGTAGAGAAAGAAGCAGTAGCAAAACTCCATCAAAACAAACTGAACTCCTGAGACTCTGTGTGTGGTTGGCAGTTGGGACATACCACTCGTTTAAAAAAAGAGGGGGGGAATTGGACCAGTCCACTCCTGTTATTGACGTTTAAGGAGGAGGAGGGGTGGGGGGTTGATGAACAGCATCTGTAGATTCAACGTTGGTTAGACATTGGCATTTCAACCATTAAAATTAGATCACTAAACAACATTGATTCAATGTCATCTTTTCAATACTGGATGATTGTCTAGAATTGGATGATTGTTTGAAGGTTGATCCAACATCAATCGTCGATCTCAACCAAAAAATCAATAATTATGACCATAAATCAACATAGAATTAACATCTTTTGCTATCTGGGTCTCTCTCTCTCTCTCTCTCTCTCTCTCTCGCTCTCTGTCTCTGCCACTCTCTCTCTCCCTATCTCTCTCTCTCTCGTTCTCTGTCTCTCTCTCTCTCTCTCTCTCTCTCTCTCTCTCTCTCTCTCTCCTCTCTCTCTCTCTCTCTCTCTCTCTCTCTCTACACACACAAAGCATGCATCAATGTACCGGTATGTGTGGTGTGAGTGTGTCTGTGACCTGGTGCATGCGTGACAACTTTCAGATCATAGGCAGGTTGCTATGTCTACAGGGCTCGAGAACACACACAAAACAACACAACACAACCAAGAGCAGCTATCTTTCTCTTAGCCTACCTTTAGTCCAGCCCTTTGCAGAGGGTCTGGATGTTCAGCACCAGACCCCCCCCCCCCCCCCCCCTCTCTCCCTCTCTCTCTCTCTCTCTCTCTCTCTCTCTCTCTCTCTCTCTCTCTCTCTCTCTCTCTCTCTCTCTCTCTCTCTCTCTCTCTCTCTCTCTGCCCTCCCCTGTGCTCTAAATGTTATCCTTTGGGCTCCTAATTGCCTGTAATTTGCTCGTTGAAAGAATCCCCAGCTTGTCTGGGCCTAGTGACGCGGGGTAACCCGAGATCCCCTAGGGGGGAGGTTGAGGGGAGGGAGGAGGGGAGGAGATGAGGAGCAAGGGGGAGGAGGTGGATTAGGAGGGCAGGGCGCAAAGGTGAGGAGGTGGCGTGGACGATTGGACCAACGGATAGAGTTGTACACGTTAGTCTTTTGTAGCTACAATTACATATGTATTGTATTGTGTGTCCTCTGTGGCCCAATATGTGAGTGGGCCCTGGGGTGCATACACTTGTTAGGCAAATTAATAGTCTGACAGGTATTAGCCCTACAACACTGTCACTCCTGACATGCATGCACGGCCGCTTTCAACTCGCACCATGGCTCCCGACACAGGCACATCTTGGGTAGGGGTTTAAATCCATTCTAATACATTTACCCCATAAAAAACTGCACTATCCACATGTTTCACACATATTTAATACATAATACAATGATTTCAAATCAATTAATTGTATTGTATGTCATTGTAGTGTTCCCTATTGCCAATTCCCTATGAACCAATATCGTCTTATCGTCAACCATGTATCATGATACGTATCGCTGTTAACATGTATTGTTACAATTCTAGTTTTTAGGTTTCTTCTTGCTATCTACAATATACAGTATTGCGAATTTTTATTTTTTGTAAAATCGCAATAAATATTGACAGATTTTCAGAAAACTTTAAGTCAGGATTTAGAAGGCTTTTCTTTTTAGAATCGGCCTCATGTCAGTCAGTCCTGCTGTAAATGGGTTGAGAGACATGGGAAAGCAGTCAAAGAACAGAAGGCCAGTCGGAAGTTTATTATAGTTTAAATTGTGAGGACGTGATAACATTATACCACTGCTCACGGCTACGGCACTCCACTTAGCATCACGCCAAAAATAGTAACGATAAATACATGATTTATGGCATAACTGTTTGTGTATTAGGGCTTAATTATACACAGACTGGAGCCACTTGTGTACTGTCGCCATTTAGAGATAATTATTTCTGAATATCTCTGAGGCTCTGATACCAAGTTACCTTCAGATCTACAGTCATTATTCATGCTTGCCGTTTCTTCTTATTTTTTTTTAAATACCCAAACTCTACTGTAAACTATTTTCTCTTTCATTTATCGAAAGAATATAAAGAAGGGACATTGTGTTCTCATGTCAAAAAAGCTCCTTGGTATTGAATTGAACTTAATTGAATTGTCAATTCTTTACAGTGATGCACAATGCCTTGTTTGTTGTATTTCCCTTCCACATCTGTTACAAATGTTATTAATTAGTGAATCACCGATTATTTGATGTCAGAAAATGGCTAAAAATGCATTTTCTGTCTATTCAGTTTATCTTGCCGAATAGTGTATGCAATTTATGCATTCAAAAGTGCAGAATAAATGTTTTATGAACCAATAATACTGATTATTATTTAAGTTAGGTTTTGCCAAAATCGTGTGTTTTGCCAGAATTAGGCTTTAAAAGTACAGCAATGAAGATAAAATGTAATATTAATTTTATCGGCTATTCTGTATTTGGTTTTCGGCCAAGAATTTTGCTTTTGGTGCATCACTATTATTATAGCCTCGACACCCAGGCTTTCATTTTCGTTCGCCTTGCGCGAAAACGGAAAGCCTGGACTAACGCACGTTGGAAAGTGGCCTTCAAGTGGGAGTGAACCTTCCGGGGTGGGCGTCGCTCTAAATAATGTGACGTAGAACAGCAGTGGATGGGCGCAGGAGGGGCCGGGGATGACGACACGTTAGTGAGATCAAATCAGAGCGCAGCACTTCCGCCGTGTGGATCCCACGACACCCCCGCCCCCCAAGGCCAAAATCATTGAGGGCTAGACCAGGCTACTATTATTATTATATACAATAATCAGAGGATTCTCAAATTGAGAATTATTTTTTTTAATTTGATGTCAATCAGCAACTGTAAACTCTTGAACACATTGAAGAACCTTAACCTAGATACAATACGTATGTTTTATTGCAGTACTTTGTCATATACAACCCTGTCCATGAAATAATTCAGTACAGAGCCACACTTTTCGTTTTTAACACAACCACAGCCTGCCTGTGCACACACACACACACACACACACACACACACACACACACACACACACACACACACACACACACACACACACACACACACACACACACACACACACACACACACACACACACACACACACACACACACACACACACACTACTCTGATTAGTGTAGTGTGGTCTCATGAACAGGATGTAAGGTCTTGATTGTTTGCTTTAATTTCCTGTGGTAAGAGATGATGAGCGTTTGCTTGCCTGCCAGCTCCGCTGTGCACTCCTGTGTGTCACCCTATAGACATTCAAAACTACTCCTGTCTCTCCCTCCATGTTCAATGTGTCCTTTTCCACCTCAACAAAACTCTTGTCTCTCACCCTAGCAGTTCAAAATGTCAAGGGATTGCAGAATGCAGATACTGTTGAAGTGCGTCCACATCTTTTAATCCAGTGCTTCATAAACCTATTCCTGTGAAATACTCCCAAACAAAAACGATTTAGTGGCTGGTGCATAGGGGGGGCGCCAAGCAATAAAGTGGAAGTGAAGCCTCCTCCCCATGCACTTACTGCTGCCTGCTGCATAGCATAGCTTGCTGCTTAGCAGACATGGAAATAAAATATATTCTAAAATATATTTTGTTGAACAGAAATGCCAGCTTCCTTAATACTTAGATTTGGGAGGTGTATTTCCAGACTGTATAGCATTCAAAGATTGTAGAATATTTCACAATCACATCATTCTAACTTGTTTTTCTTGCGATCCCCCAGAAAACCATGAAGAACCCCTGAGATAACCTGGACCCCAAATTGATAACCTGTGCTATTTTTTGGCCAAGAGAAGACACCAGTTGTCCTCATATTCCACTAGACAGTGTTCCAATTATAGCATAACTTTCACACAAGCCACTTAGGCAGCTGTGTATGTGCCCATGCAGCACCTGGCTAAACCTCTGAGAAGTGATTGAGGGCCGGCTTATCATCATACGTCCTATACATATCACATTCCATGCTTAGCCAACCAAACTGTCACAAATGTCTTTCCGACCAATGACATCATCGCTTTTCTGTCTACACTTTTGCCTTCAATACTTGTGTTTACACAAACATGGAAATGCTAGCACACAATGGACAGGACATGGTTTGCATTACGTTGTTAAAGAGGCCAGACTTAGGTTGACATCCCATGACAATTATGAACATTCCCACAGCCTCAAACATGGGAAGTCATTCATTTGAAATGAACAAAATAAATATGCGTTGACTACATGCATGGGTGGGCGCAGTAGCGTTAGACAATGCTATGTTTACAGGTGCTTTACTATTATCCTGTTGTTTGTACTTTCACTTTGGTATTTATTTTGATGCCAATACCTTTATGTTTATTCAAATAAAATTTGAACAGGACTTTTACTTGTAACGATCCATCCATCTGAAACCGCTTATCTGGAATCGTTACACGCAGTTCCAACAGACATTTCCAGTCTTTCCAGAGCAACATTAGCAGCTTCCTCCTGGGGGTCTCCTCCCAGTGGGACCTGCAATGTGGACCTTAGCAAGATGCTTGGAAGGCATCCTTATTAGAAGCCCAAACCACCTGAGCTGAATCTTCTCCAAATCGAGGAGTATCTTACACTCTAACATCTCTTACATCTTACATCTCTATCTCTAATAGAGAGGCCGGCCACCCTCATTTCGGCCACTTGTATAATCTTATTCTTTCAGTCCTGAACCACGCGCGAATATTTCTCGGTAGAGCTCAGCACTCTTTTTGTCACAACAGTGAATGTGGTACAACGACCGCGATACAGCTCCAGCTGTATTTTTCTTGTAACGTAGTATTTATATACTGTGGCATCGCTGGACTGGTCCTAATACCAACCATGGTCCACAGGCAACCACATTTACCTGCCTTTCATCTCCACATAGTTCTAGACAGTTAAATCCCTGAGTTTCACCCTGGAAGAAGTGTAAAAGTGGGCCTGTGTACTTCTGTGGACAAGGTGAACTCCCAGGTCGCCTGGCTCCATTTCAAACATACAGTAGATTACTGTGAGATTAGACTGCTCCCTTTCACGTGGGGTCAGCGTCTTCATGTTTGACAGTTGGAATCACAGGCAAATTGTGTCATTTCCTACTTGTTGCAGCTCTCGGTGTGTGCGTGCCGGCGTGGTCCCGTCCCACCTCCCCCCGCCCCATAGCCTGCCAATAGCTAGCAGGTAATTATGGAAGCAATTGTATTGTACGACCCATACACATGCCTGACGCTTATTAAAAAGCCAACAGTCCCTTTCTGTCACATAAGGCCGGCTTTTAATCTTCTGCGTGACTCATCTTGTTTGCATCGTTCAGCACGGCGTGGCGTTTTATCTTTTATTTATATACAGTGTATGCAGTTCTCCCTCTCCTCGCTCTTCTCTTCTCCGTCTCTGCCACTGTGTCTCTCTGTACAGGCCAGTCAGTCAGGGCAGCAGTGTGGTGTTCCTGTGGTTTGATCGCAGCAATGTTTTGGCCCAGCGTAGAATAGATCTGGTTTACAGTTTACATCAGCTTGTTTGTCTGTCTTCCTCTACTCCCTGGACCAGGGACCACCCAGGAGAATGGTGGAGTGGCACTATGCTTCTCTCTCTCTCTTTCTCTCTCTCTCTCTCTCCCTCTCTCTCTCTCTCTCTCTCTCTCTCTCTCTCTCTCTCTCTCTCTCTCCCTTTCGTTGTCTAACTCACTCCCTTTTAGTCTCTTTCATTTTTTCTCCCCTCCATGATGACATGGCTTCCCTCTTTTCCCCACGCATGCTCTCTCTCTCTCTCTCTCTCTCTCTCTCTCTCTCTCTCTCTCTCTCTCTCTCTCTCTCTCTCTCTCTGCCTCTCTCTCTCTCTCTCTATCACACACACACACACACACACACACACACACACACACACACACACACACACACACACACACACACACACACACACACACACACACACACACTGTCCAAGCGTCAATTCTCCCGCTTTCCAGTTCTGTCATTTTTTTCTTGCTTTTACCTTTCCCCCTGCTACTCTTAAACACCATAATTCCCCAAACAAGTTCTCTCTCTGCTTCTATTCATCCCCATCCCCTCCTCTCTCTCTGTCTCTAGTCTCCACTTCTCTTTGGTGAGTGTAGGATGTTTAATAGCAGGGCTGAGAGCTGCATGGAGAGTGGTGTCTTTTGGCAGGAACAGAGCCTTGTCCCATTCTGTCCTCTCCTGTCTCAACACACAAGCCACTGTTTACACTCCAGGGGTCATGGACTCTGGAGTCGCAGATACCATTCATATCTCTCCTGTTGAGACCCCCCCCCCCACCACCACCACCACCGCCATCATAATAACCAATCTCCTTGCTGCCACTGCAATACTTGGCATGGAAGGATGTCTCATCGCATAACTGCAATGAAACACTGGGCTTTTGCTGTTTTCACGGTCACTTTGGGTAAATAACTATTAGGCATGAGGTATGCTTTGATATGAGGAGTATACTGTTGTATGTAAAAAACTACACAGCTTGGAGAAAAAAACGTCTTAGGCTATTATATGTATGTTCTGAGAAATATGTGTTTTTCAAGGTAGGCAGCCGTTTCCTGGTCGCCCATGCAATGACTGATTTTATTTTTGAAAGAAAGTGGCACATTTATCCCTTTGGGGAAATGTTTTCAAAGTTGCCAGCAATTCCCTTTGTACTTTTTTCAGGCTCAATTGTGGAAAATTCATTCTCACATGTGTGCACGTGGGAAAGAAACTTTACAGTAGGCCTACAGTAGGTAGGGCTGTGCCCTGTGTAAAGTCACACATACACATGTGAGGAAAACAGCGAATCCATTAATTGAACACCCAAAATAGACTCCTTATGTCTGATTTATATACTTCAATATACATATTGCTGTATTGTATGATTTATACGTCACACAACACAACAAGCATGAATGAAAAATTGCCCTCAGAGTGAAATTTACTCTGGATTTTAACATGCAGAAGTAGTTTGAGCCAATGACAGAGTGTTACAGATCAGAGCTGACGAGAGGCCGGTGCAGTGGAATAGCCATGCAGCAGTGCCAGTAGAAACAAAGAGATGTTGTGCTTGGACGGACTTCCATGCGTCTCACTGTGATAGGTCCGGATGGGTGAGTGGAAGTGAAGGCGGCCTAATTGGACACTGACCCAACATGCAAGCTCGGCGTGATGTAATTTTGGCTCCGTCTATATATGGCGTTTCATCACTTATACATGCAAAAAATACGGTACATAATATGCGAGAGCAGAAGGCATACACACCGCTGGGGCTCATACTCACAGACTCCCACTCACACATACAGTTGTGTGTGCATTTGCTTATTTTGGCGCCGACTGTCTGTGGTCAAAGGATTTTTCCCTATGTAATGATGTAGTGACAAGTGCCGTGGACATGGAGGTGATTTGCCAGCTTGTAAATGTTGTGTAGTGAATTGTGATGATGAATATGTTTGTGATAGTCTTATAACACAAACACAGTACAGTGTGGTGAGTGTATTCAGTATGCAGTATGATGACGTTCGTTGCTGCTCAAAATGTCTTGCCATTAATAGTTGAACTATATGAAAAACGATAGATGTGTGATAGGTGCGCATATGCGTGTGAGCATAGCTATATAGGCATTCTACCGAATTGGTTCAAATTTTGGTCCCGCCCTGAAAAATGAATTTTTACAAACAATTAAGTAGTCAGACCTTGCATATACAAATATCATCTTATGATCTATTTAACAACATTTAAATAGAGCATATTGAGATGAAACAAAATGCAACCTATAAAATATATACTTTTTATGTCATGTTCTATTGGGGGGTGGCCGTCCCAAACTCTAACATCTAAATTTCAAGTCATGAAATCACATCTTAATGTTTTTTGTAATTTTAATGAATGATGTTTTAAGATAAATCACATTGACTTACCTTAAATGAAAGTAAATGAAAGAAATATTTTTCATGTAGATTGATTTTGTCTTTGTCTTGATTTGCTTTAAATTCCAAAACTTTATGTAAAAAAGCTGTCCCATGTTTTCATGTCAACCAAAACACATGTTTTAGTCCATAGCTGGAGCGTTGTTTTAGCCACACACCTACACTTTTCACCATAAAGTGACTTAGACTCCATGTTCATCATTGCAAAATGTTGAGAAGCTGGTGCACTTCAGTCTGAAATGAATGTCTTTCAAAGTCTTAAAATCAGTGACAGACTGTGTATTATTTTGGAGTGTCACTACCGAACCCATCATTTCTTCTTAAATTATAAACCTCGAGCTAAATGTGATGTTCTTATCCATGTATATCAGTAGAAAACTATTTGCTAGTCATATTTTGCAACGCATTGTAGAGTTAAGCTAAAAACTAGATGAAGTTATGATCAAGTATTAAGAAACGATATGATAATTGACCGTGCCATTACTAAATTTGTGTCCCTTCGATGTAAAGTAACATTAAAAAGGTTTTCAAATTAGCATGTATTTTTTCACTCATTTTTAAACTCTTGAACCATTTGATGGTTCATATGCTGTACATACTATATGCATGCTAGCCTAATTATTTGCATATATGATGCAAGGCATACCCACATTCACACACTGATATATGATGTATGCAATGTGGATTTAACATAAAAAAAAAACATTTATCTAAGATGCATCTACAGTATAACTGAGGTGCTGATGTACTGCCCTGGCAAAACACAGCTTTCTTCCCTGTCATGGCCGTATAGTGAATAAGAGAAGAAGGGAGAGAAAGAGTGAGAGAGGGGGGAACGTCTGGTAGTTGTCTGGTTGTTAGCACGTCATAGGCAATCTAATCACACTCATGGGACAAAAGGAGGGAACAGATCTCGAGAGCTCCCTAATTACTCATTTGTTCAGTATCTCCAGCCACTCAGCGGGGCTATAACTGGCCCCAGACTCAACCTTTTCCCCATGCTCTGACTAACTGCATGCACACACGCAATGCCCACACACACTAGATGTTTACTTGTAATCATGGCATTTAGTTACAATAATTTATCTCCTCGCGTACATGACGTGGAAAATACAAATCACTGCAGCCCATGCAGGGATCTCCTCGGAGCCAAGCTAAATGTCCCAGTCCTCGTCTTTCCATACTGTGACAGTGAATGCTCCAGAATAGAGTGCATGGATGTGATATATGCTTCCCCTCTGGTTGTCTTGGATAAGTACTTGGACCAAAACATCCATAGGCGATTTTACGCTCTCCCAGAAGGGGGGGGGACGCACACACACCGTTTTAATTTGTTTGTTTGTTGCAAACTATTGTTTTTCTAGCTACTATGTGATTTATTTACTCATTTTGGAACAGACAGTACTATAGCCATTTAGTAGGCCTATGTGTTTCATGTCAATGTCAAGCACGCAGTGTTCATTACAAAGCATGAACGGAATGAAAAATATACATTTGTATACATTATGAAATTACAATTGACAATTTTTTCTGCTTTTTTGGCCACCATGGGAGGCACATGCCCCCATGGCACCTTCCAAAAATCACCAATGAGCACATCATGCCCAAGCACTCTCTCTCTCTCGCTCTCTCTCTGTCATTCCTTCCACCCTTTCTAGTTAGTTGAGGCCTGCCATACTGTGGCTATACTACCGCCAGAGATTAGAATCCTTTGGACCAGGGAACGACAGCATTGGGTTTTAGGCTTGAGTCAGTGCTGGCCTTGCAGTCGATTAAAAGTTGAATGGATCCGGCTTGGCTCACTGATGCACACACACACATGCACACACGCACAAACTGCTGCCATGCAGGGCCGAGGCCTGGTATTGGTGGTGGGTCACAGGGTTAACATAAGTCAATTACCAAAACAGTTAAGGAGGAGACAGGAAGCACAATATTTACCACATGACGGCCAGAGCAATGTGCCACCACACACGCACACACACACACACACACACACACACACACGCACACGCACACGCACACGCACACGCACACGCACACGCACACACACACACACACACACACACACACACACAATCTAAATCTTAGGAGGTATTATGTGATTTTCACGTTCACTCAGACAAAGCTCCACCTCTGTATAGGAGAAGCCATATAGTGCCAGCAGAAGGGCCTGACGTCCAGCAGTGGTCCATTGGTTGAGTGGGTTAATGGGGGGTTTTACACCTGTGACGGTGACCAGCCACTCAGAATCAAGTATTGGACTAGCAGTTTTAGAATGAATATTTGTTCTGTTTCTAAAAGTTTTGATGAAATGAACATGGTGGGCCCTATTGCAAACATGTTGAAATGTACTGTAATTCTCCAAACTCTTAATACATACAATACATACAAATTTTAATCAGTCAATCAAACAATCAATCAATGAGTTGGTTGAGCAAGAAGCTGATCACCTAACTGTTACATGGTTTCCTCCGCTGCACGTTTGGTGTATGAATGTGTGAATGTAATGCACTATCATTGTAAAGCGCGTTGGATAAAAGCTACTATATACTGTATACCATTTGTAAGACGAGCTCCCCAACTGATGATTTTCACAGCAAATTTAGATTTGCTGTGAAAAACAGAACATTTATGTTAGTTTAGTGTTTTGAAGGCATTTTCATTTAGTCTTAGTCAAATTTAGTCAACTAAAATGTTTTAGTGTTAGACTAGTTTTTGTGGAATAAGTTAACTATAAATTTGCAGATGATTTAGGAGCGAGGCTGGCCTCGATGTTGTCGTAATGACTGATTTTAGAGTTAAAGCGATATTTCACTTTCACTTGGTCATTTTATCATCTACTCAGGCTCATGTGAACACCACAGACTGTTTATAAGCTGACTTGCTTGATTTAGTATTTACATGAGATTGACTTTAGCTGCCCCGCCCCCTCCTCACACAAACCCAATATACTGTAACTTAAAATTCTATTTCAGCCATGATAGATTAATGAAAAACACATTGTCCTCCTGTGAGGGGCGTGTAATTTAATCTAAAAATAATAAAAACATTGTTTTGGAAAATACCGCCACTTAGGCTCTACACCAGTGACAAAACAAACAATAAATTAAAAACCAAAAAATAAATTAAAAACATTAAAAAACAAAAAAAACAAGTGAAACATCGCTTTAAGCATGAAGTGACTTTTAGTGTCTTTTAGTTCTCTCTGCTCTTTAAGTCCCTGCTTTGCTTTTTTTTTTTTTTTTTTTCCACGTAATTGTCAATACATTGTGTCAATAGTTTTGGTCAGTTTTTATTTAGTTTATTTAGGTTTCTTGTGAAAAAAGGTAGTCAACAAGCATGTTTTTGTTAATCGATGAAATCAACACATTTGGCCATAGAGTGTGGCGTTCAGGGCTCTACAGTATATCAATATATTAATCTGTCAATATATCAATCTGTATCAATGAATTATAGAGTAAAAATACAATATTTGCCTCTTGTGGTGGAGTATAGGTAGCTCAAAATTGGACTAAAGTAAATTAAATTAATTTCGCCCACTGATGTATTGTTTGTTTGTGGGAAAAGATTTTACAGTAGTAACAAGACTTGGAGGCAGCTTTGTCAGGGCTCTAAGTGTGTGTGTGTGTGTGTGTGTGTGTGTGTGTGTGTGTGTGTGTGTGTGTGTGTGTGTGTGTGTGTGTGTGTGTGTGTGTGCGTCGTGCGTGCGTGCGTGCGTGCGTGCGTGTGTGTGTGTGTTTGGGTGTGTGTGTGTGTGTGTGTGTGTGTGTGTGTGTGTGTGTGTGTGTGTGTGTGTGTGTGTGTGTGTGTGTGTGTGTGTGTGTGTGTGTGTGTGTGTGTGTGAGAGAGAGAGACGTGTTTATATTAGGGATGCTTGGGGTGACCTTGGCGTGTGGCTGATGGGACACCGCGGGGGGTCTCACCATTTCCTGTTTATCCTCGTCATCCACGTGAATGTCAAACAGTTTACCTAACGAGGTACTCTCTCTCTCTCTCTCTCTGTCATCCTCTCACTCTGGCACACACGCGCAGGACACACACACATACACACACACACACACACACACACACACACACACACACACACACACACACACACACACACACACACACACACACACACACACACACACACACACACACACTTGCGGGCGTGCAAAGTGCCACTCTTAGACAGGAAGCAAATAGTTGGTTATGATGTGCTAAGTGCGCTAACATAAATTGATGTACAATGACAAGAGCACCCCTCAATTCACACAGGTGTGATTTTTTGTGTATATAATAGTAACTTTAGAAACCAGCCATTTTGGGGGGCACTAACTCCTCATATAGCTTTAACTGATGCACAGACATCAGGTGTATTTTTTTCTGTGTGAATGCAGTGTGAATACAGTGGTTGCGATATGTAAACCAAGCACATAAAGCAGGCAGAAATGTGCATCTGTCTGACCTAGTGTTGCTACGACCGGCTGTGCATCACACTCCATATATGGGTGCAACAGCGTCTTACTGGTATATTATATGGTGAGTCCACAGTGTCATTGGCATAGTATGTGAATGCCAAGCAGGATGGAAGTGTAAATAGCAGATCTACAAGATCAAGTATTCTGATTGATTGATATTAAACAGGTGCTAGCACTTTTATATACAGCTTAAATGATAGTTGCTTTTTCAAAAACCTTTGTCTTACAACATTTGTTTTAAAAATTCCATTGACAATGAAAAATAATTTGTTTTGTTACTAAAATAATACGAACAACAGAACATTTGTTGTAATCGGCACTCACTTCACGCAGGTGTGTAAAAAATTGTCAGCAATGGTTTGATAGTACACCTGTGCAGGCAGGCAGGCAGGCAGGCAGGCAGGCAGGCAGGCAGGCAGGCAGGCAGGCAGGCAGACAGGCAGGCAGGCAGGCAGACAGACAGACAGACAGACAGACAGACAGACAGACAGAGACATGCAGTGCATTTATAGATAAATGTTAACATCCTTGAGGTTACCTGGTGTGTGTGTTATATTATTCCATGAATTAACTCCTCAGTACAACCTCTATATCATGGGCAACAAGATGGAGATAGTTCCACACTCACTCCAGAGGACCACATTGCATATACTGTCGTAAATAGCAGATCTACAGTACAAGCTCAAAATGAGCTTTGAGCTTGTAGATCTTGTAGATTTTGTAGATCTTGTAGATTTTTTTTCTATATTTCAATTGGCATGCTGATTATTATGTTTTTTCTTTTTTTAACCCACCACCCAATGCACTACAAATGTATGGATTTCCCTGTCGTAAAGCCTTGTTTAGAAGCGACAGATCTCTAAAACCGGATGTTATTGTGAACGAAGTGAGACAGATAACTACTGTATATCATCCAGGTACAAATGTCTGTCTGTGCGTCACACTCCATAATTGGTCATGCCCAAATATGAAGTGTACATTGTATATGGGAAGTGAACAGCATTCGCTTCCCACATGCCAGTAAGACGCTGCGTGTGTGTGCACTGTGTGTTAAAACTGGAATCCAGACTGGCTACTTATATTTTATTATTAACCTAACTTGCAGGGCATGTTAAGTGAAGGTGAGGGCAGAATGTGGCCCCCGGGCCGCCAGTTTACCATGTATGCTTCAAATATGAATCACAATTGTGAAACGGATCACAAATGTGAAATGTGAAACGGAATGTTCCCTGGAGTGAATCCACTCTTGGAATACATTTACAGGGCAAGAACAATTAGGCTTAGGCCTGCATGTCATCTCTTCTATCTCAGATTTCAACATTATAAAGCATTCACCAGAGCTATGCATAGAAACACGACAGCTTCCACGTGTGTGCATGTGCGTGCGTGTGTGAGAGGGGTGGGGGGGGGTGGGGGGGGGGGTTGTGTGTGAACGGCTGAGGGAGTTGAAGGTAATTTGCTGCTCAGTTTTAGGGCTTTACTGGATCTGTCGTCTATCTGATATCTGCTGTCGGTCTAAAGCCCTCAGTGGGTGGCTTGTGTGCGTGCACGTGTGTTGTGTGTACGCATGTGTGTTGTGTGTGTATGCGTGTGTTTACGCGAGTGTGTGTGAGTGCATGCATGCACAGGATTGGACGTGCACCTGTTTGTGTTTGTGCGTGCGTGCGTGCGTGCGTGCGTGCGTGCGTGCGTGTGTGTGTGTGTGTGATAGTAGCACAGATTGAAAAGGTTTTTAATATTTAAAAGCCTTTTTTTTGTTTGGAGTATCAGTGTGTGTGTGTGTGTGTGTGTGTGTGTGTGTGTGTGTGTGTGTATGTGTGTGTGTGTGTGTGTGTGTGTGTGTGTGTGTGTGTGTGTGTGTGTGTGTGTGTGTGTGTGTGTGTGTGTGTGTGTGTGTGTGTGTGTGTGTGCGTGTGTGCGTGTTCACGTAGTAGAGTGGTGCAGTGGAGGGGTGGGGGGTGAGGGGGGTTGACCATTCTGAAGTTGTAGAGGTTTGGGGGCCTATATATACGTACCTAGGATAGAGCACAGCCCAGTCCAGCCTGCAGATAGCCAGCCATGCTGGCCCCAGGGCTGAAAATGAGTAGAGAAGAGAGGGATGCATGCATGCCGGGGAAGATGGGAGAGGGGATGATGGAGGGAGGGGGCCGTGCAGCCGTTTAAACAGATAATGCATGGAAGGATTAGAAGCCTAAATGGACTCCAGCGAGTCTCAGTGTCTGTAGGACAGACAGACAGACAGACAGACAGACAGACAGACAGACAGACAGACAGACAGACAGACAGACAGACAGACAGACAGACAGACAGACAGACAGACAGACAGACAGACAGACAGACATAGCACAGTCGCATGCAGTATAATCAAACACAGAGACAGACAGGACTCACATCTAGGCCTACTGCACCGAGCAGTGTTGCCAACTGCCAAAATCCAAAATGCACTAGTGGCAATGGTTTTCAACCATTTTCATACCAGGGCCCACTATGTATTCTGCATTTTAGTCACAGAGAACCACATTTGATGTTGAGTTTAGTCTCTCAGACTAATTTAGGAGAGATTTTCTAAATGTTTAGATTCTTGAAAAGTATGTAATTCAGATAATTTAACTCTTGAGATCATTTCATGATGTCAAGAGTTACAGATCTATAAAGGTCCATTTGGTTACCAATGGTCTTTTCTAGGAAGGAAGGATGACTCATGATCATTGGAGGAAATATGGTGGAAAAACGTGGGTTTTATCTCTGGCGCTTGTCAACCAATTTCGCCCAAACTCACCAGCAAAAAGCACTAGATTTTTTTTCACCGTTCTTTAGGGGGGTCTGGAAAAAAGCTAAATATAGCTGCCAATTTGGCAGCACTGGCATCGAGGAGGAGGAAAAGTAGATGAGGATGAAGGGGAGGCAGGATTTGACACAGATCATACCAAAGCAGGCACTGCAATCTTTACATTTCTTTATCCCCAGTGATCCCCCCTCCCACCCATTGTGGATGATAACTGTAAGAATAACACTGGTTCTGTTTGGACAATAAACTGATATGTGAGTGCGTGTATGTGTGTGTGTGTGTGTGTGGATGTGGATGTGTGGGTGGGTGGTCCTCGTGAGCGTATGTCTCAGGGAAGTCTTAGAGTCATAGTAGAAGTGAACTGTTGAAGGCCGTAGGCAAAGCCTGAATGAAATCACAACATGCCCCCACCTTCTCACCACTCCCACCACCACCAAAAAAGAGGAAGAGGGGAGAGGTGAAACACTGTCCCGGTGAGGCCGCTCAAAGGGGCCGGGGATACGGCCGTGCCCTTCCCCACAAAGCCCCTCATTCACAGGGGGATGCGAGGGGGGATCGGATCGGGAGGTACGCACATGGGTCGGCTTGCTTTGCCCAATAAAGATTTAATAGATTTAAATGGCCTGGCGGCCGAAGCCAAGTCTGAGTGGAGTGATGGGAGAAGGCCGGGATTCTTCAGAGCATTATGCCCAACCGCTGTTCCTCTGCTCTCTGAACGCACACATACTGTATGTTCATATGGAGCCCAGAAGGAACAGGGAACAGACTCAAGGCGTATATTTAGAGGAGGAGATTGGTCACACACATACAGACAGAACCTTATAGCCGGGATCGATCCAAAACACACTGTAACCCCCAGTTATTGCCATACATGTGGGGTTGGAACCAGACATACGTGAGAAGTCAGGGGAAAGCACAAGATATCAAATGCCAGAAGAGACGACAGAGCTTCTCTTCTGAGGTTTTCATTGGCCCCCGTTTGTAATTCAGATATTGCATGCTGCAGTATTATACAGTGTAGAGCCATTCAGATCATTTGTTGGTGTACTGGGAGGTGTAGCGAGTATTTCACATTAAAATTATTGATATACACAGTTGTTGGTGTTTATTCCCAGGTGAAAACCCAACCTCATTACTTGCGCGCGCAGAGCAGCATGAGCAGAGCAGCATGAGCAGAGCAGCATGAGCAGAGCAGCATGAGCAGAGCAGCATGAGCAGAGTGAGCGCAAGTACTGTGTTCGGTTCATGGTCGTCGATCCCTCGGGGGACTCCGATTGGCTGGTTTAGGGGATGACGTAACGGTCATCTCTCTGGTCACTCCCTCTGCTCACGCACAAGTAGGCCATGGCCTACTGAGTGCAGTTCTAGTTTTGTTTTGTTTTGTATAGAAATTGTGCTGGTGTAATGCAACAGTTGAGCAAGAAGAGAATTTAAGAGTAAAAGAAATGCCCCTGGTGTGCATGTATCTGTGTAATCACCTTTATCCTGGTGTTGGATCGCTGCCTTGCTTCTTCTCACCTTTGGCTGCAGACCTGATCCATCACTGAGGGACAGAGCGGTGGCTGTGGAGCCGCTGTGGAGCCGCCATGGGCCATGATAAGAGAGTGAGCATAGGGCAGAGGGCAGGGCGCACAGTGATGGATGTGCCAGTGCTGATGGGACTAGTTCTGATAAGACAACTTACTAATGCCCTCTGCAGGGAGGAGGGCAGCGAGTCCCCGAATGATCTTTCCTGCGCACGTGTGTGAGTGTGTGCGGCGTGCACATGTGTGGGGATGTGTGTGTGCATGTGCGCACAAACCTCATGGCTCCCATCTGGTCCCTCTAGGCCAATGGTTTTCAATCAGTGGTCCGGGGACCACCAGTGGTCCTTGAGAGAGTTCCAGGTGGTCCCCGGGCTAAGTGATGGAAAGTTGGTTAAGTCTACACAACTAAGATCAGTGGTCATTTTGATCTGTATGTTTGTTTTTGTTCCGTCTGTTTTGTTTCCCAAATCCAGCCTGGAATTGTGGACAAAATAGATTTTTAGTCTTGGGTCTGTGGGGATAGATTGTCATCAAATGGTTGTCGGTGGGTCAAATTCTGAATAAATAGTGGGCCCTTATCAAAAAGGTTGAAAACCAATGCCCTAGGCCACTGCCGCCATCACACCCCCACCTCCGCTTTTACACATGGAATGCTGGACTCTCTCCCTCTATGTCCTCTTGTATTCTCCAAACTCCTTCAACAAATCTCCTTTCTCTCTGACAGGCTTCACTCTCTCAGTCTGTCTGTCTCTTTGGATTTCCTGTGGCCCCGGGGCCCCTCTACATGCACCTCTCTCCTGGGACGGAGCTTGTCTTCCGCACACGCAGACAAACATGCAAATACAACACACACACACACACACACGCACACACACGCACACACGCACACACACACACACACACACACACACACACACACACACACGCACGCGCGCACACACACACACACACACACACACACACACACACCACACACACACACACACACACACACACACACACACACACACACACACACACACACACACACAAACAAGCAGCTCTGTGTGTCTGGGCAACTCAGCGGCGATAGGCATCAACTGCCAGGTCCACCATTTCCCTCTGGGGTCAGAATGGAAGAGATGCTGCCAATAAGGGAGATGAGAGGGGGGGGGGGTGTATATATGTATGTGTGTGTGTGTGTGTTTTCCCTCTCCTGTCAGTCATTCTTTTGTATATGTATGTCTACATGTGTCCCCAGACAGCTTATCTGTATTGGGTCTAAGTTTCTTTAGCATGAGAGTGTGTCTGTGTCATGTATCACTGAGTGCATTTCTGAGAGTCAGAGATTTGCCATGTCCACTAGAGGAATATGAGAGAGAGAGAGAGAGAGAGAGAGAGAGAGAGAGAGAGAGAGAGAGAGAGAGAGAGAGAGAGAGAGAGAGAGAGAGAGAGAGAGAGAGAGAGAGAGAGAGAGAGAGAGAGAGAGAGAGAGAGAGAGAGAACAGGCTTAGAGTACAAGTAGTGCAGAAGCTCTCGTAGCTGCAGGGCTGAAGCCATGCAGGCCAATAGTTTCCAGATGGTCTCTATTCACCCTTACTTCTGCTGTATGGACCACTGTCCCTCGCCCGCACGCACATGCTCACACTCACACAGACCCACGCACACGCAAACTCATACACGCACACTTGCGCGCACACACGCTTACACAGACGTTGGTATTACAGTACATTGGTATTGTGAGACCAGAGAATTAGACAGGATAGCAATTGTGTCATTTTAAACCCCAGCACAGGCTAGACCTAAACATGCCTAATCCTAACCCTATAAGCCCGAGATAAAACCATTCAATATGAAAGTTTAACGTGATATTTTTCCTCTTCAATCATAAAACCGTTTTCTCGCACCACAATGCAGACCCAAAAGCATAGTTCCCTATACACACACACACTCTCTCTCTCGCGCACACACACACACGCGCGCGCACACACACACACAGATACAGTATGATGCATGGCAGAGGGTTCTTCTCATGCACCAGTGTGTCTGTACAAAGAGTGAGTGTTCAGGGTCTGTCAGTGAGGTGACGCATGACGCAGCGGTGTGAGGCTGCCTGTAAAAACCCACACTAAAGGTACGGGTCAACGGCAGTAGCATGAAAACTCTGTCTCTCACTGTCTGTGTGTGTGTGTGCCGTGGCTGTCCACGTGCGTGGGTGGGTACATGTGTGAGTGCTATATGAAACACCACGTGCCCATACGTGTTTAGTTAATAGTTATCAATCAGTCTGGTTATGATTCTTCTATCTCTCAGGGATGAGTCTGACTAATGCTGTGTTCACACTAGGGGTGCAAAGATTCGGGTTACCATTCAAATTCATATTCCATGGAGGCCATGGCAGTGACATGAACAGTCCAAAGTTGAGCTGTTGTGTGGTAATAGTTGTGCATAATTATTTATGTCTGCAGTTCCATGTTCTTTTAAAACTCCATGGTTTGAATTGATTATCAGCACACACTTGATTACATCAAAGCTTATTTAAGAAAAAAATAATAATCTACATACTCAGGTATCAGGTATGTGTGCGTGTTTTGTATCTGCTAGTGTGAACATGGCATTTTGCTTAGTTACGTGCCAATGTCGTGCACTGAAAACAGCAGATCTGCAAGAGAACACTGCACTCCTCACTGGGCCTGAAAATCGCCAGGCCTGAACAATTACCATATGGTTACATAACGCACACATACACACTACACACTACACCACCACGTGAACAGAACATATGGGACCAGTTTCTTTCTTTTAGTGTTCTCCATACATTTGCTAACCAGGAGTTATTATCACCTGACGACGGAGACATTGGTAAACTATACGAATTATTCATTAGCCAGAGCTGACGTTCTCCCAGTGTTTGGCTCTCCTGATACACAGCTCTCCCACTCTGTCAAACAAGCACTATGGATAAATATGTCTTCTGGGTGGGGCTATTGATCACGTCACCGATGGGTCTGCCCCTGTGGTTAAGTGGCTTAGTTTGCACGTCTGCCTTGGATTGATAACTCTTCGAATGAACCCGGTCCAGAGTGGGAAGCCTGTGTTTGTTATTGCGTTTGAGAAATGGGACCAATGGCGTTCAGGCTGATGCTGACCGTATGTACAGCCATGAAGGGACAGAGTAAAAGATGAAGAGGTGGCGATGGGGAGGGGGGTGAACTGAAGTAGAGGAGCTTTGTAAAGTCCCAAGATTTTATAAGGCTATTACTATTTGACAAAAAGGAAATGACAAGCTTTTCCCAAGCTATTCTGATACCAGCCCTATTCACATAGTAATGCATATATGGGAGGATAAATATGTATGTTTGGCATTGCTGAGCAGGACAGGTGATGTTCTGCTCCAGCATCCTGTACATCCAGTGGAAACTGTTTTATTAGGGCTGGGCAATATATCAATATTACCCAAATCTACATACTGTATACCATATTATACCACTACCCAGATGGAGATGTCCTTTTCACTAGCGTTGTATTGTATGTATGGGATTGCCAATCTGTGTGATTTCACCGTGTTTGGGTGAGATTGGGTTTGACACTAGCTGTGATCCTGTGCTACTGGGTTCGGCTCTACCCAACCTCACAATGTTCGACCTGGCTTAGCCATGACCATCTTGCAGGCTTAAAATGATTTAGACACCACACCATATAGACAAATGGAATCCTATAGTGTTAATATTCAATGTAAAGATTATTGCATTAAGTTATTGATATTTTCTTTTGATATTTTACTATACTAAACTTGCACAACAAGTTTTTGGGGAACATATTTTAAGACCTTTAGGTAAGCCCCGCCCTTGTCCACCCTAGGACACTTTCCAGCTGGGCTCATTCATTCCAATGTAAATATCATGGACTTTACACAATAAATACTGGTTATTTTTTGGAACCAGACATTAAAAATCTCGTCCAAATACATCAACAAGGCATGCCCTATGCAGTGGAAAATAATGTGTGTGTGACATATATTTTAGATTTGATTTGATTTTGGGATTATATTTAATATACTGCATTTTAGCTGTATATTTAATTACTGTATATTAAAAGGAACCCTGTCTAATACGGATAATTACATTATACTTGCCCTCTATAAGTAGAATTGAACATTTAAAACACATAGAATAAGCTCTTTAGTTTAACGATAGTTAATGTTTTTATCCCATGGGGGCTGCCATTTTACTGTACCTGTCACATGACCTGTCATAGTGATGCCGTCACAGAATATCGCGCTGCAGTAGAACTAATAGAATATAGGATAAGGGGTTTAGCGGTGATGAACATCTAGGCCATTATGTCCACCTAAGTTCATCCCCTCTGTTTTACAGTCCTTTATTTCACCAGTGGGGGTCGCCATTGTCATAACAAACAGAGCAGTGTATATATACATTGATGTTTTACGTTGCATTGCTGTTTATTTAATCATGGAACATTCCATTAGCTGTACTATAACGGAGATCCTCTGTGACGTCATCACTATGACAGGCCATGTAACAGGCACAGCAAAATGGTGGCCCCCATGGGATATTTTTAAACTAAAGAGGTTATTCTATGTGTTTTAAATGTTCAATTCTAGTTATAGAGGGCAAGTATAATGTATTTATCCATATTTGGCTCATTAGCCAGGGTTCCTTTTAACAGGTCGAGGAAACTGCTATGATGGTTGCTTGTCCACGCTGTGAGTATACATGTACGTTTAGCTATATGAATATGCTGGCAGGCCTATAGTGTAACATCTGGTTTCCATGAGGGAGCAGAGTGGGCAGAGAACAGTAGAGTACAGCGAACAGAGTATTAGAGGTAATTTACTTATTAGAGAAAAAAGACTCAAATCTCAGAAGCTGTGATTGTAAATGGAGATGGAGCTTATCTCAAGTACTATCTGGATCCCTGCAGGCAAAATGCAGGCAAGCAGTGGCAGTTTAACTCGCACACTCTCTCTCACACACACACACACACACACACACACACACACACAACACACACACACACACACACACACACACACACACACACACACACACACACACACACACACACACACACACACACACACACACACACACAGGATAGGCTACAAAGTTCTACTCGTTATTCTATTAGATTGTTTTTGGTTCTGCTTATAAATTGCATTGTACGAAGCAGTGAGCTGTGGTGTCACTGCAACAGCAACAAGGCTGATAAATGAATGGGCTTTCCGGACAGTAGTCACGCTCACTCTGATTCCGCTGCTCTCTCTGTCATCAAAACGGCCATGCTGGCTCGCATATCACTAACCACTGGGATCTGATCTTTCACAACATGCACTGTGTTGAAACAGTGGTGTTTCCAGGAATTGCAGTGTGGGCAGGCATGATGTGTGTGTCGCGGATTTGGCCAGGCGGCCGCCCGGCCTAGCCAAATAAATATGTAAATACGCCAAGAATCTGACATACGCGATATTGAGATTATGACTGATATCCGCTCTCTTATTATTTGCAGGGTCATAATATGACCCTGCAAATAGAGCGTATATCCTGATATATATCAGAGAGAACAATCAGAGAATGGATATTATCGGCCAATGACATCATTATAATACATTTATATACAACTAGATTTTTCATTTTGCTGGTGAAAGTATAGATGCTAAGCCCCCCTCCCCCTAAGAGCTGACCCTCTTAAAGAGACCGAGACATTCATAGATACTCATGGACTTTCCACTGACTCTTGCTATAGTGTTTGTCTTCTGACTGAGCAGCCTCCTCTGCTTTATATGGGTCCAACCCTGGGATAGTGAGCTGCTTTAGGGTTCCGATGACACCGCTGCAATAAAATAAAGGCAGTGATTATTTTCCCAGCCATCTCAAACGTGCGTCACACACTCGGCCCGCATGGTGCGATGGAAATAAAGCAGGAGCTGGAAGAAGAGGAGGATGCTTCACCTCGTTTTACCCTTTAAAGCCCGCCTCATTCTGTATCAGTCCACCCGCTAGCAGTGGGAAGACCGACTGCGTGTCAAACGATTCATCGGTTATCGGCATCTTCATCGAGATCTGTAACCCCTGGAACAGTGTTGTCTCCCCCTTCTCTCCTCTCTCTTTCTCCCTCTCTCTCTTTCTCTACCTAGATAGGCTGCTGAATAGATGGTGTTGCAGTTAAAGTGCTGTCAAGCTTTGACATATTTCATTCCGGGGGCGCTAAGAGATGACATCATTGTTTAGGGATGCTGTCATTGTTAAAGTCTCCTGACAAATGGCCCCGCTGCTCATCTGTTTGTGAAGACGACGACGAGGCCTTTTTGTAATAGCCAGTTAGTCATCGCTGTGCAGCGTCTGTTTGCATGCAGGACGACTGTTAAAACTGGCCATGCAGGCCAGCTAATCCGGGAAGAAATGTTCAGCTGGTGTGACATTTCAGTACACTGGGATGGACAGACCAGTCAAGACCACTCAAGAACTGAGAAATATGTGGTGAGAAGTGAGAACAGTGCTGTTGCGTGCCTTAAATAGCAGATCTATAAGCTTGCAGCACTTCCCATTGCGGCACGCTATCAGGTTGTAGATTTTGCTATCTTCCATATGTAATATACCACACCACAACAGATTCTATAAATGAGGCTTGAGTGTTATGGATGCATGGACAAGAAGACTGTGGCCGAAACACCAAACCACTGAACTCCCCCTTCACCTTCTTGGGTGACCTGTGCAGTGTGATGTACGGCCTCAATCCGCCTCCCCCACAGGACTGCCGTACATCTCTCTGCCTCACACGCTGACCAGAGACGGACTTGCCATGTCTGCCTATTATACGTGACTTTATTTCTCTTAAAATATTCGTATTACTTGTGGCATGCGTTACTGCTCCAATGAACAGCTATTGAGTCTGTACGTTGTACCTATGTAAGTTTCAGTACAGACAGCTACAACACCGCCAGGTGATCTAAGGTGGAACAGTGTTGCATTTGTTGTACTGTTGTACACAGTAACACTACTGCATGTCTATCCAGAATAGATATTGTTCAGGAGCTTGTGCGTATGCACATGTTGCACACGTAAGGGATTACGAGCAAGCTTTAAGTCCACACTTCAACATAATATAGGAAATATAGGAAAAGAGCCTAGTCAATAGTGTGACGTGCTTTGACGTGCTTTGACGTGCTTTGACGTGCACGTGACGTCCCACCAAAGATATATTCATCAATGCAAGACCGCTTCATCTGCAAATATTTTTGTGCCGGGGACTCGGGTGTTGTTGTTGTTTTTTTTCTTCTAACGATATTCCAAATGCTTCACTTATTGCTTATCTATCTCGCAAAATTTGGCAACACTGACCAGAGAACAGCCCCGGCCTTGACTCAACACAAACGCCAAAGCTGTAAAACCTAGAGACAAGCAAGCAGCATATATACGGCTTGAGAACACAGTGTAACGCAAAACCTCACATGCCCCCTGAAAGCCTGCACAAACACACACACACACACACACACACACACACACACACACACACACACACACACACACACACACACACACACACACACACACACACACACACACACGCACGCACACACGCTCACACACAGGCACATGGATGCACCCACACACATTGCATGTGTCATCTGCCCCTTGTCTTCCAACTCCCACACATGCACGTAAATGGTGAACAGGATGACGTCCGTGTGTGTGTGTGTGTGTGTGTGTGTGTGTGTGTGTGTGTGTGTGTGTGTGTGTGTGTGTGTGTGTGTGTGTGTGTGTGTGGTGCGTGCGTGCGTGCGTGCGTGCGTGCGTGCGTGCGTGTGTGCGTGCGTGCGTGCGTGTGTGTGGTCATTACACAAGCACCCTGAGCAAGTAAGGGTTAGGTAACACACAAATATGAGCTCATCAGACCATTTTGTGATCTATTGGCTGGACAGAACTGCTGCAGGACCAGTTCTTATCAGTTGTGTTAATTCATCGGCCCATGCAGATGTACTGTAGAATAGCGTGTGTAAGCATGTGTGTGTTTGTGTCTGTCTGGTGTGGGAGCCAAGCTTCTGCTCGCTGGTCGTATTAAGCTGGAGGGTCTGGGTGCTCGTCGTGGTACCTAATCAATTGATTGATGGAGTAAATTGGGTGGCCTAGTGTTTTTGTAGTGATGGGGGTGAGGGGGTGGGGGGATGCTAGAGTGGGGTGTTGATGTCTGTCCTCCCCTGTCTCTCTGGTCCCTGGGACACACGCACGTGCACGTGCACATGCACATGTGTGTGCGTGCATCAGCTTGCACACTTTTATGGGACGCTCTCTCTCTCTCTCTATGTCTGCTCTGTCTCTCTGTGTCAGGATGACTTTATCACTGTGATCTGGCTCACTTGTTCCTCTCCTTCTACTCTACACAACATTCCTTTCTCCTCTCTGTTCTCCGTTTATACCTGCTCATTTTATCACAGGCATATTCAAATATTTTCTATTTAGTTTCTTATTTTATTTTTGGGCCGATAATATCCTATATGGATGCTGTAATGTTGTTATGCCCATCACAATGCTCAACTATTGGCATATTGAGTGGTTTGGACTAGACCATCTATGTCAAACTCAAGGCCCGGGGGGAAATCAGGCCCGTGGATGAATTGAGATTCAGGCCTGTGAGATGATATTTAATTACTAATAGAACTGTCCCTCTAGTATCTTGCATTCTTGCAACCACTATGATGAGAAATAAATGCAACTACTTGTTTTATTTTTTCAACTCCATTGATGTATTGCTATGACAGCAGTGCTTGATGAGATCATAAAACAGCACACTAAGGTTTGATAATGCATTTTCAGTTTTTAATGCATGCAGTTTCATCTTTGCAGTTTTCTTGCTATTAAGATAGACGCAATTACTTTTGAGAGAAAACTACTTTTTTGCTGTTTGCCAGCATGAGACTTGTGTTGAAACACAAGGCACCTTGACTTGTATCAATTATTATATTTTGACCCGCAGTGAATCCATAGTCTAGTCCAGAGTTTGACAACTCTGGATAGACTATTATATCCTGACCTGTTATATCATGCAGCATGCATGGCTGAGCATCCGCACTGTACTGAGAGTAAAATCTGTCTTCTGATATTTTATTTAGCATATGCTGTGACGCTGTTGGTTGTTTATGCGTACGTGTATGAATGTCACAAAGACAGATTCCTGTGCATTTTATTGCACTAGCAGTGAATCTCTCTCTGCCTTCGTGTTGTGTGTCTGTGTGTGTCCATGACTTTCTCCCACGCTCCTTTCTCTTCCACTTTCCCTCCATCTCGGCTCAGCCTGAGCTCCATACATCCATGTGTCGTGTCTGTGTGTGTCTGTGTGTGTCTGCGGGACTCTTGGGTCCAGCCAGGGGAGATGCTCTGACCGCTGCTGTCTGTGTGGCCTCCTTTGTTGTGATTTTTTGGGCTGCTGTTCCCTTTCCAGAAGAAAAACCACGGTGTGTCATGGCCACAGAAATAGATCCGTGTTTACATCACCCCCAAAACCCAGCCCTGGCGCTTGTTTTCAAAGATGTTCTGCGGTGAGCGCACTGTGGAAAAATGATTCTTTTTCTTTGGGTATGAACAGAAATCACCAGGTATATATAATATCTACTATGGCTGAATTAGCAGGGATGTCACGTCACAATTGCCATTTTAGAAAGTTTGTATTATTATATATGTTTTGCTCATTCTTTCTGTTGTCTATATTCTAATCATCTCAATGGTCATTTCATAATGGTATGTTGTAATTCCATTGTAGTTGGAAACAGTAGTTATGACAGCATAGGTCTGAATGACCTTATATCATTGAGCAGGTCTCCCCCTACTGAACATGGGCTGCATTGCACAATAGAAAACAAATCATCAGTTGGGACATCAACACCTACTGTATATGCAGAGCTGGCCTAGTAGTACAGTCATTTCCCTTTGCATGAAGAAAAATCCAATATTGGTCAAACTGTGGTTTTCTCCCACTGTTCAAGAGCAGTGATTTTTTTTTATCATCATACATCTTTCCTGTATTGGTAGTTGAACGTAAAAAAGAAATATGTGCATGACAGGCGTGTTCAAAGAAAAACATACAGTATAATAATTAAGGCTGTTAGCATTAGTTATTCGTGAGTTAACTCAGCCATGAGTTAACTTGATTAATTTGTTTAGTGTACGATTAACTCGCAGTAAAAGCAAAAGCCAAGTGAGTCCATTTGGTTCACTTTCGCCAGGCATTGTTAAACATCTGCATTGCTTAAGTTAATTTAAATAAGTCTACACAATTAGATGATAATGTAGAAAACATTCTACAAAATTTGTTTGCTCCTAATGGTACCAACACCAATACTGCTTGGAATTATAGGCAAATTCTTTAATTTAGGTCTGGAAGTCTACGTTGTAAATAAATGTCATCAAATGGTGGTCTGTGCCTCTAATGCAGAATAAATAATGGACGTTGATGCGAAAAATCTCGAAAAACATTAATTTAAGGTACATAGAAAATCTGCGATTAAATTGCGATCATTCAAGGATTAACTATATGGACAATCATGTGATTAACCGCCATTAAATATTTTAATCATAATAATCGCAAATAAATATTTTAATAATAATAAATAGCATACATATAGAAATATTGAAATCCCAATATTTTTGGTACTGCTTTGTACTTGAGCCACTATCATTATACCCTCAGTATAGCTGCTACAGTCTGTGGTTTTACGTGTATGTATGAGTTCATAATATGTCTGAGTCTAGACCACTCGTTGATGAGCCATGCAGTTAGTGGGCGATAAGACGCTATGGGGTCAGATCTGAGTGGTCATCTCCTCCACCGCTCTCTCTCTCTCTGTCTCTCTCTGTCTTTCTAAGCGCACAATTAATCACATGAGTGTCTGGGTGCTGTCTGTCTGTCTGTCTGTCTGTCTGTCTGTCTGTCTGTCTGTCTGTCTGTCTGTCTGTCTGTCTGTCTGTCTGTCTGTCTGTCTGTCTGTCTGTCTGTCTGTCTGTCTGTCTGTCTGTCTGTCTGTCTGTCTGTCTGTCTGCATGCTGCCTTCCAGGGTTAAACCAACACAGGCCTGAGAGGGGAGGAGGAGGAGGGACAGGGAACGTATACGTCTGGATAAATGTCTTCCCCCAGCAGCGCTGACAGACAGTGTTTGTGATGCCTGCATGGAGTAGTCAGGACACACAACAAGACACTCTCGCTATAGGCATACCCTGTCATTACTCTGCAGGCCACACTGTTGCCGTGGTCAACACTGTTTTGTATTGTGTGTGTGTGTGTGTGTGTGTGTGTGTGTGTGTGTGTGTGTGTGTGTGTGTGTGTGTGTGTGTGTGTGTGTGTGTGTGTGTGTGTGTGTGTGTGTGTGTGTGTGTGTGTGTTTTGTTTCCAAATAACTTAATCACCGAAGCCCAATTAAACGTGTTCCTCTTCCTGCTTCAGGTTTGTGCTCGGATGTGACTTCTCGTTTATAACTTCTACGTGACTTTCTTCCCATTTATAGTTTAGTGATTTATTTTCCCCTCTCTCTCTCTCTCCAGCTTGTGTTTTCCCCTTCCTCTGCATCCCTCCATCCTTCCCTCAAGGGCCTAGTGGAGGTTAACGCCCATGCAGCCATCACCCGGTGGGGCTAAAGATAGAGTTCCTAGTGGCTTCATCTGTCATTACGTGACAGCATTGTAATCAAGCCTTTGGATGATGCTGGCGGTATACAGTAGGCCAGAGCTGGTAGGTCCGGCCTCTGCTGGGCGGTGGTGGTGGAAAAAGTATTCACGTTTTTTTACTTCAGTAAAAGTATTAACACTGCCATATAGAAATGCTCCACTACAAGTCAATTCAACATTTAACTTTAGTGAAAGTACAAAAGTATTGACTTCAGAATTTCCCCCAAGTTAAGGTGGCTACAGTTTTAAAGTTTTAAGTTATAATGGCTTTTTATAGGAAGGAGCTGGAGGCGCACAAATGAACATCAAATATTTAAATAGTGAAAGGAGTAACTTATAAAGTGCCTGGTGTGTTCACATGAGACTTTTTTTTAAAGTGGAATACCCCTTTAAGTCAAGTAAAAATAAAAACAAGAATTGATCCAACATCAATTAATTGGCAGCGGCTGTATTATTTCTGCAGAATTCTTCTATGAAATGTATACCTGTATATAGATCACACCCGTGTGAATTGAAGTGGTGCGACTGCCTTGTGAGAGGAAGACACAACCATGAACATCTATGAACACGCCAGAGCGCTTTATAAATAAAGTTTACTTTCTTACTTACTTACTTTCAGCGCTTTATAAATAAAGTTTACTTTCTTACTTACTTACTTTCTTTTCAAGCAAGTGGGCCTTTGGGCTAGTAGGGCGTGACCTGTACATGATGGATACTGTATTGACAGCATCAAACGTTTAGCCACCTTCATCATCTGGGCAGAAATAACCAGGATAAGCTTGCAGATCAGCTATTCTCAGTAACACCCTGTCATGATGTACATTATAACAGTAAAGTTGTGTGCCTTGATAAGACTCAACATTAAATGCATAAAATAATTTTGGTGTTACATTGGCAATAAAATGGATAGCGCAGTCCACCTTGAGAGTAGGTGGGAGTTCACACCTTAGTGTGAAGTGAATGGATGTGTGTGTAAAGTACAGGCCAAAAGTTTGGACACAACTTCTCATTCAATGCATTTTCTGTATTTTCATGACTACATATGTGTAGTTCTTCTGTGTAGTTCTTCCCATTGAAGTGAATTATGTTTCGCATGTGTTCTTACTTAAAGCACTTCACAGAAAAGTGTGAGATACTGTAACTGAAAATATGAAATCAGGTATTCTGGGCCAGATTTGACTCGCCTTGGATTGCCTTGCCATCAGATCATGGCCATTGATCTGGCAATCAAGACATCACTAATTTGTCATGGTCATAATATGTTGTCTTTCAAGGATTTTTGAAAAATGTCCAAATTGAAAAGGACAGGTTAGAGTACATTGTCTCAGACACATACTATAGTATGCCATTTTTCATCGCTTTTGAGGATTTCAATGATGAGGAATGAGGAAATCAAGAAAAAAAAAATGACTCAATGCTGCCTCTCATTGGCCGGAGGAGAAAAGGGGGAGGTGGCGAGGGTGATTGACAGCTGTGGCGGCCAATCACCGGGTTTTGTGTGTAACGCGAGGTCTGAGATACTCCGGAACCGGCCTGGATTAATTTACCCGGGACATTCTGGAACAGCCCAAACTGTCACTTCTTGTAAACGGAATCAGTAACCGGAAACCGGAACTAGCTACGGGCCGTTTCGGTCCTCTGGGATTTTCGGATCTTGGGCTTACCTGAAGTACTTGTCTTTCGAGAATTTTTGAAAAATGATGAAAACGGTTCCATGGTCTGTCATTTTTCCTTGATTTGGCCATTTTTTCAAATTAATGTAAATTAATGTCATTGCTGTTGAACCTGTAAACGACAACAAAACAAAACCTAAGGCACTGGTTGTAGTACTTCTGGTTTACCGGAACAGGGTTCAACTCCCTGCGGTGCCCTGCTCAATATGTTGTATTTACATGGTTTCCCTCTGGGCATTTTTTGGTCTAAAACACGTTGATAACACGTGTTTTTGTGGCTATACAACACGTCTAAAAAAATCGGTAAAAATGGTGTAAAAGTGAAAGTTTAAAACACGTCTAGCCCAACACACGTGATAAACACCAAGCTTATTTACCCACTAACAACCCTTAAATGTGTTTAGGCTGCATGCAGAGATCAGGTATGCAACGTACGGTTGTTATATTTTATCAATATGTCTGCAAAACCGGATTAAATAAACTGGTCTAAAAAAAACACCCCATCTAGCCGGTGTAAATCACGTGTTACATTTAGACGTGTTTTAACCGTGTTGTGCTCAGTGGGTTATGTTTTTATCATGCTCATTTTGTTGACAAAAAAAACCTTTTTCACTGTGTTCGAGGATTTTTCGACAAATGACAATCGAAGATTTTGAAAAAAATCGAAAAAAAGGAAAAAATGACACACCTAGTCGTATTTCATCGTTTTTAAGGACTTTCGAAAAATGTCGAAACCTTACACCACCGTGTTCATTGTGATCTAATGCATTCAACAGAGAATAACCTGGAGTTCTGGTATGTTTTTATTTGTTTTTTCTTTGTGATTCATAAAAAAAAATCAAACCTACAAAATCATAGGATCAGAATTACTATAGTAAACCATAAAGGATAGTATGTCTATTATTCATTTCATTTACTTTTTACTTTGAGATGTTATGTAGTTTCTGAATTATTTAACTTAAACGCCCAATGCATTCTCAATGCCAATAGCACAAACATATTATGCTGTTAGTCCTACATACTTACACCTAGAAACCTGATTTACAGCTATTAACATTGATCTTATGGAGCACATGTTTGCCTGAAAAGCAGTCTTTGAAATGTTTCATCGTTTTAGAAATATAGTGCATGCAAATTTGAGAAATTTATAATGGGGGTCAAAGGCAGCTCCCATGGCATGTCAAAAGGTCACGTTCACTAGAAACTCCATTCACGCCTTTTTTAAATTCAGCTTACTGTAGATGTACATCTTCACCCTGCTGACCCACGACTGCACACCAAAGCACAGCAACAAAATCTTCGTCTTGTTCGCGGACAACACAACAACAAGAGATGAGGTGAGCCAGCTGACCACGTTGTGTGGAAACAACAACCTTCTTCTCAACGTGGAGAAGACGAAGGAGTTCATTGTTGACTTCTGGAGAGCGCACACCCAGCACTCCCGGAAATGCGGTGGAGAGAGTGAAGAGCACCAAATTCCTTGGTGTGTACATCACAGAGGACCTCTCCTGGAACACCAACACCACATCACTGGTCAAGAAGGCTCAGCAGCACCTCTACTTCCTCCGCAGACTGAGAAGAGCCAGAGCCCCAGCCCCCATCATGTGCTCCTTCTACCGCGGCACGATCGAGAGCATCCTGACCAGATGCATAACTGTGTGTTTGGTGGGTGCTCGGCATCCTGCAGAAAGACCTTGCAGCGCACAGTGAGAGCAGCCGAGAAGATTGTGGGTGTCCCCCTTCTGTCCCTGCAGAACATCTACAACACACGTGTGACCCGCAGGGCGCTGCAGATCGCAGGTGACACCACCCACGCTACGCACAGCTTCTTCAACCTTCTCCTATCAGAGAAGAGACTGAGGAGACTCCGGGCAAGGACTAGCAGGCTGAACGACAGTTTTGTTCACCATGCTATCAGGATGCTGAACTCCCTGCCGCTTCTTCCTCCCACTGTGCACACCACTGTACACCCGCCCCACTCTGACGCTCCCCCTCCCACTGTACACGCACACGCACGCACACGCTGAAGCTGGACCAAGAACTACTCGTACACACACGCTGGACTTAACTACCTCATGCACGCACACATGCATGCACTCATACACACACACACAACCAGAAAGACTGTACCGAACTGCTGCTATCCTCTCTTGCACATGTACAGTAATACCCCTACAGTAATACCCCTACTCTGTCATAGTTGTCATAGCTGTTAGTATAGTAGTGCTTAGTTGTAGTATGTTATAGTATGTTAGAATGTATAGTTTTAGTTGTAGTATTCCATACATGTAGTTGTAGTATATATTTTTATGTGTCTTTTAGCTGCTTAGTTGTAGTATGTTTAGTTTTAGCCGTATAGTTTAGTTGTAGCATATATATATGCCCTGTCTAGTTCCTGTCTAGCTGTCTGTTCAACTTTCAGAAAAAACTACATACTATATGCCGATATTCATCATTTTCGAAGATTTTCGAAAAATGACGAAATCGAAGAAAAACAGCAAGCTATAGTACATGATTTTGGACAACATGCTATAGTATGCCATTTTTCATCGTTTTTGAGGATTTAAAAAAAAAATGCCGAAATCGAAAAAGAAACCGACATACTATGGTAAGCCGTTTTCATTTATTTTCATTTATTTTATTTTTTTAGATCAATGTATTTATTGATCCCTGCAACACCCATATACATACAGTGACAAGACACTGACAGTGCTGATCTTTTTTAAGCGACGTTTAGAGGAGATGAGTACAGCAGAAAGTAAATCTGTCCATTTTATGTCATTTCATGAAACACTTTTAAAGTACAATAAGTCTGAATATTTTTTAATAACATTCTTAATATGCTGTTGCTATTTTATCATTGCATATTAGGCACACTGCAGAACCTGCTCTCTCCACAAAAGCAAATTCCTCTGTCCATTCCTGCTGAAAAGTATGTTCCTCCTCCTTTTTTTTTGTCTTTTAGCCGTCTTCTCAAAAAGGTTTCTTTTAACGTGATTAGTTTGTTGGAGGGAACTTCATGCACATGCGCACATCGGCCACTATTTTGACAGCTGAGCAAAACGCTCAGTTTTTCATCGTTTTGAGGATTTTTGAGGATTTTTGAAAAATTACAAAACAAAGCTATAGCCTTACAGTCTTGCACAGCATACTGTTTTTCATCGCTTTGAGGATTTTTGAGGATTTTCGAAAATATCGAAATTTTGAAAAAAAAAAAAAAAAGAAAATGCAAGGCTATAGCCTTACCGTTTTTTATGATTTGGAGAATTTTTGACGATTTTCAAAAAATTATGAAAACTGGTAAAAACGAAAGGCTATAGTCCACGGTCTTGCAGAGCATGCCGTTTATCATCGTTTTGAGGATTTTTGAGGATTTTCGAAAAATGTTGAAATTTAGAAAAAACGCAAGGCTATAGACTTACCGTTTTTGATCATTTGGAGGATTTTCGATGAATTTCAAAAAATAACGAAAACTGGCAAAAAGAAAGGCTATAGTCCACGGTCTTGCACCGCATGCCGTTTTTCATTATTTAGAGGATTTTTGAGGATTTTCGCAAAAATGTCAAAATTTTGAAAAAAACGCAAGGCTATAGCCTTACCGTTATTCATAATTTTGAGGATTTTCGACGATTTTCAAAGAATGACGAAAACTGCCAAAAAACGAAAGGCTATAGTCCACGGTCTTGCGCAGCATGCCGTTTTTCATCGTTTTGAGGATTTTTGAGGAATTTCGAAAAATGTTGAAATTTTGAAAAAACGCAAGGCTATAGCCTTACCGGTTTTCATCATTTTGAGCATTTTCGACGATTTTCAAAAAGTGACAAAACTGGCAAAAATGAAAGGCTATAGTCCACGGTCTTGCACAGCATGCGGTTTTTCATCATTTTCAGGATTTTTGAGGATTTTCGAAAAATGTCGAAATTTTGAAAAAACAAAACAAAAAAAACACAAGGCTATAGCCTTACCGTTTTTCAGAATTTTGAGGATTTGACGATTTTCAAAAAATGACGAAAACTGCCAAAAATGAAAGGCTATAGTCCACGGTATTGCACAGCATGCCGTTTATCATCATTTTGAGGATTTTTGAGGATTTTCGAAAAATGTCGAAATTTTGAAAAAAACGCAAGGCTATAGCCTTACCGTTATTCATAATTTTGAGGATTTTCGACGATTTTCAAAAAATGACGAAAACTACCAAAAAACGAAAGGCTATAGTCCACGGTCTTGCGCAGCATGCCGTTTTTCATCGTTTTGAGGATTTCGAAAAATGTCGAAATTTTGAAAAAACGCAAGGCTATAGCCTTACCGATTTTCATCATTTTGAGGATTTTCGCTGATTTTCAAAAAAATGACGAAAACTGGCAAAAACGAAAGGCTATAGTCCACGGTCTTGCACAGCATGCCGTTTATCATCGTTTTGAGGATTTTTGAAGATTTTCGAAAAATGTCGAAATTTTGAAAAAACGCAAGGCTATCTCCTTACCGTTTTTCATCATTTGGAGGATTTTCAATGATTTTCAAAAAATGACGAAAACTGGAAAAAAAAGAAAGGCTATAGTCCACGGTCTTGCACAGCATGCCGTTTTTCATCGTTTTGAGGATTTTTGAGGATTTTCGAAAAATGTCGAAATTTAGAATAAACGCAAGGCTATAGACTTACCGTTTTTCATCATTTTGAGGATTTTCGATGATTTTCAAAAAATGACGAAAACTGGCAAAAACGAAAGGCTATAGTCCACAGTCTTGCACAGCATGCCGTTTTTCATCGTTTTGAGGATTTTCGAAAAATGTCAAAATTTTGAAAAAACGCAAGGCTATAGCCTTACCGTTTTTCATCATTTTGAGGATTTTCGATGATTTTCAAAAAATGACAAAAACTGGCAAAAACGAAAGGCTATAGTCCACGGTCTTGCACAGCATGCCGTTTTTCATCGTTTTGAGGATTTTTGAAGATTTTCGAAAAATGTCGAAATTTTGAAAAAACGCAAGGCTATCTCCTTACCGTTTTTCATCATTTGGAGGATTTTCAATGATTTTCAAAAAATGACGAAAACTGGGAAAAAAAGAAAGGCTATAGTCCACGGTCTTGCACAGCATGCCGTTTTTCATCGTTTTGAGGATTTTTGAGGATTTTCGAAAAATGTCGAAATTTTGAAAAAACGCAAGGCTATAGCCTTACCGTTTTTCATCATTTTGAGGATTTTCGATGATTTTCAAAAAATGACGAAAACTGGCAAAAAAGAAAGGCTATAGTCCACGGTCTTGCACAGCATGCCGTTTTTCATCGTTTTGAGGATTTTCGAAAAATGTCGAAATTTTGAAAAAACGCAAGGCTATAGCCTTACCGTTTTTCATCATTTTGAGGATTTTCGCTGATTTTCAAAAAATGACGAAAACTGGCAAAAAAGAAAGGCTATAGTCCACGGTCTTGCACAGCATGCCGTTTATCATCGTTTTGAGGATTTTCGAAAAATGTCAAAATTTTGAAAAAACACAAGGCTATAGCCTTACCGATTTTCATCATTTTGAGGATTTTCGCTGATTTTCAAAAAATGACGAAAACTGGCAAAAACGAAAGGCTATAGTCCACGGTCTTGCACAGCATGCCGTTTATCATCGTTTTGAGGATTTTTGAAGATTTTCGAAAAATGTCGAAATTTTGAAAAAACGCAAGGCTATCTCCTTACCGTTTTTCATCATTTGGAGGATTTTCAATGATTTAAAAAAAATGACGAAAACTGGGGAAAAAAAGAAAGGCTATAGTCCACGGTCTTGCACAGCATGCCGTTTTTCATCATTTTGAGGATTTTTGAGGATTTTTGAGGATTTTCGAAAAATGTCGAAATTTAGAATAAACACAAGGCTATAGCCCTTAACCGATTTTCATCATTTTGAGGATTTTCGCTGATTTTCAAAAAATGACGAAAACTGGGAAAAAAAAAGAAAGGCTATAGTCCACGGTCTTGCACAGCATGCGTTTTTCATCGTTTTGAGATTTTTGAGGATTTTCGAAAAATGTCGAAATTTAGAAATAAACGCAATGTATAGACTTACGTTTTTCATCATTTTGAGGATTTTCGATGATTTTCAAAAAATGACGAAAACTGGCAAAAACGAAAGGCTATAGTCCACGGTCTTGCACAGCATGCCGTTTTTCATCGTTTTGAGGATTTTCGAAAAATGTCAAAATTTTGAAAAAACGCAAGGCTATAGCCTTACCGTTTTTCATCATTTTGAGGATTTTCGATGATTTTCAAAAAATGACGAAAACTGGCAAAAACGAAAGGCTATAGTCCACGGTCTTGCACAGCATGCCGTTTTTCATCGTTTTGAGGATTTTCGAAAAATGTCGAAATTTTGAAAAAACACAAGGCTATAGCCTTACCGTTTTTCATCATTTTGAGGATTTTCGCTGATTTTCAAAAAATGACGAAAACTGGCAAAAACGAAAGGCTATAGTCCACGGTCTTGCACAGCATGCCGTTTATCATCGTTTTGAGGATTTTTGAAGATTTTCGAAAAATGTCGAAATTTTGAAAAAACGCAAGGCTATCTCCTTACCGTTTTTCATCATTTGGAGGATTTTCAATGATTTTCAAAAAAATGACGAAAACTGGGAAAAAATAGAAAGGCTATAGTCCACGGTCTTGCACAGCATGCCGTTTTTCATCGTTTTGAGGATTTTTGAGGATTTCGAAAAATGTCGAAATTTTGAAAAAACGCAAGGCTATAGCCTTACCGTTTTTTCATCGTTTTGAGGATTTTCGAAAAATGACAAAAAATTACGAAACCTGGCAAAATGCAAGGCTGTAGCCTTAAGGTCTTGCCTTACGGTCTTTTTCATCGTTTTGAGCATTTTTGAGCATTTTCGAAAAATCGCGAAATTTTGAAAAAACGCAAGGCTATAGCCTTACGTTTTTTCATCGTTTCGAGGATTTTCGAAAAACTCAAAAAATGATGAAACCTGGCAAAATGCAAGGCTATAGCCTTACGGTCTTGCACAGCATGCCGTTTTTCATCGTTTTGAGCATTTTTGAAAAATCTCGAAATTTTGAAAAAACGCAAGGCTATAGCCTTACGTTTTTTCATCGTTTCGAGGATTTTCGAAAAATGACAACGGTCTTGCACAGCATGCCGTTTTTCATCGTTTCGAGCATTTTTGAGCATTTTCAAAAAATGACGAAATTTTGAAAATACGCAAGGCTATAGCCTTACGGTTTTCATCGTTTCGAGGATTTTCGAAAAATGACAAAAAATGACGAAACCTCGCAAAATGCAAGGCTATAGCCTCATGGTCTTGCACAGCATGTCGTTTTTCATCGTTTTGAGCATTTTTGAGCATTTTCGAAAAATGTCGAAATTTTGAAAAATACGCAAGGCTATAGCCTTACGTTTTTTCATCGTTTCGAGGATTTTCGAAAAATGACAAAAAATGACGAAACCTGGCAAAATGCCAGGCTATAGCCTTACGGTCTTGCACAGCATGCCGTTTTTCTTCATTTTGAGCATTTTCGAAAAATGTCGAAATTTTGAAAAAACGCAAAACTATAGCCTTACGTTCTTTTCATCGTTTCGAGGATTTCCGAAAAATTACAAAAAATGATGAAACCTGCAAAATTCAAGGCTATAGCCTTACGGTCTTCCATAGCTTGCCGTTTTTCATCGTTTTGAGCATTTTTGAGCATTTTCTAAAGTGTCGAAATTTTGAAAAAACGCAAGGCTATAGCCTTATGTTTTTTCATTGTTTCGAGGATTTAATAAAAAAATGACAAAAAAATGACGAAACCTGGCAAAATGCAAGGCTATAGCCTCACGGTCTTGCACAGCATGCCGTTTTTCATCGTTTTGAGCATTTTGAAAAAATGTCAAAATTTTGAAAATACGCAAGGCTATAGCCTTACGTTTTTTCATCGTTTCGAGGCTTTTCGAAAAATGACCAAAAATGACGAAACCTGGCAAAATGCAACGCTATAGCCTTACGGTCTTGCACAGCATGCCGTTTTACATCGTTTTGAGCATTTTTGAGCATTTTCGAAAAATGTCGGAATTTTGAAAAAACGCAAGGCTATAGCCTTACGTTTTTTCATCATTTCGAGGCTTTTCGAAAAATTACAAAAAATGACGAAACCTGGCAAAATGCAAGGCTATAGCCTTACGGTCTTGCACAGCATGCCGTTTTTCATCGTTTTGAGCATTTTTGAGGATTTTCGAAAAATGTCGAAATTTAGAAAAAACGCAAGGCTATAGCCTTACCGTTTTTTCATCGTTTTGAGGATTTTCGAAAAATGACAAAAAATTACGAAACCTGGCAAAATGCAAGGCTGTAGCCTTAAGGTCTTGCCTACGGTCTTTCATCGTTTTGAGCATTTTTGAGCATTTTCAAAAAATGTCGAAATTTTGAAAAAACGCAAGGCTATAGCCTTACGTTTTTTCATCGTTTCGAGGATTTTCGAAAAACGTCAAAAAATGATGAAACCTGGCAAAATGCAAGGCTATAGCCTTACGGTCTTGCACAGCATGCCGTTTTTCATCGTTTTGAGCATTTTTAAAAAATCTCGAAATTTTGAAAAAACGCAAGGCTATAGCCTTACGTTTTTTCATCGTTTCGAGGATTTTCGAAAAATGACAACGGTCTTGCACAGCATGCCGTTTTTCATCGTTTCGAGCATTTTTGAGCATTTTCAAAAAATGACGAAATTTTGAAAATACGCAAGGCTATAGCCTTACGGTTTTCATCGTTTCGAGGATTTTCGAAAAATGACAAAAAATGACGAAACCTCGCAAAATGCAAGGCTATAGCCTCATGGTCTTGCACAGCATGTCGTTTTTCATCGTTTTGAGCATTTTTGAGCATTTTCGAAAAATGTCGAAATTTTGAAAATACGCAAGGCTATATATAGCCTTACGCATTTTCATCGTTTCGAGGATTTTCGAAAAATGACAAAAAATGACGAAACCTGGCAAAATGCCAGGCTATAGCCTTGTACGGTCTTGCACAGCATGCCGTTTTTCTTCATTTTGAGCATTTTCGAAAAATGTCGAAATTTTGAAAAAACGCAAAACTATAGCCTTACGTTCTTTTCATCGTTTCGAGGATTTCCGAAAAATGACAAAAAATGATGAAACCTGCCAAAATTCAAGGCTATAGCCTTACGGTCTTCCATAGCTTGCCGTTTTTCATCGTTTTGAGCAGTTTTGAGCATTTTCTAAAGTGTCGAAATTTTGAAAAAACGCAAGGCTATAGCCTTATGTTTTTTCATTGTTTCGAGGATTTAAAAAAAAATGACAAAAAATGACGAAACCTGGCAAAATGCAAGGCTATAGCCTCACGGTCTTGCACAGCATGCCGTTTTTCATCGTTTTGAGCATTTTGAAAAAATGTCAAAATTTTGAAAATACGCAAGGCTATAGCCTTACGTTTTTTCATCGTTTCGAGGCTTTTCGAAAAATGACCAAAAATGACGAAACCTGGCAAAATGCAAGGCTATAGCCTTACGGTCTTGCACAGCATGCCGTTTTACATCGTTTTGAGCATTTTTGAGCATTTTCGAAAAATGTCGGAATTTTGAAAAAACGCAAGGCTATAGCCTTACGTTTTTTCATCATTTCGAAGCTTATCGAAAAATTACAAAAAATGACGAAACCTGGTAAAATGCAAGGCTATAGCCTTACGGTCTTGCACAGCATGCCGTTTTTCATCGTTTTGAGCATTTTTGAGCATTTTCAGAAAATGTCCAAATTTTTTAAAAACGCAAGGCTATAGCCTTACGTTTTTTTATCATTTCGACGATTTTCGAAAAATGACAAAAAATGACGAAACCTGGCAAAATGCAAGGCTATAGCCTTATGGTCTTGCCTTACGGTCTTTTTCATCGTTTTGAGCATTTTTGAGCATTTTTGAAAAATGTCGAAATTTAGAAAAAACGCAAGGCTACAGCCTTATGTTTTTTCATTGTTTCGAGGATTTAAAAAATGACGAAACCTGGCAAAATGCAAGGCTATAGCCTTACGGTTTTGCACAGCATGCCGTTTTTAATCGTTTTGAGCATTTTTGAGCATTTTCCAAAAATGTCGAAACTTTGAGAAAACGCTAGGCTATAGCCTTACGTTTTTTCATTGTTTGGAGGATTTTCGAAAAATAACAAAAAATGACGAAACCTGGCAAAATGCAAGGCTGTAGCCTTACGGTCTTGCACAGCATGCCGTTTTTCATCGTTTTGAGCATTTTTGAGCATTTTCGAAAAATCTCGAAATTTTGAAAAAACGCAAGGCTATAGCCTTACGTTTTGTCATCGTTTCGAGGATTTTCGAAAAATGACAAAAAATGACGAAACCTGGCAAAATGCAAGGCTATAGCCTCACGGTCTTGCACAGCATGTCGTTTTGAGCATTTTTGAGAATTTCAAAAAATGTCGAAATTTTGAGAAAACGCAAGGCTATAGCCTTACGTTTTGTCATCGTTTCGAGGATTTTCGAAAAATGACAAAAAATGACGAAACCTGGCAAAATGCAAGGCTATAGCCTTACGGTCTTGCCTTACGGCCTTTTTCATCGTTTTGAGCATTTTTGAGCATTTTGAGCATTTTCGAAAAATCGCGAAATTTTGAAAAAACGCAAGCCTTATGTTTTGTCATTGTTTCGAGGATTTTCGAAAAATGACAAAAAATGACGAAACCTGGCAAAATGCAAGGCTATAGCCTTACGGTCTTGCACAGCATGCCGTTTTTCATCGTTTTGAGCATTTTTGAGAAATTTTCAAAAATGTCGAAATTTTGAAAAAACGCAAGGCTATAGCCTTACGTTTTTTCATCGTTTCGAGGATTTTCGAAAAATGAAAAAAATGACGAAAACTGGAAAAATGCAAGGCTATAGCCTTACGGTCTTGCACAGCATGCCGTTTTTCATCGTTTTGAGCATTTTTGAGCATTTTCGAAAAATGTCGAAATTTTGAGAAAACGCAAGGCTATAGCCTTACGTTTTGTCATCATTTCGAGGATTTTCGAAAAATGACAAAAAAATGACAAAACCTGGCTGCAAAATGCAAGGCTATACCTCACGGTCTTGCACAGCATGCCGTTTTTCATCGTTTTGAGCATTTTTGAGCATTTTCGAAAAATGTCGAAATTTTGAAAAAACGCAAGGCTATAGCCTTACGTTTTGTCATCGTTTCGAGGATTTTCGAAAAATGACAAAAAATGACGAAACCTGGCCAAATGCAAGGCTATAGCCTTACGGTCTTGCACAGCATGCCGTTTTTCATCGTTTTGAGCATTTTTGAGCAGTTTCAAAAAATGTTGAAATTTTGAAAATACGCAAGGCTATAGCCTTATGTTTTTTCATCGTTTCGAGGATTTTCGAAAAATGTCAAAAAATGACGAAACCTGGCAAAATGCAACGCTATAGCCTTACGGTCTTGCACAGCATGCCGATTTTTACATCGTTTTGAGCATTTTTG
>CM076966.1:19124234-19275063 GCA_039105355.1 Benthosema pterotum | reverse complement strand
TTCATCATTTGATAATTTTTGACGATTTGCAAAAAATTACAAAAACAGGCAAAAAACGAAAGGCTATAATCCATGGTCTTGCACAGCGTGCCGTTTTTCATCGTTTTTTGAGGTTTTTTGAGGATTTTCGAAAAAATGTCGAAATTTTTTTAAAAAAGCGCAAGGCTATAGCCTTACGTTTTTTCATCATTTTGATGATTTTCGACGATTTTCAGAAATGACGGAAAATGCCAAAAAACGAAAGGCTTTAGTCCACAGTTTTGCACAGCATGGCGTTTTTCATCGTTTTGAGGGTTTTTGGGATTTTCGAATTTGTCGAAATTTTGAAAAAAACGCAAGGTTATAGCCTTACGTTTTTTTCATCATTTTGAGGGATTTTCGAAGATTTTCAGAAAATGACTCTAAAACTGCCAAAAAAACGAAAGGCTATAGTCCACAGTTTTGCACAACATGCCGTGTATCATCGTTTTGATGATTTTCAAAAAATGTCGAAATTTTGAAAAACGCAAGGCTATATTAGCCTTACTGTTTTTCATCATTTTGAGGATTTTCGACGATTTTCAAAAAATGACCAAAACTGCAAAAAACTCAAGGCTAGAGTCCACGGTGTTGCACAGCATGCCGTTCTTCATCGTGTTGAGGTTTTTTGAGGATTTTCAAAAATGTCAAATTGAAAAAAAAACGCAAGGCTATAGCCTTACCGTTTTTCATGATTTTGCAGATTTTCGGCGATTTTCAAAAAATGACAAAAACATCAAGCAGTTTCATTGTTTTGATGATTTTCGAAAAATGTCGAAATTTTGAAAAAACGCAAGGCTATAGCCTTACCGTTTTTGATAATTTTTGACGATTTTCAAAAAATTACGAAAACAGGCAAAAACGAAAGGCTATAATCCATGGTCTTGCACAGCTTGCCGTCTTTCATCGTTTTGAGGGCTATTGAGGATTTTCGAAAAATGTCGAAATTTAAAAAAAAACGCAAGGCTATAGCCTTACCGATTTTCATCATTTTGAGGATTTTCGACGATTCTCAAAAAATGACTTAAACTGGCAAAAACGAAGGCTATAGTTCTTGCACATGGTTCCACATGCATTTGAATTGGACATGTGCGTGAGAAATGGACAATGCTGCTCTTAGTTAATATGAGGCTTTATTGCAGTGCAAGTCACCACGCAAATATGTGCGACTCATCGACTGGTTAAGAATCTGTGGACTGGGGTCCATGCTGGGGTCACAAGTGGGCAGGCATCCCCGGGGTCCAGGTATCATGGGCTGGCATCACCAACCAAAAGCTCATTCCCTAAAACTGCTGTTTTATCACAGGAAATGGTGTGTTGGTAGATTGAGTGCCAGCCTACAAGATCTTACAACACAGCTGCACTGAGCGCTCTCACTGATGTGAGACATACATACCTGTGTGTGTGTGGTGTGTGTGTGTGTGTGTGTGTGTGTGTGTGTGTGTGTTGTGTGTGTGTGTGTGTGTGTGTGTGTGTGTGTGTTCGTGCGTGCGTGTGTGTGTGTGTGTGGTCTTGCAGAGATGATAGATGTGCAGAGGGAAGAGAGGGGCCAGTAAACAGTGAGCTGTGTGTGTAGGGGGTCCGGGTACAGACTAAAGCCAGAGCTGTCAGGATCCCAGACAGAGATACAGAGATAGATCCCATCCCTTACCCTCCCCAATCCCCCACTGACACTACACTGTCTGTAGAGTAGACCTTAACGTGCCACACACCTTCCCATCTACCAGCCTGACTTTATATTGCATGCTATGTCTACCCAAGATGTGCCTGTGTCGAAACTGTCATCTTAGCTTGAGTTTCCGCCTGGACTGTACTATTCACCATATCAATGAGAGAAGACATATTTGTTACCGGTACATCCTCCATGAAGTGAAACGGACCCTTCTGTAACTTTAGTTTCAGTTTCAGCCTGGGTGATTTACCAGGCTCAGTTCCAGCATCAGGGAAGGTCTTCCAAATACAGGCTTGCATTTGTGTGTGCGCGTGTGGTTGTGTCTGCATACTTAGGTGTGTGTGTTGTGTGTGTGTGGTTGTTGTGTGTGTGTGTGTGGGGGGGGGGGGGGGGGGGGGGGGGGTGAGAGAGAAGAGTGAGAGAAGAGAGGGAGAGTGAGGGATGAGAGGAGAGAGAGGAGAGAGAGAGAGAGAGAGAGAGAGAGAAGGTGGAAGTCACCTCTCTGCTGACCCTCTCCATGCCCAGGGGTCACACATTGTTCAGGAGGATGCAGACACCCAGGCTGATGGATGGCCATTCAGGCTATTTCCCTGGGTTCAGTTAGACTCGGGAAATCGTAACTCAGCCCCTGGGAGAGTCTGAACATGGCCCAGGTCCTCCTCTCGCTGCTCTGCACTCATTTAAGTCATGAATCCAGGATGCGACAGCAACGCTTGAGAGCTCAGCTGCCTTGGCTGGGATTATGGCGAGGTGGAGTAAATCTTTGGCTACAGCTGTCCCCTCTCCAACTACTACACTGTTATACTCTGTGGTGTCGAGGGCTCATGTTGTATACAGTACAGCCATAAACCAAGGTTTTACTATTGCACAGGACACACACAGCACAGCACTCACACACATGCACACACACAATCAGCTCAGACTGGGGTTATCATGAGGTGGATATTACAAATTGTCCCCACTTGATCCAAAATGTGTACCGTACAAACATATGTGTGTATATCAGAGAGAGAGACTAAATGCTACAGTATAGGCTATGACTAGTTGTTATACCTCTGACTAGTACAGGCACATCCTCCCTGTTGTTCTCCTACTCGGTGTGTATAAACCGTGTGTTTAAATCTTGTTGTTCAGCATTGTGGAACTGAAAATCCCCTCTGTCGTGGCCAAGTTGTTTGACCACAACCACACGCACACACTCTCACATCCCTAAAGTTTGAGGGAACTCTCACATTCTAAACCTCAAAAATAAATGCTCGGGAAATAAAGAACACTGCCTTCACACCTCGTTTTTTGCAGTATAGTGGACGTTGTATACGTCACGTAGCACTATAAGCGAGCAGACCGCACAAGTTGGGTCCAGAACTCAACTTTGATATTGGTGCTGATGTTCAAAGATGTTGAGCATTGCATTAGTCTCATCTGCACCGCTACATTGTGACATCATAGGTCACTTGGGTAACCTAATGGGACCAGTGACCAAGACTGATGATTCCTTTGCTCACTGCATGCCATCACCCCCCTCTCTGTGTCTGCCAAGTATTCAATTAGAGTCTGTGAGTAATTGGGTGTAGATGAGGTAGAGATCATCGTTAGGCTGGATGTGGAAAGTCTTAGAAATGTACATAGTGTGTGTGTGTGTGTGTGTGTGTGTTGTGTGTGTGTGTGTGTGTGTGTGTGTGTGTGTGTGTTGTGTGTGTGTGTGTGTGTGTGTGTGTGTGTGTGTGTGTGTGTGTGTGTGCTTGTGAAGAGAGAGAGAGTTCCCCTGTCGTGTCTGTGACTTAAGTCTGAAAGAGAGTTTCTAAACACACTCCACGTAAACACTCGTGCAGAGACACACAGACATCTCTGGATCTCTCTGAGGTTCCTCCGCCATCTGGCTCTGTGGCTCATTAATTACACCAATGTTAAAAGAAGAAGCCAAAAAAGCACAGTAAGAAGAAAGACAGGGGTCTCAGACCCATAAAACCTTGCATGTTAATGACTAGTAGCAAATAAGAAATATCTTTCTTTTTGAAGGATTGTATTCCCAAGATGCTCTGACTGAAAGAATTGTGCAAGCTGAACTCCATCAATATTTCAAAGACACGTACAGTCATACAGATGATTCTGTTGTGCAACTATTTTGTAACCAGAGGGTCTTTTGGTGACTCGTGCTTCTCTGGCAGCCATGCATAATTCCGTAAGAGCAGGTGTATTTTTTCAAATTAACAGTCATCACATTTTGAAATGCAACATTTCTCTTGTCTTTACACTTATCCATACCAAGACTCAATCCTGTCACAGAAGTGACAAGTGACTTGATGATAATGATGTGTTAAGGTTGACATGTAACAGTTGCTTAAATACATCCAACTCCAGAATGTTTGGAAGAATTGACATTTACATTATTTCACACAATGAGTATCAGACCTTCTACTGTAGCTATCAATCTTCCAAAAATAAACACATAGCACTACTAACACTCAGTTCCCTCCTTAGACTGTACATTCTCCATTCCCAGTGACACATCCAACTACAACCTTAACACCAACAACCTCTTGCCTTGTCTAATACTTCCTGTTTGTGCTTCCTGTGTGATTACTGTTAATTGTTGGAACAACAGTGAGGTTGACTAACACAGTAGGCCTACTACATGTAAGAATTTGCAAGAGCTGTATGTAATACCGGGAAATTAATTGGCAAATTGACCACATAGACAACTAGATAAACTTGCCCCTTTGCAGGAGTATATGACACAATATGGTGGTGGTGGTGGTGGTGGGGGTGGTGATGGTGAGGACCCAAATGCAAGACAACCAAGCAGGTCTATGGAATAAACCCATGGTTGGGTACTTTAATAAATAAACAGGAGGAGGTCAACAGAACAGAAAAGCATATCGTGACACCAAACAAAGAACTGACAAGACTGGGGAGCAAGACTAATATACACAGGATGGCTGATTACTGATTATGGCTGATTATTACATCTGGGAAAGTCAAGAACATAGAATCAAAACAAGTAGAACACAGCATAGAAATACAACATATAGATATGCAAAGTCGTGTGGATTTGAACTGTCAGGGGTGCTATCCTATCTAGGTTTTAAATGTAGCAGAAACAGCAAATAAACAAATTAGTCATAAAGGTCTCTGGGGATAAGCCATGAGGGAAAGGAATGGTTTTGTAGCATGCGTCAAGATGTACAAAGATATCACAGAGCATTTCTAACAACAGTTCCATTGGCGTTAAATTACAGCAGATATCATCGTTCTCCACTTTATAATGCATGCACAAGGTGATGTATACCTAGCATGCCTGCCTGCCTGCCTGCCTGCCTGTCTGTCTGTCTGTCTGCCTGTCTGTCTGCCTGTCTGTCTGTCTGTCTGTCTGTCTGTCTGTCTGTCTGTCTGTCTGTCTGTCTGTCTGTCTGTCTGTCTGTCTGTCTATTTATCCATCATAACCACCAGAGGGCAGTATAGTAATATAAATAGATGCTGAGTTCACTGGCTTGCTCATTGGCCTTTTATGACAGGTAGTGGCCTGATTATCAGACTCGAGTAGCCCCTGACTGCAGCCCGCAGATCGGGGCGGTGCTCCTCCTAGGAGGAGTGGGTGGGGTTGCGGGAGGAGTGGGTGGGGTTACTCCCTATGACACCGGTTAGTGATTTATGTAGAGCTGTGGGGTCTGACGGCGGAGCTGGGTTGGGAAGGAGCGCTTGTTTTATCCGCGGCTACTACTAGTGGGCGGGGCGAAGCATAGTTTTACTGAGGTTATGGTTAGGGTTAGTAACCGCATAAAGCATCGTCTAACTCTAACCCAACCTAACCCTAAACACAACCCCAATAAAACTAGGCTATGCCTAACCTAATCCTAACCCTAAACTTAACCTCAGTAAACCTATGCCTAAACCTAACCTAACCCTAACCATAAAGACACAACCCAATAAAACTAGGCTATGCCTAAACCTAATCCTACCCTAAACTTAACCTCAGTAAACCTATGCCTAAACTAACCTAACCCTAACCATAACATCAGTAAAACTTCCTTCGCCCCGCCTACTAGTAGTAGCCGGCGGATAAAACAAGCGCTCCTTCCCAACCCAGCTCCGCGTTCAGACCCCACAGCTCTACGATAAATCACTAAACCGGTGTCATAGGGAGTAACCCCACCCACTCCTCCGCAACCCCACCCACTCCTCCTAGGAGGAGCACCGCCCCCATCTGCGGGCTGCAGTGAGGGCTACATGTGATTATCAGACTCGAGTTCAGCTTCCTGTTTGAAACGCCACCAGATAGCGCTGTTCTGCACCATGTCGATGGGTGTGAACCAGGCTAGACCTGTAGCCATTAGGCTAGTAGTGGTAGTTTCTAACTTTCTATACTTTGCGCAGTGGTTTTCAACCTTTTTCCTATTAAGGCCCATCATTTTTTCAGCATTTGTTATTAGCATAGTTATTTATCCTATCATCGTTCTACCTTCTATAATTGTGTAGATTGAATGATTGTAGGCCTAGTCGTTAATTGACAATGTAGACAATAATTGAACTCTTCAGAGCGTAAAATTAAACCAATTGGACCTCATAAGAACGACTGGATTTCATTTTACACTATTAAGAGTTCAGTTATTTTATGCTTTGAAGAATTTAAAATCAAGGGTCCATCTGATTATCAACGCACCTTCATTTAGCTGGGGACCACCAGGAACCCCTCAAGGGTCACTGCTGTAGCAGACATCTACCTGTATCAAAATTATCTTTCATCATTGTTAGTTATTTCCCTCTTTATAATTTAGAATTTCCAGTCTTGTGACCTTTTACTGCCCTCAGTTACATAATGTTATTAAAGCAGAACTTTCGCCTATTCACGCTCTGCTGCCAATAACATGTTCAGCATCATAGACAGCCATAGGCGATGTGCTCCACTAGCTTTTCTTTCCTCTCTATGCTATACAATACTGAATGCAAATGAGATGACAGAAATAAACTGTCTAAGATCCCCTTCATTGCTATTTTCAAGCATACACATCAACCGAAAACATTTTAATTTTTCTATTCGGAAAAACATAAATACTCCTGGGGAGTATTTTGTCTCACTAAACAGAGGAGGCATCCACCAGACTCCAATATCATTTCAATTGCATTGCAAAATATTCCATCCCAGTCATGTGAAGGTCATTTTGGGATGTTGCCCTTTGAGAGGGGGAAGTGTGTATAGTTATACTAATGTCAGAGCACATTGTACAACAGACATGTGGCCGGCAGACAGCTGATGATACGCTAGGCTCGAACCATTTTAGACAACAGCTTTTAATAGGCTCCATCTCTGCAGGCAGCACCTGCATGCAGGCCAATGTGTGGCTTAATTCTTGTCAGAAAGAGGTTGTGTAATTAAGGTGTGGGCTCATGGATGGAAACACAGTGGTTTTCACCGCAGAGGAGGCTCTTCCTCAATCATAAATAACTGTCAGATTTGTAGGAAAATTAACCGATATTACATCCAAATCACCAGTACTTCAACATAGCAGAAGAGATACAGAGGGCTCCATTTTCGTTACATGCTAAACCCCTTAAGCCAAACCCCTTATCGTTTTTTTTTTTTTTTTTTTTTTGGGGGGGGGGAGATAACTCAATGTGCCAATCTATTGACACATTGTGAGCATGTAGACTGGCCATTTGAACTATTGAAAAAATGTTCTTTTTTTAAACAATTTAAAAAGGCAAAGAAGTTAAGGGATAAGGGGTTTAGTGGGGACGAAAATCTAGGCCAGAGTACCAAAAGTAGAAAGTAGCCTACTCATTGTAGCCTACATAATGTCCCATTTTCAAGCGCACGCACGCACACACACACACACACACACACACACACACACACACACACACACACACACACACACACACACACACACACACACACACACACAACACACACACACACACACACACACACACATACACATATTGTGTGAGTGTGCTCCCCATATCAGTGTTGTTGCGGGTCATGGTCTAATAAGAAACCTTATTCCCCGGGGACAAGCACCCCACCTCGATCTACCCCTCCACCCGTGACACGCATCCCCAAATGTCTAAGTTTTGCTTTCACCAGAATACGAAACAGGACCGGAGGCACACTATATAGTTGACCTTTATCTCTAAATGTAGCCTAGCATCTAGTCTGTCTTTTTCAGCTTGGAAGGTTAACCACCATAAGATATTGTTGTCATATTAGTGATGCAACATGCAATGAGCAAAATCTGTGAGAACTCATGTGTCTTTCTTCTCACACAATCCAGTTCTTATTTGTGCTTATTTAGCTGTGTTTACAAATATCTTACAATCTCTGCATACAAATGCGCCTTTTCCACAGTAGAGTTGTATGTTCGTCTGTTCCTCTTTTCAGATGTTTTGGAGAAGTGTCATGCTGTGTTGGATCATCTTCCTGCGTTCCTTCCTGTGTTCACTGTCCAGAGATCAGCAGCGATCACTCCGGTCAGTTTGGTCTTCTCTAGTCAGAGCGCTATGGACTGATGGAGCTCTCCATTTTAGTTCCAGCCAGAACCAGTGGTGGACAATGTACTCAACCCCAGTGCTTGAATCAAACATTCATATTCAATACTCCTGGTCAAAATATTATACAGCAATTACTAAGTGAGAGTTGCGGAGTCAAGTTTATACTTGAGTTAAAGTACTGGAGTACTTTTTCAAGTATTCAGTAAAGTATTCAGTAAAGTCATTTTTGGCTAACTAGTACAGTACTCAAAAGGCCCAAACAATATTAAGGTTGGGCCCTACCAAGCCTGGTTCAGCCCATAGAATCAGGCTAGACCCTACCTGGGCCCTCATCAAACCCTGTACCCTCAGGACCTGGCCCTGCTGCCACCCTTAGATCTCCATACTGTATACAGCTGACTGGCATTCAATCAAACCCTGTACACGCAAGAGTTTTAAATGTACAGGAATGCATTATTGGTAAGACGTCTTACTGACTTGGCAACTCTGCCTCTGACATCAGTACTACTCTATGCAATGAGTCACTTTATATGGGATTAGCACACATCTACAATGTATATTGATTCACAGAAACATGCTTCGTGTAGGTAAAAATGCCTAAAAAGTCACCATAAATGCTGAATGCATGTTAAATGCATGTTAAACTTAATTCAGTATAATTGTTATGTGTGTGTGCACGACTATGTGCGGGTGTGTCTGCTCAAATCTAAAGTTGATACAGTATATTTATAAAACTGACTGAAGACTACACTTCCACAGACGGAGGTGGTGGGACTTCAGCTTTCACATCCACAGGTATGGTGGGGGGCTTTGACACGAACTGATACTAATTAGAGGATATGATCCTTGATCACTGGCTAGTGTGTGTGTGTGTGTGTGTGTGTGTGTGTGTGTGTGTGTGCGCAGCGCGCACACACACACACGTGCGCACATGTGCTTGTGTCCGTGCATGCTTGTGCGCGTGCATGTGTGTACTTCCAGTGTATATTTTGGGACCCTGGGACCGAGGATGTGGGTTCCTTGTCCACCTGTCTTTCCACCGAAAGTGTTCTCAGTCGTCTGTCTCCCAGTTCCTCTCCGGGTGCCGGCTATTCTCATCTCCACATGTTGACTTCTAAAACCGACTCCTCCCCAGAGGCACCAGCAACAACCAATGCTGGTTGCACAATCAAATCTTGATGGTAAATCACAACCTTTCACCCTATATGTTATATTTGTTATATGCGTGTATGTGATTGTTTCAAACATAGGATGTATAAGGAGCATTTCCATTTCCATGACAGGACTCCATGACACCGTTGCTCAACATGATGATGCATGTGTTGTTGTATGCACAGCCATAAGCATCCTTGGGTGACCCAGCATCAAAGTGAACAGAGAGGACGGGAGTATTATCTATTGCTCAAGCTTTATGCTTATCGCCCATCATTAACTCTCTAGCAGAAGCTCTGATTCATGCAGGCCTACAGAGAGGTATCCATGTGGTGTATGGAACACCACACTAAAGGAAGATCCTCCAGCTTGGACTACTAAACCTTAACCTGTCCCAGTGTCAGTGTCAGTGGTTTATTGGACCACTCCTTTTTTGAGGGGTGCTAGCTGCAATCCCCACTTCCACTACAATGTGGGCAGGTTTTGGAGTGTGGGTACATGCTTGTGGGTCCGCCACTGCAGCTCAGATATAGAGAGAGCATCAGAAGAAACAGGAAACACTTTCACAAGACGTCCTGCCCATCAGCTGATATCAGACTACTGGCTAGAGACGCTCAGTCTGGAAAACTGCCTTCCTCCTGTTAATTCTCTGACAGCACATTCCCCTGTCACCACACACACACACACACACGCACACACACACGCACGCACGCGCGCGCGCACACACACACGCGCAATTTAAGATGCAGGCAGTGACACAAATATTATAGTTGCAGTACAGTTACAGTACAAAAACATCACAAAAACATGGTCTGTGTTTACATGGTACAATGGGCATGTCAATGCCAAAATGAAAATGTTGGGGCTCCATATGGCAAGGGAAGTGGTATGTCAATGCTGAGTTTGCAACAAACTTCAGAAAGTATGTGTATGTACTGTATGTGTATATCAAATGAACGCTTTTTACGCTTTTGATTTATTCATGTCTCATATTTCCTCTTTTCAGAGATGGGTAGTGTAGCCTAAAACCGTGCTCAAGTAAATGTGAAAATAAAACGTTTAGTAAGTACACTAGTATGTTGTAAGTTATTCAGTAGAAACTTAGTGAAAAGACTACTCAAGTTCTGATTTACATCCTGGCATCAATTTTTACTTTAAATAATCTTGCAGAGGAGTAAAAGTAACTATTGTTTAGTCTGTCCACCCAAGTGTGTAACTTTGGTCATCTGCCTCTGCAGAGATATTATTCTGTGTGCAGTGATGTAAACAGAGCTGCTACCTTTGAACAGATTGTAAATGTGTTTATTCTCTTTCTTATTCTGCATAATCTGTCCTGAAGTAGCAAATAATTGATTCTGTTTGTTTAAAAAATTATATTTGTCCTTGTCTCAAGCCAAAGCTCCTTTGAATTGAATTGAATTGAATTGAATTGAATTGAATTGAATTGAATTGAATTGAATTGAATTGAATTGAATTGAATTGAATTGAATTGAATTGAATTGAATTGAATTGAATTGGATTGGATTGGATTGGATTGGATTGGTGAAACTGTCATGTGTATCCAGTTCAGAGCTCATAGAGAGCATCCTTTGCTGATGTCTCTTTGAAACTAAAATCTTGCATTTAATAGCCAACCATCCATCCATTCAACTTCAACCACTTATCTGTAGTTGGGGCATTGGGGCAACAGCTCAACCAGATTTACTTCTTCAGAGCAACATTAGCAATTTCATCCTGGAGGATCCTGAGGTGTTACAAGGCCAGTGAGTCAATGTATAATACCTCCATCACTTCCTCGGTCTGACCAGCGGTCTCCTACCCACTCGAGAGGCATCCTAACCAGATGTTTGAACCACTCAAGCTGGCTCCAGGCGAATAAGCAGCGACTCTACTCATCTCTATCACTTGACTAACTTCTCACACTATGTTTAAGGGAGATGCCAGCCACCCCTCGATGAACAAACGATCATAGGTGAGAGTAGGAAAGAAGATTGCTCGTTAGACAGAGAGCTCTGCCTTAACACTTGGGCGAAAATAAAAGTAATAATCCTTTCCTTGAAGTGATGGCATTTCTATAAAAGGGGAAATTAAATGGCTTTGAAAAAATGCAGGCTGTGGAACAGCTTTGTATGGTCACTATGGTGCAAGCAACAGTCCTGTTTGTCGCAGCCTCTGGTGGTTTGTTTTGTGGGTAGCCCCAGACGCCACAGAGTTGCAACATGCTGGCGGCCACACTCACTCCAGACACAGAGAGGACTGACTCGCATGCACAACACCACACTGCTAATTCAGCTCTAAAGGTGGAAAAATGTACACCACCTCCCTAAACTACTATGCCCATTTTTTCTGTTTTTAAAATGATTATTTGATAGTTACAATATCCAATCTACAAGATTACATCAGTGTAGTTTGGCTACTTTACTATTTTAATAGACACAGCAATATACACAGCAATGAAAGTAGACAACTGTCTTCACTATTGGAGGAAGTAAGTGTTTCTGTGTGTGTGTGTGTGTGTGTGTGTGTGTGTGTGTGTGTGTGTGTGTGTGTGTGTGTGTGTGTGTGTGTGTGTGTGTGTGTGTGCCTGCGTGTGTACGTGGGTGACTGGATGGGTGGTGTGCATTTTTGTGTGAGTGTGTGTATAATCATGTGATTGTACAGATGTGGAATGACAGGATGAATTCTCCCCCTCAAAACGTCAATCTCATTTCAATCTATCACCTCGTCAGAGGTGTGTGTGTGCGTGCGCATGTGTGTGTGTGTGCACACTCATTCCTCACTTCCAAGGGACCTCTTTGTTCTTCCTCATTTCTGTGCTTTCTCTGTTAAAATCTTACTCATGAACACCAGGGATGTCTAGGAGTTTCCCTGCAAATAGGTTCCAAGGATCCTTCTTTTGGTTTCATAGAATGGTTTCATCACTGCCACCAAACTCTCAGATTCATTGTTAATGTCAACACTGAGAGTTCCTCTGAAAGTGACTTTAAATACATGAGCACATGTCTGAGTTGCACTTGCAAGCATACATAATAAACTACATGTATGCTTCATGTACATTTTGGGTTTGGTTAAACATGGGGGTGCCAGGATTACATTGGATAAATACCTCCATTGCACTGATCTTACCATTTCTCCCACAGTACAATTCGTCTTATCTTAGGATACACATGTTTGCTTGTGTTTGACAATTACACCGTTAACTTTAATGTTTGAAGCCACATTGTGCTTTTTAACAAGATTATATGGATGGCTTGTGTGGTTCAAAAGTGTGTTGATTATGATATTCTTAATTACATACTGTTTAATTTATTAAAATATTCTGACTGGAGTTGCAAATCTTAATTTTGTTTCAATGACAACAAAACAATTTAAGTTGAAATGAAGCATTTTTTTTTTTTTTGCAAAACAGACATTTATTTAAGTTCTGACAGTCAAAAGAAGCTAAATAAAATTAAGTAAAACAGTGGTAGTTCATCAAAGATAGTAAAACCTATCTGTAATGTTTACAAGCATGTGAATGATATCCCATATTACATCAGCTAGCATACACCATTGTTTTCACAGCCACACTATAAACTATAAACACTATAAACATTTTTCTATTGTTCTCTGTAACCAGATGTTCATCCAGCATGTATAAAAGACACAGTTGATAAATATAATTTATATGTTTCCATTTTGAGAACTAATTCAAAACAAACAATTAAAAAAAAAAACAATGTTAAAAAACATAATGTAAATATTCACAATTAATTATCAAGTTCCCTTTTGTCTAAATCCAAAACAACAGAAAAAAAACTATACATGTATTTGTCCTATGCTTTGTGCTACATTTCACCCTTGAGCTTTAATAAAACTCCCCACCATAAGGACACATCAGACACTCGATACTCGATTAGCACTACTGGTATACAGTACAGTACAGTACAGTACATGCTCATGTTGTCCGCTGGGACAGACTCAGGCTGTAATGGGCATGTTGTCTCTGTAGCAGCCTGTCCTTTGGGGGGCACTGTAGCTACACAGGTCCTGGTAGATATGGGCCATCTGGTCGTTTACCATCTCATCAGAGACGTCCAGACTGGGGCTGTTGCTGTAGGGCTGCGGTCGCTGCAGGTTCACAGCGTCAAGCAGCTGCTGGCAGTTCACAGCGGTGATCTGGATCATTAGCCAAAAAAATAAATGCAACATTTTGTTGAGTTCATTCATAGGGGGCAAGATATTGTGGGCAAGATGGCGGCGCGTACGGACGCAGCGCCCCCCAGCTCCTCAGTGCAAACATGTTTTTTGTTTTGTTTGCACTGTCTATTGTCTATTGTCTTATTGCACTGGGGAACAATGGAAACGTTATTTCATCCCTGTATATGTCCTGACATACACTGGAGTGACAAATAAAGAACCTTGAACCTTGAATAGTAACGCAAAGTAAACAGAGACCATGATAATGTTGCAGGAAATTTGTGACAGTACTGACGGACTGACTTAGGATCAATAGGGCGGTGTTACCTGGACAATGATTAGTTTGGTCTTGGCAGAGGAGACGTCATGGAGTTCCTCTCCGAAACACAGCGTGACAGTGGGCTCAGGGGCGGGGTACTGGCCCTCCTGGTACAGCTGCAGAACTGGAACGAAAGAAATGTGCATCCAAAGGTGTTTACTCTACTCAGCACAAGCACAAATGTTTGTTTTTGAGAAACTCTCAAGAGCTTCACAATAATCTAGAGCACTGATTCTCAAAGTGGCGTCTGGGTATCCCCAGCGATCCTTGTGCGGGTTCTAGAGGGTTTCCATACAAAATGAAAAGAACAGAACAGTCCACTGACAAACGCATCATTTTGCCATCTTGGCCATGATTTTTGAGAAGAAAATACAGTATGTGGGACATCAAAAGGCTTACCTTGAAGGAATCTGCGTGTGTCAAAAATCTGGACGACGGCATCCCGCTCCAGCTTACTTGGTGCACTACCGTAATGGGTGCCCGCTGCACCCAGCCCGCTCCAGAACACACGGCTCTGGCACAGCCTCTTGATAAAGATGCCCTCTTGATTGGCACGGACCAGCACGCCCCTCTCCAGGTGTCCCAGGAGCTTGCGTGTGACGTGCCGCTGGCGCTCGTATTCAATGAGCTCAGCAGAGGGGAAGTTAACACTCTGCATGCTGTCCGTGCTGTACAGAGAGCTACGAATGAAATGGGAGGCCGGGGAGATCCGGCACCCATCTGGGTGCGAAGCCATCGCCGTGTGCATGAGTTTTCCACTGTAGTAAAAACTGATCATCATCTGGGAAAGGGCTAGAATATAAACAGAATATACTGCAATTATTTTTATGTCTTTTTGTTGTATTGTTCTCACATTGTTTTGTTATTAGTCATTAACTACACTGTTTCACTACATTTTTTGCCATAGCTGTATTGTAAAAGCATGTATTAAACAGCTGATATTAAGTAAGATATTAATGAAAATATTCTTGCACAATATTGGTCAATACCTGAATTCAAAGATGTTGCTGGTGAAGCGTCTTGATGGACTGGAAAAGCTGGGAAACAAAGAAAAATATATAAGATTATAATCTAACCTTGTTCTCTTTATGTGAAGTGTCATGAGAAATCCTATTGTGATTTGTTACTGACACTAAATAAAACTGACTTGGCAAAGCCCATTAAGGCCAGACACTTTCATTTTTAAAATAGCCAATACTAAATCGAAAAATTTTCCCAGTTTTTAATAGGTTTGTTGTTGACAACACCAAACTGTGCGTGATCAAGTAACCTCCGACCACATTGTCACATCATTCTTGTGCTACATCATCAGAAATGAACGCCTTGGCAAAGGAATAATTCTCATAGTCAGCAAAGTGCTACAGGATATTAGCCAATTCCTCCCTGTTCGGAATTCAGTAAACAACCTGCATTTAGCACCCGCTGCTGTTAGGTCATGTCATTGAGCTTTTCCATTGCTGTTATTTTTAACCACTTAAACTCTATACACTTTAGCCGGTCCTTTTCCCCTCTTCACCAAATCTCGTCACCGAAGATAGCCGATCAACAAACTTAACAAACAAAACAATTTGTTGTGATCTGTAACTTAATTTCTTATAGAGCCACCAGAATGGGGTCACTAGACTAGATTTTAAGTTTAGTCTGTTCACACAAAAAAGGAACCAAGATTGTCTTATCTGAAACAGAGAGAGTGATAAAGTCCCCACATCAGAGGGCAATAATACACAAGCAGTAATGGTAACAGCAGTGGTAGATAAGTAGATAAAGTACAATTACTTAAATACTGTACTGTAAATAAGTACAATTTTGAGGTATTTTTACTTCTTTTTTACTTCTAGAGGCAAATATTATACTTTTACTAGATACTATTAACTTTGTAGATTTTGATTACAAATCATACATTAGCCACCAGGGGCAGTTTTATGCATGAGCGAGATGGGCATAGCGTGAAGCAAAAAAAAAAAGAAAGAAAAAAGAAGAAGAAATCCGCTATTCCGTTATTTATTGTCATTAGATGGATCTACAAGTGTTGCACCCACATGCACAGATCAGCGCACAGAAAATGGTAATATCATGCAATTCATTGTGTGGACCGCTGGGCCGCTTGACTTCAATGCTAAATAGCTGATATTTGAACAGTCCACAGCTCACTGGTGAATGGTGATAACAGTGTTTATGATACAGTAAATTAAATATGACCTCCAATGGTTTATTGGGTCCTGCTTTTTTTAAAGGTTGAGAAATGAGTGAACTGTGGCCTTTTCAAATCTCAAAAGTTTGTGATGTGAACAAAGTTATATTGTATTGTATTGTATTATATTATATTATATTATATTATATTATATTATATTATATTATATTATATTATATTATATTATATTATATTATATTATAATATAATATAATATAATATAATATTATAATATAATATAATATAATATAATATTATATAATATGATATGATATGATATGATATGATATGATATTATATTATATTATATTATATTATATTATATTATATGTTATATTATATTATTATTGTATCTTATATACAGTACTGTATATATTTTATATTATATACAGTATAATCAGTATAATACTTTACAGTATATACAGTATAATACTTTTACCACTGCTTAATAACAGCTAACTGGAATCAGAGCTGAGAGAAGAGGCAGCTGCTTCCTTACCACCAATGTTGTTCTGGGGCCAGTACTCTGGACTGGGTTGGATACCACAACCTTCCTCCTGTGGCGACTGACTTCTCTTCATCATGGGTATATAGTCATCACTGGGTGTCTGCATGGAAAGCTACATTATTTATTTGTATACTTCTACAAAAAAGATGCTAAATTGGTGATACGATTGACTATGTGAAGAAAATTACAGTCATTTTAAAAACAAATTTGAGAAACAACCTCCCTCGGTGTGATGGGGGCTTTATGGGACACTTTTTAAATTAATTATTAACAAGATTTTTAAAATCTCACCTCCACCATCCCTTCAGAGCTGCAGCAGTCCATGTCAGTTGTGTCCCCGCAACTAGCTGCCATAGCCATCCCTGTAGTTTTACCAGCTAAACACAAAAGAAAGGCTTAGTTGTCAATGTGGAGATGGAAAAAGATGTTCTACATGATTCACTCAGAAGAATACTTTGAATGCAATGTGTATTGGTTTAACCCACAGGTTTGCAAAGCGGCTTATCATGGCACACTATTAAGTATGCCTTGGATTCGGTAACAATTAAGCAGTGTTTTTTGTTTGTTTGTTTGTTTTTTGTTTGTTTTGCATTTAAATAATGCAAGTCAAGTCAACACAGCTGGAATGCCAGTGCTGATGGCAGGTGATTGCTGAACACCTCATGTCACTTGATATAATTTTTATGATATTTCTTTTATCATCTGTTGTTTTGTCATATATCGGGTGGAAAGCTCAAATGTCCAAATCAAAGGTAACAAAAGTGGCAGATCTACAAGCTCAAAACGAGGATGTGGATCTGCTACATTAGGTGCTTTTGTGTGATGCTGTGACCAAGTAGAAGTTAATTTATGAAGAAACAAAAAAATGCACAAATTGAATTAATTCAACTGTGTACATGTGTAAACAAATCTGCAAGTGTATAGACAGACAACTTCTGCCGAAAATGAGCCATAAACTCACACAGGATTTTCTGCTCTTCTTCGGGTACTATCCGGTAAACCTTATAGGGCTCAGAGATGTCGAGCTGGGACCTCTCTGTCACCTCCTCGAAGTCCGGGCTTTTATTAAGAGCACAGCGTAGCCTGGTCTTCCATGTGGCAGGTTCAGCCTTGTCCCCCTCCTTAAACTTTCCTTTAAACACGGCCCACGCCTATTGAATGACAAAATCCAATGTTAGCAAACCGGTCCACAAAAGTAAAGAGTGTGGCCCAGGGCCATCCTAGAGGACCCTAATGCTGCCTGGCGGCACATTGAGCGTTTGAGTTCCGATTCGTGATTAATTTCACTGTACCGTATGTCAATCCTTGTCTCTCTTTCCCTGTCTCCACTTACTCTCAATCCCTGTCTCCACTTACGGTAGAAAGGCCATTGGGGCCATTAAGTAGTATAGGGAATAATTTTGCATTAACATGCAAAATGATACATTTGAAAGAGAAAAGAATGAACCAAGCAATTCATGAGTAAAACATGGAAAGAAAACATGTCTCACTGTTTTATTGTGTCATCATTTATTGACACGTTGGATATAGAAGAACCACTGATGGCATTATAGCCTACAATGAGGTGAGCATTAGTTTGGCTCTTGAGTGGTCATAGAACAGCTGCTTTATGACCTGCCCGCTTTGGCAAAGATTGCAAAATTCCAGTAAATTTCAGGCACAGCTCCATACAAGAACTGTTAACTGTGGGCGACATCACAAAGCAGTGGTTTTGCAGGTGGTCCCCAGCTAAATAATGTTCAGCGTTAGTAAAGAAATGGTCCCTTATAGATGTTTAACTCTTGAGAGTGTAAAATGGTGCATTTATATAGCAACTTTATCCAAGGCACTTTACATAGATTGTGCATGACATTCACTATTCACACGGTGGGAGAAACCATGCAGGGCAGCAACTGCACATCGGGAGCAAATAGGGGTTAAGTGTCTATGGGACACATCAACACTAACTCTGGGGGTTCCCGGGTTTGAACCGGCAACCTTGTGGTTACCACCCACTCCACCATTTTTAATTAATCAGAATATTTAGCAACAAATATACACTTATGACATTAATATGTCAAAAACAGGAAATCATAATAAAAAGAGGGGAAAGGAAAAAACAAACAAACACAAAAAACAAACAAGCACTTACCTTAAAAATTGATGCATCAACTTCTTGGTTGTAGTCCTGCTTCCCAGCATGTTTCCAAGGTATGCGGAACATGGTGAGGGTCTCATCCTCCCATTGGAGCCCAGAGTACTGTCCGCTGTGGATCTGTTCCATCAGCCACTGCTTCAGTCTGCGACCTCCCGTGGAAGACATCGCTGACATCTTCTTTGACATAAAAAAGTTAGATTATTAAAGCACTCCAGCAACCTGACAGACAATAAACTCATACAATGAACTTAATAATAAAAAAAAATCAGCACGACATTAGACTCGAGTTTCAATCAAAACAATCATATAATAAAATAAATCAGAATTAACCACTAGCTTACCAATTGCTATTTAGGACATGATGAAGAAGTGTTTGATAAATTAAGACTAGTTTGTTTGTTTTTTACAACATCTAGCAGACACATCAGACAAAACAAATACATTACTTACCATTTAATAGTCTTCTATATGATGAGCCGGTATCCGCGGTGGTGTGTAGCCTATATCCTTAAAGGCAGATCAATAAATACTGCACTGATCTGTGTTTGACATAAAGTGAGTCTTACAACATTCTCCTCTCCATTAATGAAGCATGGCTGGAACATGATTGGACAAACGTCTGGCCAATCAAGCGGCCAGATTGTCAGACCCAGAGCATTCTATAGCGATATTGACGGGTCAGAAACTGCGCGCTCATGTAGCCTTGTACTGGGACAAACCGTAGTTGAAAATGCAATGTTTTGAACAACGAGGGCGGCGCAAATAAGAGCTATTTTTGCCACGTGTGCAACAATAAAGAAACAATAAAGGGAAAAACAAAGGGATTTAAGATCATTAAAGCTGGGCTGTTGCCCGAGTCCAATACATTCCTGCCTACTTCGGGCTAGGACTTATCCCTATTCGTTGTCTCCATTCTGAATAGATGTAGAAGAACGGCCCCATGAAGTGAACGGAGTTTACTTTGCGTGACTCTGTCTAATGCTCTGGACAGGCCCAGCCCCCTTCCGGATGCGTCTTTCTTTTAAGCTCGGGCATTTACAAGAAATCACTAAACGTTTTCTGGTCAATGGTCATCAAATGAACTGGAAGGTGTGTGTGTGTGTGTGTGTGTGTGTGTGTGTGTGTGTGTGTGTGTGTGTGTGTGTGTGTGTGTGTGTGTGTGTGTGTGTGTGTGTGACTGAGCGCGCGCACACACATGTGTTCCTTAGAAAATTACGCAATCACACACACTCATTGGCCCCTTTTCCAACATACCTGACCTGAAGTCGCGTGCATGACAAAATAGTCAGAGTGGCACTGGCTCTTTTATGCACAGAGAATACACACACTTCTATAGAGCAATCTGGCTATATGGAATGGAATAGAAGAGAAATTAATCTATTTCCCTGTTCTCATTAAAATAGCTAATTACAATGCACAAGTATTTCATATCCTTTGCCAAGCGCTAAGATACAAAGTCAAACAATAGGATAAAATAATTGCTGTAAATATATTTCGATCTTTTTACATTAACATTTCGAAAGAGTTACTATATTGTTACTACAACAGTTACTAGCATTAGGCTTGTGTAGTGATTTATATTCTACTTTTAAATCTACTATTCTTAGATAAAAAGACAAATAACTTCTCAATTACATATTGTCATTGTAGTAGCTACATTAATCACAACATGAAAGAAAACATTTGTAGTATACGGTATGTATACTATAGTTTTACTACAAAATATTTATTTATTCAGGTTGAATACTCATACATACTGTATGGTCTTGTATCTAAAATATTTTCCCCTGTATTGTAACAGAATCAGTGGTCAAACAAAAATATGTAACATAATGGGTATTTTGAAAGGGTGTTCGACGACCATAATTTCTATTAGTACTGTAGGTTTGTCTGTTGTCATTTCTACAAGTAAAGCAATGCAACTAGGTTGGGTGACACCTTTTACAAACCACAAATCTACTGACAACACATGCTTTGCTGTTGCACCATAACAGCCATTGTGAAATTTCACAAATCTGAGTCGTGAGCTCCTATGTGCTGGGATTCTGTCTCTGTGCCAATTAATGTGTGAAATGCACTTACAGATATGCGCTTTTTACAATGAATGAGTGAATAGAGGGATACATATACAGTATTCCACACTGGCACCTCTGACATATTTTTCAGAAAGCAAAGATGGGGATACTCTCATAGGCTCTCTTCTGTCCCTAAGATTTGAAGAAAATCTGTGTTTTTGTGATGAAGTATAATGCTTAACTTATACTCAGCCATACAAGCGGCAGCTCCAAAAACAACAATGTGTAAATCTGGCTTGTGGCAGACTTACTTTTTGTGTTAACATTCAATATGCCCCACTGATCTACTCTACTTGACTATTCTCAACGTTGTTTTCATAATTTATTGACAGAAGGCCTAAATGCAGCATAACAACAACCAGCCAATGGCACCATTAATCTTTGGTTATAGGAATATATTTATTAGCATTTACATAATTCTGGCAATCAAAAGTGTGCAATTTCCTCAGAAAAGCAAATAAATATACTGTGATGAAGCATCTATATATAAAAGAATTGTACCAGTGAATTTAAAACAATTTACCAAAAAAAGTGTTTCATTAAAATCAGGAAGACTATAGACTTTGAACTGCAGAGATACATCATGTCGTACATCTGTCACAGTTTTCCACATCTCATTTGTTGAGCCAACTTAATCTTTTAGCTAAATTAATCACCTTGTTATGGCTATTATATTGAATGGTGTTGTATGTATAAAAGGTGTGAGATTAGTAGCATACGGGTGAAGAAAATTGAATGTGTCTGAGCGAGGTGACACGTTTAAAAGTAAGGCTTAAGTGAGCACATTGTTCCTACTGTGGATGTACTCAGACCAGTTGGGAGGACATTGGACATACTGCACTCTTAATCAAGGAGATTCTGGAGCCCAATTCTAAATCTACACATACATACAGTTAAATACACTGATGTTCCTGCTGTGCAAGAAAGGTCTGAACAGAATCAAATAACCTTAAAGAAGGATTTCAGTGAATCTTGTCCATTCTAGGTCTTTAAAAATGAATGAATTAGTGCTTATTTTAAATTGGGCATAGAATAATGTTGTCAGGATTATGAACCTGTAACTCAACTTTTGCCCTCAGACTCATCGGGTAAGGCATCTTCAAGGCTCCTCTTGGACCAGGACCGGACCTCTCTCCTGAGGCTCTCCTGTTGCAGTTGCTCAGTGTACTGGCTCAGTAGGGCTCCTACCTGGTCCTGGTCCTTAAATGGACTGTGAGGGTAAGTGTCCCGTAGCCATGCTCTGTACTGGGGAAAAACATAACACAAATCCATTGTCCAATTCATTTTGCCTTAATAACCGTTTGAATGGTACCTTGAGTTTCTATTTTTGTACAACTGTAGGTTTATTGAACTTTTTTTAGAAACAAAACAAAACAAAACAAAACATTTTTGCCAATGGATAGTTTGGAATGTGTCAACCCTCCTCAGCTGAAATCAGTGTGTACTGTAAATATGAAAAGAGTGCATGAATACTAAAATTGTACTTACTCGTTCAGTTAACATTAAACAAATTACTCCTTTGGTTCATTTGTCATTGTTTTAAAACAAACGTTTTAGAAAGTACTAAAAACCGTAATGTAACATGTGTTTCTTCTTCAGGTCAAAGAAAATAGACCCAGGAAGTGGGATGTTATGCAACACCTCAACTCTTAAGATTTAGATTAGATTTTTTTGTAATCTATTCAAACAAACAAGCAAATAATACAAACAAAAACACAACAAACAGTATCCTGCATCACAACAGGACAAAACATAAGATATTCTCAAATCTCAATAGACGACAATTGTAGATTGTCGTGTATACTATTCTGAAGGATCATTGGTGGAACTGATGTGCTTGCAGCAAGTTCAGTACTTCAAGCATTCCTTTTGAGGAACCCCAGTTTGATACATTAGGGAATCCCATTTGTTATTATTGTAACAATATGGGGCACGTACCTGTAAAATCATCAGTGTTCAGTTAAAACAATTCCATAAAACCATAGCCTATATTCTAAGTACGAGATTATGTTTTTAATATTAAATATAGATTCAAGATGTAAATTAAATCAATGGTAGTGATTTTGTTAAAAGAAGGCCTCCCCATCTCTCCATCACTTGTGAACAGAAAACACGTTGACAACACATTTGAGTTGGTATGCCGATTTCATGGAGAGTTTTTTATCAGCTTTCACTTAAAAATCTTTTAGTTGTTAAAGGCATAGATGAAAGCAGGTGACGGTAGATTGAGCTGATCTGATTTGATCTCACCAACGTATCGTCATCTGCCATCCCCGGCCCCTCCCCTGCCCCTCCACTGCTACGTCATATCATTTGGAGCGATGCCCACCTCGAAAGCCCGAAGACTCCCACTTCTAGGCCACCATGGCTAACAAATTAGTCCAGGCTTTCTATTTTCAATGCGGACGAAAATGAAAGACTAGGTGTCGAGGCTAATGGGGAGGTAACACGCAGTAAAGGCCCGTTCAAATGGGGTGCCTGCTGGCCAAGCAGTCCAGGCGCATGCCACATATACAGTACAGTAGGTTTTGGCCTGACAGCGTTTTGCATTTTCGAGTCCTGTTCATGATGGCCTTTGCTGAAGGTCTCTCCCCTTCTGTCTCAATTCACTTAATACTATCAATGAAGGCAGGCTAAAAAAAGAAAGAAAAAAAAGGGTTAGAATTGGGAGTCGAACCCTGAATGGATTAGCAGCCAAGGTGCCCAGACAGCTATGCCAGCTGCCCAGACCTGTTCCAAGTTTTATTTTGTTTGACTGAGCTTTAAACAGAAAGAAAGCACCCTGTCTGTCGCTTAGGCCAAGTGCCAGAGATGTGTGACTTTTCCTAAGAACAGCCTACCCATCTTCCATTCCGAAAAAAATTGTGCTCATGGAAATCCCCCCTGCCTTATTTAAGTGAAAGATCCACCCAAAACCTAGAATCTATAATTGTATTCATGACGTGATAGCTGGCTGATAGGGTAGGCTCTAGTCTGTTTCCCGTTATTTGCAGATGGGATTCTCAGATTGCATGGAGCTCTAATGCCTGACAGCCAGTTCTGCCTTGTTTTCAGGGTGCCAATTTCATCCATTTGGGAGAGAGAAGAGAACTCATACAAGATACAAGTGAAAGTGTAACGGCAGGAAAAATGTCAGGCAAAATTTGAATGGGAATACTATAAATTTTAAACTTATACTATAATTGAAACTATTTTTGTAACATATTTTTTTATCGTATTATGATGAGCTTTCAGCTTCAAACAGTTTCTTTATGTTAATGTATAATTGTGCTAGTGCTATGGAGAAGATGATAAAATAAACTCACTCCTGTGCCCATATCAGTGTTTCAACTGACATTCCAAGTGGTTTGTATAGTATTCTGTTCTTACTTCTTAACTGAGTTATTTAGGATCTGTACATGAGACAATCTGCGTCAGAGATATGCCTGCATGTTGTGGAGCTTCACATGAGCAAAGCCAACTAGAATACTATTATTAACCCTATTACCCTATTATTAATAGGGTGCGCCACAAAAGCGCAAAATGTAACCATTGAAAAAACATGATTTGGGGCGTAAAAATCCCTCACAATTCCTTCCAGATGATCTGGGTGAATTGAATAGTCGACATCATAACTGACTGGCAAAATTAGTGCACGGGGCCAAAACAAGCGACTGTGGCAACCACACTTTGCAATTTTTTTAATTGCAATATTTCTAGTTGATAGTTACAATGAACATAAACAGGAAAGACAGACAGAGAGAAGGGGAGAGACACGCAGAGACACGTTCGTCATGAATGGCACTCAAACACGACACGCTGTCAGGCAAGAGCCTGCCCTATATTATATGGCATGCGCCTGGACCATTGGGCCAGCGGGCACATCCATCATTCCATCTTCAACCGCTTATCCGTAGTCGGGCCGCTGGGGCAACAGCTCCACCAGAGAGTTCCAGACTTCCTTTCCAGGTGAAGAAGCAGCGGCTCAACTCCAAGTCTCTCCTGCGTCACTGACCTTCTCACCCTATCTCTAAGGGAGATGCCAGCCATCCGTCAGACAAAACTCATTTCGGCCGCTTATATTATGACATACCAAATTCTTTTGGTCATGACCCATATACAGAGAGCTTTGCCTTCTGGCTAAACTCTGTTTTCATCACAACAGTGCGGTACATTACCTAGCCGCTAGGCAATTAGTTAGCTTAGTAGACACTTCAGTAACACTAAAAATAATGTAATAAGAACAACAAATGTATAGTATGTATTATATGAAATATTGAAAAGTTACCAATCACAACAAATAAATCCAGTCCTTGAATAGTCCACACTTTCAGACAAAGGCAGGCATGGGAAAAGTACAATTAACTTCCGCTTAAAATCAGTACCAGATCACCAAACAAGGATTTTTTTTTTCTTTTCATTTTTTGCCCACAAAAAACCTTGTGTCGCAAGGTGCTGACAGTAAAGTTAAACATGTGATGACCATTACCAAGCTAATGCAATCCCAGCAAACCCCTAGAGTTCCCCTTCTCTGCCCAAACATGCCGGAGAGCGCTCTACAGGTCCTACAGCCCAAACAGACACATTTGCTGTAAATGCATACATCGATGGCAGTGGAAACCATGCATGACACCAACCATCACATCAGGAGCAATAGGGGTTCACTGTCTTGCTCAAGGACACCTCGAAACTAACTCTGGTGGAGCCTGGGTTTGAACTGGCAACCTTGCGGGTTGGCCACTCTACCGCTGAGAGAAGACCTCCGCACACCCAGTTTAGTTTTCAGCAGGTGCATTGGCAGCAGAGCAATAGGCAATTAGAGAAGGAGAGAGTAGCCTACGCAAATAGCCAATGCAAAATTCTAAAATGACACTGACATGAATGAATAAATAAACAAACAAACAAACTTGGCAATCGATTGGCAGAGGTAGAGGCTAGAAATGGACCTTACTCAGCCAAACACTTCCTGGTTGGTTTGGAATTCACAGATCCTTCCTGTCGGCAGACTCCCATTCACTGTGAATGTATTGGTTGTGAATTTCTAGGAATGTGTGTTGCCATGTCAGATTTTTATAAGCAACACATTTCAGTACATTTGCTTTGAAATAATGACAGTTTACTAGATTTTTAAGGCTTGTTCCATACCTGTGATTCTGCTCAAATGAAAAATGAGTCAAAGGACCCCCATGTTCTGTGCGTGCACACAATCCCCATCTGTAAAATGTTTTGTGCTAGCCAGGTTTTTATTTTTCATCTGTATACAACAAAGAACTATTTAGGAAAATATTAGATCTACCACCTCACAATGGCACAATTTGAGCTTGCAGATCTGCTATTCTCAAGTAGCAAATGTATAGTCTTAGAGTATAATGCACAATGTGTAATGTATATATTGTATGTATAGCTCATGATTGACTGATTCCTTATCTCTCTCACACAATCTGGCAACACCAGAGCAAGTACAATGTTCCAGATTGTGTGAAAGAAATAAGCAACCATGGTCTATGACATGGGGTTTCAACTAATTGTGAACCAGGGAGCACCACCCTGACTTAGATCAACATGGGAACCACCAGTTACCCTTAATCCATTCTGTTACTTTATTCAACCTTACATTAAAACTTAGGTTAAGCGATATACAGTAGCCTAATGATAGTGTAGACATATGGCATTATTATTCCCACAATAATGTAATTATGATAAAATCAGGCAAGCTTTCTTGAGATTCTAGCACCCATTTCTGTGGATTTCCTTATCCTCAATCAGACTTTCAGTAACTGACAACATTGGCATGCTTACATTGCACAAAGCTTTAGTGTGCTGTTCTATGGAAGGAAAGAAATGAATACCTTGCAGGACCACGAGTGGTCCATGGACCCTAACCCTACTAAAAATACCTGGACCTGGACTATGAAAACAAAATAAGGCTCTCAAAGATAAGAACTTGTTTTTCATTTGGGGTCTGTCTGTGTGTAGGCTACAGATACTCTACACTGGGGTCCCTGGATCCTTTATAAAAAAAAAGTTTGAGGAGGATCACAGGATTAAGCAACATTAGGGAACAAGCTTAAATAAAACATGCAACTAGTAACTACATTATTTGCAAGCAACTTTACTAAAAAAGGTTGCTTATAAAAAGCGGACATGGGAACACATGCCCACTTCCTGTCAAGATTGCCAACTGGAAAGATCTATGAATTCCAAACCAACTAGGAAGTGTTTGGCTGCATATGGTCCATTGCACAGGAGAGGGGACTTTGGCTTATAGGCCCACTGGCATAGCCTGACCAGAGCCTTTGTGGTGTTCTGGACAACGGTGTGTGTGTCCGACTTGAGGTAGGGCACTGCACAAATGGATTCCCCTAGCACGCCCTAGCGTGCACACACACACGTCACCCCCCCCCCCCACACACACACACACACACACACACACACACACCTGTTCTAACATGCTCTCACATGGAATTACTATCAGCGACTATATATGGTATTCCTGCTCTACGAAGACTGAAAATGAAAGTAGACAAAGCAAAAGTATGAGTATATGAGTACAAAAAATATCTGCCTGGAATATTAAGCCACAATGATGAGGAAGGGAGATGTCTGACTCACAATGATGTTATATCTGATGAAAATAAGTGCACAGTGTGCAAACATTTCCATGGCCATGGGGAAGGACACATGTGGACTTACGTTTGAGAATATCAACCAGAAAAATGAATATTAGAAGAAAGCGACAATTATGATCCCGATGACCCATATGGAAAACTTTATATATGCATATGCAAACTCTTGAAAGTGGCACCTTTTATACAATCCTCATATAAGAGAATAAAGTTCATTTAAGATCCAAATTACAATTTTGTAATTTATATGAATTGTATATGACATACAAAACAGAAATAAGATCAATGGTATTTTTGTAAAGTATCTTGTAGGAAAGGTGCCACTTTAAAAGAGTTTGCAGATTTGACATTTACAGTATACAGAATTTTCCACACGGCAATATCCTGATTCTGAGGAATGTACTCGATTAACACATCTACTTTTGTCACTAGAAAATACTGTTCTTAAAGAGACCGGTGTGGCCCCGAGTGGCTCTCTTCTCGATGATGATGTATTTATCCACATGACATAGCGCCCCACATAGCGACTTGAGCACATAATTAACATTCATTCTAAGGATTGGATCAGGCTACTTGGCCATTAACTACCATGTGTATTTCATGTAGATGCATGCTGAGGTTACCTCTGAGACTTGCGTTGTCTGGTACTCCTGCAGCTGCTGTTGGAAGCCATAGTTTGGGCCGACAAATGAGCGGACAGCTTTGATGGCAGACAGACACTCGTCCCAACTGTACTGGGTGACGGTCATGAGGTAGGCCACCACCATAGTGGTACTGCGGGACACGCCTGCAAGACTAGAACAATGTTGTTGCTTAGACAAAAAAGTGAGAACCGCTGACCAAAAGGTCAAAGGTCAAAGTAGAGTGGAAAAAAGGAGTTTTTTCCACGCTACTTTCCCACTACACCAAATCCCAAAAATAGTCAATCTACATGCTTGTAGGGTGATTGGCACCTGACACCTGGCAACTGCTGCCAGGTGCCAACCTGCCAATCCATAACCTGCTGCTGATGGATCTATAAAATGTATAACATTGCATATGCATATGCACAATATAGTAATTTTATTTGATTGTGGATAACAATCAGATCAGGCTACAGTATCAACAAATGAATTAACAAATTAGCCTAATTCGCTTGCAAATAATAGTCAAATAATTGTCAGAACATCCACATTATGCCCTCAAGTCCTAACTATAATTATAAGCATAATTGTAATACCATATATTTTACTGTGTAGTTTACACCTTTTTTTAAAACAAATTTATAAAGTCATGCAGGCCGCAAAGCCTCATGCCTCAAGCCTCATGCAGGCTTTGCGGCCTGTTATAGGCCTCTATTCCAAATTTAGCAGGCCCGGGCCTAGAGGTAGTCTTTGCTCGGAAGATCTTTATTCTTCACCACTGCGCATGTGCAACACAGTGTCCTTACACAATGGCGTTATCGAAAATGCCGGCCATTATATGTGTGTGTAATAATTAACACTTACCAGTGCACCAGACATGATCCACCATTGAGACGACATTCATGTATAAAGCTGATGCACTCTTTAAAATGTTGTGACCTTTAAAACATCAGAACAGATACAAACTGATTAATATGTTGACATAAAGATTAAAAAAAAAAAAAAAAAATATATATAGTATAGAGCAGTGCACTTTTCTTGATTTTCAATCACTGTAGACTATTGATAGTACAATTGCAATTGTGAAGTAAGGCATGTGAAGTGATATAAATTATACTGTATGTAAAGAAATTGTTGCGTTGGCCACCGCTGGCTTACATCAAGAAACTACCTTTCAACTTGTGAGGTGCTAAGGTACGAGGCTATGAATAGATTTCAGGTTACACATTATGGGATATGAGAAAGGAAAACATGAACTGAAACCTTCGCCCTCCTCACAATGCACATCCATACTGTCAGTTTTAGAAGTCAAATCTCAGGTGAGAGCAGTGGAGTAACTAATTTATGTTTGAGATTGAGTGCAAGAATACAATTGTCCTGGGACAAATTGTCCTGATATGGAGCTGTCGGCCGTTGGCGTCACCAATGCAATGTACTGTACATACCCCGAATCAATCAGTGTGTAGAGCTCAATCAATAAAAATGTTTGTGGCCATAACACCTCGCTCAAAAAGAGACTCACGAGCGGATATAAGAGGTGAACAATGTCGATGCACACTCACACTATGTCAGCAGGGAATGTGATATATAAGAGCGCCCCTCACTTCATACAAGTGTGATATTTTACAGCTTTAATACTACAAACTGAGTACACACAATGCAGCTATGTATCGGTAATAATAAAATATAAATCACTAAGTAAGCAATTGAAAGTGAGCAATTGAAAGTACCGTACAAGAACAGTACTCTTATCATGAGTGTGTGTGTGTGTGTGTCACTGTGTGCACAATCTGTGCATGCATCTTGATTTCCTAAGCACGTCATGCTTGGAAGGGTGCATTTGATTTATTGTTCTTGTACTTTCAATTGCCAATGCCCAAACCACACACTGTATTGGTGTCATTTGCATTGGGCAACATCCCACTGCAAGTGTCTGTAATTTTCTTTCCTATTCAACCACCTGAACCCAAGCATTCCTATACTAGGATGCCATGATGATCACATGATGATAATCTACTCTACAAGCTTGACATTTTTTGTAGAGAGAGGACAGACCCCTGTGGGACCACGGCCAACAAAGTATATAGAGTTTAAGTGGTTAAATAAAGCCAGGAAACACTGGTGGTGAATTGCACAATGAAGAAGCGTATGGTTGATAACATTGTCTCTTGAGGAGCATGGTTACTCAATAGTCTCAACAGACTGTGGCTAAAATAGATGGACTGACACTTTTTGTCTTTCCTTCTTCCTGTGATCCAAGCTCGTCTTTAAAAGATGTCCCCTCAGCACTTCATTCTGTCTCTTCTGGCCAAGAGGCTTCCGGCTAACTTGTTCGATGTGCAGAAATGCATCTTGTGGTGATGTTTAACCAGCAAAGAGAATTGGGTGCCATATGAATTTTGTTCACAAAGATACACACAACTATACACACAACTATTGTTGTATTGTAGTGTTAAACATTCTCTTACCCTAAAGATACTAGTACATACAATTACATGTACAGTGCATGTATTACCACCAACAAGAAGAGCAACTCCACACTACAAAGTCATCATCACAAACTCATCAGAATCTCCACAATCAACAATGCAGTTCAATAAGACTCTTTCCAAAGTGCTCCAAAGAGCCAGAACAGCCATATTATAAGTGTTATGAGTCCCAGGAAGACGGAGGTCTCTATAACAGTAGGCAGATGCATTACTAGTGGCCCCATGGGCCCCCAACTGCTGGTGAGGGCGACAGTTGGCCCGTCTGTTCCAGCCAGTCAGACCAGGGATTGTGACAGAGGAGGGCTTATAAAAGCTCTGGGTGGTCGAGACTAACAGCCGGATCTCACAGTAAGGTTTCCTTCCTTTGCAGCCTGAGGGAGGACGCTTGATTGCGACAGGAGAGGTCAGGCAACCCCCCCCTCCCCCAACCCAATCAACCAACGTCCAACAAAATAGCAAGCTTCAATCCCCATTAGCTACAATTTGACCTCACTCTGCCCTGTAGACTTGACACATCTTGTAGAAGGAGAGAGCTCACATCAAAGACTTAAATCACTTTTCTTTTAAACTTGTTTTCTTAGCGGCAGTTTTAAGCAGCTTATGGGATGTTCACACATGACGTGGGCAGGTGGCAAACCTGCTCTGCTGCAAAACGCATAAATATTGTTGGGCAGTCTTTGTTTATAGTACTGGTATGACCTGAGTTTTGTTTGGCCTGTTTAGAACTTTTCGCCGGCACTTTGGGACAGGCCTGTCTACAGTTTGAATGGACAGTTACAAGCCAAAAGGGAGACATCAAAGCGGAAAAATGGATGGGGAATGATCAACATCTCCATATATGGGCTTAATTGTAACAGCATGTTGCATTTACTATGACATTAGGGATCTTCATCATCTGGGCACCATATATGGGGGCATTCCCATGTATGTGGGCATTGCCATGTATGGGGGTTTTGAGTGACTGACAAAAATATACAATTTTAAAATAAATGCGACCTGCAGTCGCAAACCAAGAAGACAAAATTGTGATGAGACTTTAAAGCACAAATAACATACACTGCTATTGTATATGTCCCTCAACCTATTTGAGGGTTTGAGCCTCAATAACGACTGATATAGCCAGTACTTTCTTTCTGAAAAGTTTCCTAAAGTGGTGGGGGCACTGATATGCAGATTATTTAATCTTGTTTAAATAGGCTTGTTTCCATTCCATGCCAGCTTGGAAAATCAACAATGTTGAACATTGTAAACAAAGTGGAAATTCAAATATGGAAGTGAAGACTGAATAAGAGGAGGAATTATGCAAAGTAGGGTGCAATGATGACATCATCAGCTGTTCCTGAGAGCGATGTCCATTAAAGCACCTATATCATATGAAAGACTGATTGTTCAAATTTGTTTATTTTTGGGGGTGGAAAACACACATGGAAAACACATGCAAAAAAATAAAAACGTTGATTTTCATGAAACTAGATAGTTGCTGTCTGATCTGATCTGATGCCACCTAATTCACAGGTAAGTGTAAGCCGCAAGTTGCATAGTTCATTTGATTGTGGCAGTAGGGTTGGAGTGTGGGTCTGTGTCTGGGGTTTGGAGGACTTTCGGGTAGGTACAGTAGTAGCAAAAACTTAGTAGGGACTGTCACTGCATCGTACTGCACTTAATGTCATGAGAACCTACTGACCATAGAATGAAACCTATGCAATAGTTCTTTAAAGAGAGGGTGCCGTGATTTTTGTATTTTTTCCAATTTTGTACGTTTAAGAGGTGACAGTATGTAAATAGACCCTTGGTGTGTTTTTTATGTGCAATTATGTCTTCCCTTTGTATTTAGGGTTTCTTCCTGGGGGCTGAACCTTTCCAGTCAAACGTGCCAATGAAAAAAACTTCTCCCCCTTTATCATGCAACTAAAGCTGTGTGTGTGGCTTCAGTTCAGGTGGATCTCCACCCATCACCACCCACCAGGCAAACCAGGCATACTTAATGAACTGGTAGGGTGGAATCATAAAAATGACAGTTTAACAAACACTGTACACTTTTTGGGAAAAAATCTTACTTTTCATATAACATTAATACCTGATGATCATGTTTTAGGGTAGAAAAAAGTCATGGCACTCAATCTTTAAAAACTGTCACAAAAGCTGTGAGTAACGCCAAACATTAGACTGTTTCAAGTGCTGAAGGACAGCTCATAGGTCTTTTGACAATGCAACTTCAAATTTCCGTACATGACACATTGTGTGTCACGCACACCACCCCCTCCCTGTTGCACTACCATGATGGCACTGTGCAGTACAATACAAAGTGGTTTTCCTTTCTTTGAGTCAACACAAATGCAGTCGTAACACAGTCTCAACTAATGGTTTGTTTACTGAGTGCACGGCTCAGAAGAGTTCCTTAAAATGGGTAGCACAAAGTCGAGTTTCGGCAAAGCCTTCCAGCACGGGTGAGGAAGGCTCAGCTGAGCCTGCATGCAGCCTGTGTATTAAAAATCACCAGTGTTAAGAGAGGTGAGCTCTATCCATCGTAATTCACCCAATCACCCAATAAATTCAGACCTTAAATCAACATTCATAAAAACTATCTAACGTTAAGTCCTCATTGTTGATGTCTACTGATTAGCTAAACAAGCTAGAAAATCTAAATGTTTCTCAACTGTGTGACTAAGATAACTGTATCTGCTTTGTCACATCCTAACAACACAATCTGGACACGTGTTGCACTGTTGTTGAAACCACACTGGTGACTCATGATGGCTTCACACGATGTTCAGATGTAATACGGAGAAGTCGCGGCTTTTCTGATTTACTGTGGTTCATTGCATTTTTGTTTTACTTCTAAAACACCTTACATATTTATTTTAATTGCATTGCATTGTGTTATCGGCAGTATAGTTGTTTAGAGTTTACACCAGATGGAGGGGGTAGGATGTAGGAATGCTATATCAATTATTGTATTTTTCTCCTTCAAAAGATAAGATTAAAAAAAAAATCCTTAATGGATGAATCAACACTCACCTTTTCTTCATTTTATCACCATACCATTAGTTGCAAAAAATACTTTGCTCCATTTCAAAATTAACTATAACATATCTGGGTTTGACATACTACACTAATTATTATTATCTTTAACATTATTCATTACCAGTGTTGTGAATAACGCCCTTACAAGTAACGCCCTTACAGTAAGGGATTACTTTTTTCAGTAACTTCTAACGTAACTCCTTACATTTCTCAAATTCATAACGGCATTATGATTAGTGTACCATCGTTACTATCATTACTTCACGGCGGCGGCAGGACTCGCTGCACTGTGTGCTGTCTGTCTTCTTCAGCTCGCTTCTTCACAGTCTAACATAGAGTATATTGAATAGAGAAGGCACCGAAGGAAAGTTCCCCTTCGTCCACTTGCATTGTTTCCTCCGGATGCCTGATCTAGTTTTAATATATCTATGTGTGTCACGTGATAAGTATAAGCCAATCAGAGCCAGTCTTATTCGTTGAGCAGAGCAGAGCCATCTAGTAGAACAGCTGTGACATTGAGGGGCCGAAAAAAATGCTTATAATCCCATAGACTTAAATGCATCCGTAACCTCGGTTGTCCCAATTCAATAGAAGTGTATATAGATGAGCCGCCATTGAAGTGGCGCCATGAAGTGAACAGGGTTTTCGTGTAACTAAAGGCTCTGGCCTCTTGTAAGGAAACAGACACAACCAGGAGTGTTGCTGCGCACACACACAAGCATTTGAGCTGCGGTAAAATACGCTCTCAGACGCAATGATACGAGGACGACAGCGTGAATGGAGCCTTTGCAGCGCGGAAATAGAAACACTATTTTACATTCTTGCTGGTAAAGCAGGGGTTTTCAACAGGTGGTCCGGGGAAGATTCCAGGTGGTCCTCACACTAAATGATGGAAAGTTGGTTAACCAGATGCAATTCTTTGAGAGTGTAAACATGAAACCAAACGCATTTGGTTTCATGTTTACAAGAGTTAAAATAATCATCATCTGAATTAGCCCAAGTCTACACAAGTAGAGAATGTAGAAGTTTAATGGTTCTTTATATCTGTATGTTTGACTGTTTTGTTTTTTTAAATCCAGCCTGATATTGTGGAAAAAAGAAAATAAATCTTTAGTTTTGGGGTCTGTGAGGCCAAAATGTCCTCAAATGGTGGTCCATGGCTCAAATGCAGAATAAACAGTGGGCCCTGGTATGAAAAAGGTTGAAAACGACTGTGGTATAGGACGTGGACGAAAACAAAAACATTGAGGTGAAGTGTAGACAGCAAGCATTGTCCTCAGCAAAGAAATTAAAGGGGAATTCCAACCCGTTTTTAAAAAAAGGTCCTAAAAGAAAAATCATTAACATGGCGAAACACAACCTCCATTTCTAGTAAACACAGAATGGGGAGATCTTTGTCTTGTCCACGCAACATCTCTAAGGCATATTAATGTCAGTAAAATGTTGAAAATGGGAAGAATTTCACTTTAAACCTGTAAGCACAAATACTACAGAAAAACACCCCTTTTTTGTATGTTTTTTTTAAAAAAAGTAAAGTAAAGTAAAGTAACGCCCTTACTTTCATAATTTAGTAAGGAATAAAGTAACTAGTTACTTTTTTAGGGAAGTAACTATAACTATAATGCCCTTACTTTTTAAAAGTAACTTCCCCAACACTGTTCATTACAAATAATTCAGTTGTTTCTCTCGAGTTTTTGCTGCGGTGAGATACCTGGTATCTGTTCAAATGGACAAATAATTCAGTTGTTTCTCTCGAGTTTTTGCTGCGGTGAGATACCTGGTATCTGTTCAAATGGACAATGAAAAATCTGTGTCTCTGGTTGTTAAACTCACAGGTTCTGGCTGGAAGCATCAGCTGCATGGATACATAAGTAGGTCTTGTCCTGTAACAGATAAATACATTAACAACATTTAGGCTATGTAAATGGACTGGATTTATACAGTATGTATTACCTTTTCTAGTCTTGCAAAGTCAGGCTACTCATAATAGCAGAATACACTATACTTCACATTCCCTCATTCACACACAATGAGTAACACCATTACACATTACATGTTCATGACTTTGCTGGGGTTCCCAAATAATAGTGAAGTGAAAATGTAAGGGTTTTCAAAGAAAGAAAAGAAAAAAGACCATTAGGTCATTAAAAGTAATTGACAAACTGTACTATGAAAGATAGTCTAATTGGCCTTTTTTTTTTTTTTAAGAAAAGCACAACATATGCCGTAAATGTGCCACACATGTATGTCATTGTCATTATTGTAATACATGCGTCTCAATAATATTGGATTTATCAAGTTCACAGAATGTCAGACAAATAAGATGCAATAACTGTACCAATTTCAAACATGAATTAATTCATCAACAATTTTGTTACGAAAAGCTAGGTTGGTTAAAGGGGAATTCCACCCATTTTCAACATTTTCCTGAGAGTGTACAAATGTGTTCCATTTGCACACTCCTAAAATAATGTTATCAAGTTGTGTTTCACCATTTTAATGATTTTTTTCAGACCTCCATTTCTAGGAAACACAGAACGTGGGAACTTTTCTATCATGTGCACACATGTCTACGGTATATTAATGACAGTAAAATGTTGAAAATGGGTGGAATTCTATAGATCTATACTGTGACCGCACTTGCTATAGACTAGTGTTTGTTCAGTAACAGTAGCCTCCATGTCCCTCCACCTTTTTATTATTATTATTAAAAATTGGAACTGGAACACAGTGAAATTTTGTTCCTTTTTCGCCTCCATGGGGTTAGCCAGGGGGGGTGCATGTTCCTTGTATGGTACCTCCTCTAGGCCTATATGGGACATGGAGGGAATCGAACCCAGGACCTTCTAGCTGTGAGCTGAGGGTGATAGTGTTACTGACTGCACCACTGTGCCCCTCCACACATGTTAAATCATGCACTGTGATTTTTCTGCAAGTTTTAATAGTCAATCAATAAACAAGTCAATCAAACATATACATAATCTAACAGACATTCATTATATAAAAGATATATCAAAATCAAGTAATTGTAGTAATTGTTAGTACAGCTGTTTAGGTTTAGGTTAAAATAACATGTCAGTAACAGATTCTCATTGCCTTTAAATCCCTGCCCTAATACAACTACTAGCAGAAGTAGTAGCTACTACTCTATGAAATGTATATAAAGCTTTTCTAAGCACTAAATATTGAAAGCAGTAAAACCATTCATACAACAGTTGATATATCGGTAAAGCTATTTCAAACGGGTGGCATTTATTGATTCAACATTTGAGCCACAGACCACCATTTGACAACATTTAGCCTCTCAGATGCAAAGCTTAAGGATATTTTGTCAAAATAACATTTTATTTCTGTAGACTTATTGTAAATGAAGTAATGCAGATATTTGACAATAATGTAACTTTTGAAAGGATTTTTTTTTTTAATAATCCAACTAGTTGAATGAATGAAAGAATGAATGAATGATTTTTTTATTGACAGAGATGAGAGTTACAGTACAAGTCAAGTACACACTGCAACAAAACTGATAACAGCTTGGAGAATTACAGTACAAGTACAACTACATCAAATCTGACAAAGCTGATTGGACATACTAGTTAAGCATTCACTTGTTTACAATAGTGGCCAACTTGTTCATTTCATTTAGGCATTCAAATACATGCAAAACAACTACTTCAGTGAAGTCAGAAGCAGCAAATCGTGGAGGTAAAATCATAGTGGAGGTAAAAAAGGAAAAGAGAAATGTACAAAGAGGAGAGGGGGTGGGTGGAGGGATTTTATATACAATTTTGTTTTACAGAGGGTTTCGAATTGCAGCCATCTGTAGGTGCCCCTTAAAGCGATTTTGAAGGAGTCAAGGGATTCACAAGTCTTAATGACTGCTGGTAGGGCGTTCCACATTTTGGTTGCATATGAGCGGAAGGAATTAAGTCCCTTGTTTGTGCCAAATCTGGGTTGAACATGATTAGTGGCACTCCCTCTGGTGTTGTGGGAGTGAACCTCATTGACATTTAGGAAGTATTTGGAGAGGTACAAGGGTATTTTGGTAGAGTATTGAATCTTGTGGACCAGACCCATTGCGAGATGTTGAACTCTGTCGTCAACCCTAAGCCAACCCAGACTGTCAAAGTGGGCAGGGGTGAGGTGAGTTCATCTACATTGATGCGTTGTGAGCTTGTAGACTGGTCATTTTAACTATTCAACAATATTAAAAAAGGCAAAGTGGTTTAGGGATAACGGTTTAGCGTTGACAAAAATGGAGCCCTATGTGACCATACAGTGGAGCTAACCGCCCAAGCAAGTACACGGTAACAGGTTTTCTAACAATGAGTCCTGACTGCCCCTATGTGGCCACAGAGAGATATTACACCTGAAGGATCTGCTGTGGTGGTACTAATCATTGTGCAATAAAGGATTGTATACTCAAAATCTTGTGCTTCTAATAACAAATAGTTTGACATATTGTGCTCTGGTATAAGCACATTAAACAATGCTAGCTGACCTACTTCACCACTTACCTCAAACACAGGCTTTGCATTGTTATACACCGATACGATGTGGGTGATGCCATTGCTAGACAGACTGTCTCTGTTCTCTGCATCTGGGGAAAATAGAGGGATGGATCACACTAGATTCTTGTCACTGAATTTCAACCCCCCCCCCCCTCCTTCACCATATCTTGTTCCACCCACCAGTAATTTCATTCACATTTTCATTTCCATTGATAGGTGTTATCTACTTTATCTGTACCTGTAACTTGTTTTTTTCTGCAAAATGTCACTTAATTATTAATTTGTGATTCACACTGAGGATGACAGGACCAGCAGCCAATTTTAATATTGTAAATCACCATACGATTATGTATTGCAACATTAATATGACATTACAACATTAATTGATGTTGTATGATGTGACTAAGTAATGGCTAGTCTATTGTCAGACTGTGCCTCTGATAAAAGAAATGAGTCCTATTTAAAAAAAAAACACACACAAATTATACGGTTCATTGCATAAAGCGTGGCTTAATGCATTTATATGCAAATACATATATGCAAATACTAATTTAATATTTGGCTTACACATACAATATAAAGGCTATTGCTATTCCACAACAGGGATTGCGTTATTTTGACACTCAGGCAAAAGGCCTGGTTCTTCTGTGTATTAAAGCTTAAATAACATATTGTCTGTTTCTCACCACTTATATTTCCAAGGTAGAGGCCATCAACAACCTGTGAAGCAGCAGACATGTTCAGTTAATAATCCATTATGTTACAAACCTTACCACTAAAACAACTACTATGAAATGCAGTGCCGGCCAGGTAGTCAGAACAGAGATTTAAAGCTCAAGTGATAAGCTTCCACACTTGAGCTTTAAATCTGCCCTGACTCGACGCAGCACTGTGTAACGTTGATTCTGGGATTCTAACCCAGGTCTCATGCACAAGTGCTGTTTTCTCTCTCTCTCGCTCGCTCTTTCTACACCAGCAAATGATGAAGCTGGCCATTAGGTCACATTTGTACACTGTGAGGTAAAGAATGAAGTAATCCCAACAAACCAGAAGATAAGCATATCTTGTGTCAATTCGTCTAAAGCACCAAATCTTACACAGATGTATAGTAACAGGCATGCTCTAATGATTTAGTTAGGGGCGCCTGAGTTGGCGATCTTTAGGATTAACACATCGGTCAAATCTATATAGCGTAAGGCAAACATCTATACATTTGGTCATGCATAGCATGTGACAAGTCAAACTGCTTTTTTATTTTTTCATGATGCCAAGTATTATTACCCAAGTATTATTGTTTCACGAAAAACACTCCTTGGGTTAAAGCATCACAAATATCATTGGCTCGGTGCCCTGGGGAAATCGGTTGAGCTTGCCCTGGGCTGCATATGAGCAAAATGTTTTTTTTTTTGTGGGAAAGAAATAAATTGTATAATGTGCCGAATATCCCTTATAAGTTCCTCTACTAAATACATTAGTGTCCGCCCTGAGGCTGGGAGGTCAGGGATTGATTCCCGGGTCATACCAAAGACTCAGCATCAAGGGTTGGATTGGCCTTGCTTACTTACTAAATACATGGACAAAGGAAATCATGCATGGTGATCAGGACAAAGAGGGACTATCAATAGCTCTGTGTCGTTGGCTGATCTTCATGTTCTTTTCTTTTACCAGATTAAGTATTACGTATTGCGTAACAAATAAAATGACATTTCATCAAATCCAGCCACTACTACTACTACTATTAATATTAATTAACAAAGTGGGACAAGATATCTGATATGTATGAGATGGAAAATCATTAGATGATGAAGCAACAATATTTGATGGTTTTAAGTAACAATATGTATGCATTAATTCATTTTAGAAATAAACTTCTTGTGTTTGCATAAACAGAATGCTTAAGCACCAATGGCCACTTAGTGACTTGTAATGATGTACAATGCACTATAACAGTATAATAGTTATAATGCATTGTGTAACACTTGTTTACAAAGGTACATTTACATGTACATTTTATCAAACATATAGACATACAAATAATTACTTCCATGAAGTCAGAAGCAGCAGATCAAAGGGGAAGTAAAAGAGAAATATACAAGGAGGGGGAAAGGTAGGGGAAATCATATTTTTATGTTTGAGTGGTTTTGAAGGAGTCTTGGGAATAAAGCTCTGATCCTGGCCAAAATAATAGTCTGTGAGTGATCAGTAGTTATGAAGTATGTATCCTGACCATAGGGCATTATAAAAAGCAGTAGCCTAATGTGTTATGATTGCATTATGAGTTCTTATAACTCTCATCTAGTGCTACAGTGTACTGCAGATTGTAATTGTCTAGTATCTATATTTCTATAATGCTGGGGCTAAAATATCATCGTCTATTTAGAATGATATTTTAGGCTATAATTTCGAACTCTTGACTGAGACACAGCTAAGGGGGATTACATAAACAAAACACAGGAAGTCCAACTGTCGGACACTGGCACTGTCAATATTCAGTCTAGGCTAAACTAAAAGTACAGCAGTCTTCGCTAGCAGTCAATGCCACAAGATCATTTACAAACAAAAAAAAAAACATTGCAGCCTGCTGTAAGTTGTAACTGTAGCCTACACGATTACCTTGTTCATTCCATTCCCCATGGCGGTGATCAATCAGAGCTGTCCAGTGGTGTTGTGGTGCTGCATCCGCCTTTGACTGTATCAGACTCAGTACAGTATAGTTTGTCAATCACTCTTCATAATATTATGGATCCTGTACTCAAGAATCTCACATACAATATTATGACACAATTCCACCACAGCTCATCGTTGGCTGTGGACCTGTGGTTGTCATTTAATGACAATGATAATAATCGAATAGCCGGTTATTTTAATAGATCCATGCTGTCAAGTCTGAGACTGAATATAATGGTGGGGCGTTGATTACTATACTGAGTGATTCCTGATCACCCTAACCCTCGCTTCACCAAGCTTTCCTAATGATGTTGACAACAGAACAGGATGAGTCCATGTAAGTGCGACACGTTTAGCGCTTGATAATGACGTCACGCTCACTTCCATAAAGGTTTTGAAAGTTTAACTCTTTTCATGTCAGCATTTGAGCGACGGACGGTCTGCCTACATTTGTGTTTTTGTGAAATTAATTAAGGTCATACTTCTAACTATAGTTTAATCCTTACGGGGACAATCTCCTTTCATTGTACATTCACAAGTTAAAGTTTGGTTATCAACTAGCTCTGGTCCAGAGCTCCACTGCTTCTGAGTCTGACTTGCATTGGAGCTCTGTTGGTCTCCGTGCATTCGGCCATTACTCCACCCGACCAGCCTCTCTTCTCTAGTGGATATATAAAGAACGTTTTACCTACTCACCAAAATAAACATGTCGTGGGTCATTAGAAAGCCTACTTACCTTAGTGGTCACACTCTTAGCCCCCCACCACACGGATAAATTGGACTTTTTGGCCAGAATGCGATAGTTTTTCACTGAAGGAAAAATATTTCCTATGGAACTTTTCTATTGGCAATATCGGTAGAGGGCGCAAATCCTGGTTGTTTTTCCGGTGAAAAACGATCGCGTTCTGGCCAAAAGGTCCAATTTATCCGTGTGGGGGGGCTAAGAGTGTGACCACTAAGGTAAGTAGGCTTTCTAATGACCCACGACATGTTTATTTTGGTGAGTAGGTAAAACGTTCTTTATATATCCACTAGAGAAGAGAGGCTGGTCGGGTGGAGTAATGGCCGAATGCACGGAGACCAACAGAGCTCCAATGCAGGTCAGACTCAGAAGCAGTGGAGCTCTGGACCAGAGCTAGTTATCAACTCCATTTATTAGCTTAGAATGAACCAGGACATACCTGGCTGAACATCCTGAAAGGCCACTGGTTGAAAACCAGTGCAAATTAAGTGTTGTCGGCGGGTTAATTTAATTCCCATGCCTCCCGGCCACATCGATCATGGTCCTTGATCAAGTTAAAATTCCGCACAGCCAGAAGATATAGGCCTATGTAATACCAAGCGCATCCAACATTCATGATTATCCATATTTTTTTGCACAATAGCGCCATCTCAAGTCTGGTCGGCAAACGACAGGAGTTTCTATAAGGTGGTGGACGTTGGTTCTCTTCTAAACTAGAATTTGTAAAATAATAATAATAATAATTATTATTATTATTAAAAAAAATAAAAAAAAATAAAAAGTTATGTTTTACTAAAAACAACCTTAGACTGCACAGTAGATAAGTTGATAATAGTTTGTATTCACATTACAATCTCAATAACAAACTCTGGACAATGATGAATAACAGGCCTAGATGGCAAGTTTGGTAACCCATCAAGAGCGAAATATAAAATACTGTAGAATTTATGGGTTGAGAATATTAACATTGATAGACATACAACCATAATTGTGTAAACCATAATGTTGGCATCAACTACTACTTTACTCCTTTCACTATAGTGGGGCTTCTGTTCATGTACTGCTTACAATTTTCTAGACTAGCAGTAGAGACTAGACAACTCTAGAACAGGTGGCACTGTACCTAGTAACACGATCTAAATTGAAAGGCATGCATGGTGTGCACAGACAGAATAGCAGATCTACAAACTCACAGTGAATTGCGCTGCATTGTGAGCTTGTAGAATAGGCCATTTCATTCATTCGTTCATTCATGTGGAGTGGAGAGCTACGTGGCTGCAGCAGGCTACACACACCCAAGTGAGTGAAAAGAATGTCGTGTCAAGATTAAGGTAAAATAACTTAAGCTACAACGATGCTTAAACTACATCAATGTCACCTCGCTCTCTCTTTCGACTATAGAATCGTCACTGCTCATTTGATCATTTTACCTTGATAACCAGCTGATTTGGGCCACAGGGAAGACTGCAGTTTGGATAATTTCCTAGTCTTTAAATTGAGATATTATATTGCATGTCGTTATAGGCTACTTTATGCTTCTGCAGGCCGGGGTGGGCCGTTGATTAAAATGTTGCTGGACGGGTTGCTGCGGACGGGCTGGCACCCTTAGCGGGGCGGGTTATGAAAAAAGGCAGCCCGCACATTACTAGTACCTACAGAATCATATTTAATGTAATTTGTTCACAGCGACAACTGTCCAAAAAAGACTCCAAATGTAAGAAAGGAATGTCTTAGTTATTATTCCATCCCAATGAAGTTCCAATGTTTGGAAGTACAGGTGTATTATTGAGCATTGAGGAGGAAAAAAGCAACACTTCAATTGGGTAAACATAAGAACTTTATTCTCTATACACAATGACCTTAAGAGGAAGAGGTCTTCCAAAAACGCCAACAAAATGAGGTAAAGTGAACAATGGATACATACAGAGAGATTGGTATGCTTGTAGCCTTATTGTATTGGTCTGCTTTTTAATGTTCAAGTTTATGTCATGGTCCTGTGGTATTTAATTTACTTTTTCCATTGCTTGTTCTCGTAGTCCCAATGGGCAGAGAAGCCCTCCACTTGGTTGATCCTCAGGTCCAGCATTCTCTGCACCTCCTGGGCTTTATACTCTGGGTCAAAGGTGTGGGGGACAGGCCCATACACTGTATAAGGACAGTAACAAACAAGTCATTGAATGTTCAAAAGCAAATTAAAAATCCCACTGATGTGAGGTAACTACAGCAGCCTGAGTCAAAAAAGTTTTTTCCTCCTTGGAAAAGGAGGAAGGAAAGTGAGTTCACGTCCCAAAAACTGACTGGCCCAACATTTGAGATGCTCACACACACCAGAAAAATACAGAATCGTGCAAACTATCTCCAAAATCTCCAGTTAGTGCAGATTCTCATTTATTTGCTTAACAGCTCAGAAAAGAAAAAGCTGCTTGAAGATGTTGTTGCGGAGGTGCAGGAGGAATACATGTAAAAACATACATAATGCAAGATTTATGCCCTCCCAAATCCTTCATGCTTTGCCCCGCTAATTATGACCCATGAACAATACAATGTTGGTTCAAAATCAGCAATGTACATTAACTGTCTGTTTATAGTGCTCAATGTTAATTTGTGGGCTAAAATGTTTTTCTTAATTTTAGTTGTCTTCTTAAAGGATAAGCGAATATATAAAATGTGTATTTTTTGTAAATAAAAATGACCAGGCAGGTACAATATAAAATAAATAATAAAAACAAAGACGTACCGGTCTTTCTCTGCCATAGAACAACAAAACCAGTCATTCCAACAAAGAACAGCATTCCTCCAAGCACGGTCTTCCACTCGCCGGTACCCTTGGACATTTCTGCAAAGCTTTGGTGGAAGCTGATGCGGTACACTGTCAACATTGGGAATGCATAAAATAAACACAATTAAAAGTGAAATTATTTGATATTTAAAGATAACTAAAGCTCAACATAAGATGTACAGAAGCCCAACATAGGATGTGTGGAAGAATCTCAATCAAATCCATTTGAGGAAAAGAGAAGCCAGATTCATAGTGCACCTTGTCACACTGAAAATAGCAGATTTACAAGCTCACCAATGTGCAGCATCAGACACATAGTAAGCTTGATAGGCTATTTTAGCATGTAGTGCACATCACGGCTATGTATAAATCACCAGTGTGAAAGCATACAAGTACACGTCTTTAGGACAGAGGTAGCCTACATGCAATTTTCTCCTCATTAGAGAGTGCTGCCCATGATCCTTTCTCCTTCTCCTTCAGGGACTTCTGCTCTGCATTTAGTTCCTGGACCCAGCAAATATCAGGGAGGGGGTTCTCCTGTGTGTCAAAGTAGGCCGGGAGGGCATAGTGGTCTACCTTAGCCACACCTACAAGAGAAAGCACAGATTGACTTGTAAGAAAGGAAAAACAACTTTACGGTTGGCAAAATGGCACAAGTCACACACAAATAAAATGCACAAATAAAATTAACATATACATATTGCGGTTATTGTCTTTTGCCTTGTCATCAGACTGAAAGATATTTGGAGAAACCCATGTTTCTTTGTAATAAATAACTTCTTTAATTTACACTTACCATGACCCCCACGTACGCAGACAGATGTGGAAATGGCACGGTTGCCAATGTGACGAAGTGCTCGGATAGCCAACATTCTGTGAAAAGAAAAATATTGCACAAAATGCTCCAAAATTGGTTATCAACACAAACAGTAGAAGTATTTCTGGATGTTCCTTAGCCCCTTTCGAAACCCTGTAGCCTTTGTTGGGCTTATGGTTATTCCAAAAACTACAAGAAAACAAATAACATTCTATTTGTTTCTAGTTTCAATATACAGTACAGACATCCTACTGTTAGACAAATGAGTTGTACTTGAAGTTGAATTGTACTGTAATTCTCCAAGCTGTTGTACTTGTTTAGCAGTGTGTACTTGTCTTGTACAGTAACTCTCATTTCTGTTAATAAATTGAATTCATTCATTCATTCATTCATTCATTCATAGGTTAATATAGTTTTAGTTTAATTATGACCCTAGATTCATATTTCTATGCGATTGATGCATTACCTTGTTTGTGTAATAAACAGTTTATGTATCACTGCTTAATCAAACTCAGTGTCATAATGCAATAAGCAACTGGTAGTCCAAGCCTGAGTGGCCATTTATAATACATTTAAAAGTATTAAACTGTTTAGAAATTAGATAAATGATGAAGATGCTGTCATTATAATATGAAGTGCAATGCTTATAGATGTTTTAGATAATGAATCATTTTACTCATTCGTGAAGCAATCAATTTTACTCTCTCATGACAGAAGAGCACATTGTGTATTGTTTTAAAATAATTATGAGAGTTATTTATTCTAGAATTGTTATGTTCTATGTAGCCATGCTTCACACTCACACTGTTTCTTTTTTAACATCCCCTTCATTTTAATACCGACCCTGGGAGCTGCACTCCAAGGTGTTCTGTTCTGAGCAAATAGAAAGTAAAGTCTAATAGTCTATTTGAAGTAGTTGGTTCGTCTAGCACAGTGGTTTTCAACCAGAGAGGGTTCCAGGTGGGCCTCAGGCTAAATGATGGAAAGTTGGGTAACCAGGTGTAACTCTTTGAGAGCGGTAAAATGAAACGAAATGGACTCTTGCGGGTCCATTTGGTTTTATTTTACACTCCCAAGAGTTAAAATAGTCGTCTTAGCTAAAGTCTACACCACTAGAGAATGTAGAAGATTAATGGTCGTTTTGATCTCTACGTTTGACCGTTTTGTTTCCCAAATCCAGCGCGGAAATGTGGACAAAAGCAAAATAAATCTTTAGTTTTGGGTCTGTGGGGCTAAAATGTCATGGTGTTCCGTAGCTCAAAGTCTGAATAAATAGTGGGCCCTGGTGTCAAAAAGGTTGATAACCGCTGTTCCAGAAATATATCTGCTCAGTCTGTTGCTGCTGAGCTACTGTTAAATCTTAGCAGTTAGCACAAGGTCATTTACCAAACCACCACCAGCGGAAACAACAAAAGCTCACTAGGTCACGTTCAAATCTAACGCATCAACAACAGCCATCGCTGTACAAATCAACTATAGTTGCGACCCATCAGGCCACACATACACGAGAACAATCAGTATAAACGATTACAGTCAATACATAACTATAAAAGGCTAAACACGACAGCAACAATCCATGCTAACGAAACGTAGCCAGTAGCTAACGCCGCAGTGTTCCGCTTCCACCCGGCTGCCTGCCAATGTCACATTCACTAAGACAGCAACAGTGTTATATCAGACTCCTCTTTTATCACAGTGACAACACCACATACATGTCGTTACAATCACGCGGTGATTATACATGGTTCAGATAGAATAGTGAGCTTTCAGAAATACAGCAGAAAACATCTTGACTTACCCTGTGTCTCGTACTGTGCAGAGCGTGCGTCGAAAAGGAAGTGACTGTGTCGCGCGACGCGCGCGAGCGGAAATGCGTAACTTATTATTATGACCCCCCCCCCCCCCCCACACACACACACACACACACACACACACACACACACACACAATCAGAAATGTCAGTCGATTAAAATATTTAAAGGGGAACTCCACCCATTTTCAACATTTTTATATGTAATTAATATACCTTAGAGGTGCTGGGTCAGGACATGATAAAAATGTTCCCCCAATTCTGTATTTCCTAAAAATTGAGGTCTGAAAAAATCATTAACAGGTGAACCAAATGGACCTACTAGGCTAAATACATTGATAAATGAAACATACTGTAGGTAGACTTGTCTTTGTCTTGAGTTGCTGTTAATAAAATACCGGTATTCAATCAATCAATCAATCAATCAATCAATCAATCAATCAATCAATCAATCAATCAATCAATCAATCAATCTGCCACTGCTGGATTGTTTTTACAGCATCTAATTCACTTTACGACAGCCTCCGTTGGATCGTGGTGGATTGCTTTACGTTACCACCGGTGCGGCACAGCGGCAGTGAGAAAAGAAGCGAGTGGAAAGGGGAAGATTAGTTACATTGTGCCGGTTGATTTCGAATTCGAGCTTTTCGTGGTCTTTTCGTTTTGTTTGTTTATTTGTTCGTTGTTAAAATCCCCCGTTGGATTCGTAATAAACATGACGTGTTAGATAAATGTACCCGTTAGAGCGTACAACTTCAACCTGTCCGCTCTCTGTCGTACAAGAAGTACACGTTTCCTCTGGTACGAGCTAAGCTAACTTTAGCAGCAAGAAGCCAGAAGACACCCCCCACGCACACACATTATAGTTGACAGTTTGGGATTAAAGGATCTATCCGACAGATTGTCACTCACTGTAACCATGCCTATCGTATTGACGACTCAGGCTTATTGCAAAATGCTTTTGCATGCTGCAAAATATCCCCACTGCGCCGTGAATGGATTGCTGGTAGCAGAGAAGGTAAAGGAGAAGAAGAAAGACAGTAGTCCACCTACCCCGGTCCTCTGTGTGGACTGTGTCCCTTTGTTCCACGGTACTCTGGCTCTGGCACCCATGCTAGAGGTGGCTCTGACACTGGTAAGTTGTCATGACTCGTAATATGATGGGTCATCAGTGATTGATTGCCAAAAACTGTCAAACTTGTCATTTCAATTTAAAAAGACACCTAGTTTTCATGATGTTTTGATTGCATAACACCTGTTATTTTAACAATGGACTTAAGAGGCTGTGACTGTTGTAGCCCTACAATGTCTGTGATGTTACTGTACGTACATTTCACAGCCAAAAACAGTGCCATCCGAGGGGCAAATGGTACTGGCAGTGGCTGGGTAAAATTAGTCGTACCAGCTGCCGATTGTGTGCCACAAACATGTGCTTCATTGGTCAATTTGTGATGATGATTGTGGTGATCAGAGGACATTTTGGTAAATTCAGCCCGTAGGTCATTCTGGGCCCTCACCTAGAGAGAATGCTGTCTATAAACCCCGTGGAAAAGAATTCTTCTGTACTTGCTGTTATAGTTAGGTTGCGAAGCCTCTGTCCCAGTATGTGAGTGGATGGCACTGACGTGTGTATTGCGAAATAGGACTACTGGAGTTAGTAAGGGTCCAGTTCTTAATTATCACTGGATGTCAACAACCCGATATTACAGCATGGTTTTGTGTGCTTTCTACAAACTCTCTAACTCTCATGAATGCTAATCTTCCCTCAGATTGATACTTGGTGTAAAGAAAATAAGTACGTCATAGCTGGATATTACCAAGCAAATGAACGGACAAAGGACTTCAGGTAACTCAACTACATGGTACCACCAATCTTATTTACCTTAAGTTATTTTAGACAAGACTAAATGTTGTTTGAATATTTCCAAAGTCATGATACTGTATGTCATAATGCGTGTAAGGAATGAGAATATTTGGTTGTGTCGCAAAGATGCAAAATGACATTATACTTATATCTGATTGCCATTCATACTACTTAAATGGTATAAAAGATCAATTTCTAGGTGAATTCAGAAACATACTTTGTGCTCTTTAGATAAGTGTTCAAATAAAAAAGCAACACAGCGGATATGTTGCGTCTTTTTTCAATTCTTCCCACTAGTGATTATAGTTCACTCTCAATCAACAGTGAATAGTGAATAGTTTGTTCATATTCTTGTCCGCTCAGCTCCATTGTCTCCAATTTATTCCACCAAAGTTTCAGCAGCAGTTTGCCATAGAGTGTGACAAATCTGTCAGCTGGAATTGCTTGGTAGACTGAAATGACGTCCCCAACGCATTCATTTGTTCCTAGTATGGAAGTAGGAAGAGTTATTGTGTGTGCATATAGCCCATATGCCCACAGAAGAACTGTTAAGGGGAGGGAAGCCAAGCAGGGTCACTGCACAACACATACATACACATACTGTACAAGAACATTGTGTAAAAGTTCATTTTTACTTCATAATATAATAAAAAAAACTTTCATATATTCTCAATCCCTGATGAAGTATTTAAAAACTGCCTCTGCCTCTTTGAGTGCACAGTACATGATTTCATTTGAAGATCTAAACTATCTTTAGATCCTGCATCTATATCTGCAGCAGATATAGTTTCTGTCTCAGTGGTCTTGTGAGATTTGGCTGCCAGACAGGAAACGGGGTCAGTGTTGTGATAGTTGCCATGTTAAGAAACATACTATAAAATCACACAGTGTACACATCGAAATGCAACATATCAGAGAATAATGTGTTATATTGGTTATTTTCCAGAATTGACTACTTTACAAAAGGTCTCAGTCAGAAACCATTTAGTTTAAGTCACAATGTGACAAACAAATGTGACTAAACAAATTACTATGTGTAATCCATTGGAATCATGTATCTGTTCTGAATATAGAAAAATTATTTTCACCTCTTCTACAGGCCGAACCAGTTTGCTGAAAAGGTTGCTGCCAGGATTTCAGAGAACTTCAGTGATGCAGCAATCGTGATGGTAGGACAAACAGATGTAGACATGTTGTACCACAAACACATGACCACATAAAACCAATCATCATTTTCTCTCCATTGTGTACTTAGGTGGACAGCAGTAGAATGACAATGAGCTGTTTTGAACCCATTTTACTTATATATGATCACCATGAAAACAAGTGGAAGAATAGAGATGTCAATCCGTAAGTTTCTCTTTATAGCCTTACAGCCTATACAACACACACACACACACACACACACACACACACACACACACACACACACACACACATTTTCCTCATTGATTTGTTTGTCATTTAGAGAAAAAAAAAACATAATAATAATTAAGAATAATTCCTGAAACAAATTATCACTGACTAATTACCATTGAAAGTAGAATGGTTCTTTATTGTATTGGAGATGTTGTAGTTGAGTTCCGTTTGCCTGTGTTCCAGGGAATGTTTTGAGGATTGGCATGAAGCAAGGAAAATTACATCTGCTCTGCTAGAAAGCAGGTCCTATGATGACCTGATTGACTTTGACAATCACTTGGATGACCTGAGGAACGACTGGACCAACCCTGTTGTCAACAAGGCTGTGTTGGATCTGTGCTAAAAAATGGAGTGTTAAGATGGATGAAGTCATACAGAATATTGCTGCCATTCAGCATGTATCGTGCTGCAGAACATGTAGCACAGGATTACAAGTGGAAGTGCGGAATACAAAGCCTTTGCTCCAGTCAGAAGGTTTCTCACATTGACGAGACAATGTGGAGTATTGACCTTTTAAGCCAAAATCTCATAAGGGCAAGCAAGATGCACTGTTGTATACTGTGCAATGTGTGTTATCCCTCAGTATAGGGGATGATGGAGTGATTAAGGATATTTTGTTTCAGAATGCAACTTTTCAATTGAAATTTGGATGTTTTTGGTTTGTGTTTTGATTATGATTATTTGCATAATATTATTTTGAGAAATATATTTTCTCAACTGTCTTATTTGAGCATTACGAACCATACAGAGGTATTCTATTTTTTTTTAAATGTCTTAAGATTATCACACTACTAATTTATGATTTAGACTTCCCTTCCCAAAGGCAACAGAACAGAAAAGGCATCAGTTTTATAATCTTGTTCAGATTAGTCAGTCCTACAGTTTAGAGTGTATTATTTTAGGTTTATAGAGGCCTATGAATCCATATTGTTTTTTTTCTCTTTACCCCCTTTTTATCATCTGACTGTTTTCAGTATCATATATTAGATAGTTTTAGCACTGTAGTTTTTTGTTTTGTTTTTTATTTGGTGTATTTATCACTGGGTCGGGTATTGAAAAAACAATTGTGATTGCTAAAATAAAAACGGTTAAAACTGACTGAAATCAAATTACACACCGTATGTACTCCTACTACTAGGCATAGGCCTATATATGCAATACATTGAGTTGTAGGATGCAAACAAACAATATTTTTCATAAGGATTTGTTTGTCTTTGTAACCATGCTATTTGTTGTCTCTTCTGAGTGAACTCCTGTCCCAAGAACATCACCTTGGGTACTGCTTTAATGGCCATAACGTAAAACATGCAAAGTATGATTTGTAGTGCTGCAGCCTATAGCTTGAAACATGATTTGATGTCACAAGCTGGAGGAATTGTTGCCCTCTTCATAAATGTAGACTACCATATGTTGTTCAAGATTATATGTGCTGTTTTATATCAGATGTTTGCTTTTGCTAGGCTATAATATTTATACTAAATTGACTACTTCTAAAGAATTGATAGATAATACATACAGTTTATTTAAAGGTACTGAAATAACTTTATATTTGAGATTTAATTTAATCAGAGCTAATTAATGTAAATTATTGTAAGAATTGTTTTTTACAAAATAAAAATTGAATTGAATGTACAATTAAAAGATCTTTGAGAACAATCTTGGGTCATGTTTTTATGTTGAAGAAATTACCGGTATTTTGTATTTAGTTTTCAAGAACCATAAGGCAATTGTGAAAAAAGGGCTATCCTAAATGGGTATTTTTTTCCTCCTTAAATTATGATTAATTTGGTTGCTGTTGACACTGTGAAGGTGGTCCTAAATAAAAATGGTTTACAGGTTTATTAGTAACTGCTAACGATCTTAGTCTTAGAGATGGATAGTAGGGTTTCGTAAGGTTTTTCTAGTGGTGTTAAATCCTGAAACCAAATGCCGAATGAGTGGAATTGTTTTATGAATATTATGACGTGTATTGTGCGCAGCAGGGCCATCTAGTGTCAGAGCTGTGACATTGAGGGGTCAGAAACGGAGTTCGAACAGGGCTGAGAAAATAAGTTATCTTTGGCATGTGTGCAACGGGCAACATATCAACTGTATTAATTATTGTACAATAACAGCTAAAGTCTCAGTAATGTTTATGTTGTACTATTTCACAACGATCTAAATTAAATGGATTTAATCTCATTAAAGCCGGGCCAGGATTTGTCCCTATGTTGTCCCCATTCTCAATGAAAGTCTATGTAGAAGAGCCGCCATTGGACTGGCCCAATGAAGTGAACGGAGTTTGCGTAACTCTGCCTATGCTCTAAGGCTCTGGTATACGTATTTCCGTTTCCGACTGCTTTTCGGCGCGGAACATTTGCATGGAGTTGATCAAAATAAACACTTGAGTTTTTAGTGAAACAACATGGATCCTTCTGAGGTGGAATTCCTGGCCGAGAAGGAGATAGTGAAGATAATACCAAACTTCAGTCTGGACACAATCTATTTGATCGGGGTGAGTGAGTGTTTCTATCGGAGAATATTTAATAAACCAAACTTTATTACGCCAAACTGACAATAATCAGCCCGTGTGTGGAACCCAACATTAGAAATGATATGCCAGGGGCCGAGACGATGTTTACACTCTAGCAAACCAGTTTAATTTCAAGGACCCCCCCCCCCCCTTTTGACATGCACCTTTTAATGTACCGGTAATTTATATCTATGGGACCGCCAATTCATGTTGTAAAAGAGTAGGGTCCATTTGGTTCCAAAGGGTCTTTAAGATCCCCTTGGGGTGTATTTGGTCCAATCTATCATCTAGCTGGGGACCCCCTGGAACTCCCTCAGGCTGGGGGTTAATGATGATACTCGTTCGCCCGTGGACCCCCCTTTGTAATATCAATGTAAATTTATCCCTTGTGGGTGTACAAATGGTCCATTTGGTTTTGGTTACATTATTTTGTACACTCTCTGAGTTACAGACGTTCCAGGGTCCAATTTGGTTCCAAACTATAATTTAGCTTGGGACTCATGGGGGTCCCCAGGCCCCAGTTTGGTAACCACTGACCTATCTATTCATGGTGTGTTTCTCTCACCAGGGCGACTTGGGTCCATTCAACCCTGGCCTGTCTGTTGAAGTTCCTCTGTGGCTGGCTCTGAATTTGAAGCAGAGGCAGAAATGCAGAATTGTGCCTCCTGAGTGGATGGATGTAGGTAAGTTCTAGTGGGTACAATGGTTCCCAAACCCTTTTATGTCAAGAACCCCCAAATTGATTCTTAATTGGCCACACATTAGTCAGTTTAGTGAGTCTTAAGGATGCATGTTATTTATTCACTGTATACATACAGTACATGTGTATAACCCTAATGGTAGTGCCTTTAACTTTTGGTGTCACAGGTGATAAATCTGAGTATTTGATGGAGTTATAGTGTCCTCAAATTACAGCTGACAGAGAGGTACACTCCCCTGTGTGTCTGGTATCGGCAGAATACAGTATATCTGTTCGGTATAGCAATGAGAGAGACTGTTGGGGGTACTCGGAATTATTGCTATCAGAATGTAGAGCTTTAATTTACCTATTTATTTTCTGTCAGTGCTAATGTTCTTCTTCCACTGTGTTTTGTGTGCAGAGAAATTGGAGGAGATGCGTGAGCTGGAGAGGAAGGAGGATACCTTTACTCCTGTTCCCAGTCCTTATTACATGGAGTTGACCCAACTGCTCCTGAACCAGTAATTAGATCACACTATTTAACTTGCTTTTATTGAATCATGTAATGAATATTGAATATACTGTACATATATAGCCTGGCAGATGCAGATCTGTTATCTGCATCTTCCAAACTATATATGTACCGTACAGTAAAGTGTTTTGGCGAATAATTGCATAATCCTGAATTATATCAAGATTATAATTATACAAGCTAGTCTTTCAGGGTAAGCCACATTATAAGACACATTATAAAACTGTACTGGTGCACTGTAACTTTCAAACAGAGACGTCAAAGATAGTAGAGAGAAGATGGAATACTAAACAGTCAATGTAGTTGCTTGCAGATAGTAGATAGATGAAAGATGGTGTACAGAGCCTGAATTCAGCACTGGATCAATTAGAAGCAATGACTATAGAATGACTCAACAAACATCATGGAGTATTTTGCAAACGGTGAGTGGGGCTACCAACAGTGGGTGGAGTAAGCTCGTTGTCAATATAGGCCTGTTTCCAGCAAGTATCACTCTGTATCACACTGTTCTAATGGTACCATCTGCTCGCTCATTGTGTCAGAAGGACAGTGATTAAAAATCCCTTGTGCAATCATGTTGGCACTGGTGAAAACAGTTTAGCTTGTGTGTGTTTATGCAGTGCGTCGGACAACATCCCCAAAGCAGATGAGATCCGCACGCTGGTCAAGGACATCTGGGACACGCGTATCGCTAAACTCCGCCTCTCTGCAGACAGCTTCATCAACCAGCAGGAGGCTCATGCCAAGGTAACTAGCTATTAACTTTTTTTTTTCTCTCCTCCCCAATCTGCTTTCTGTGCTTCATTTATGTTTCACAATGTTGCATATGAATTGTAGCCCATAGAACAGCTTCAACAAAAGTCATGCACAAGTCAAACACAGTCAAAACACAGTAGAAAGTGAAACTGAGCTCGGAATCAAACTGACTCTGACTTCATTTGATGTTAATATCCTATATGTGGTATGCAGCATAACCACTAGGCCATCAGCATCCGAGTTGGCTAGTCTCTATCCATAGTATGTTGTATATCGTAATTTGGAGGGGTGATTATGATACAAAAATGATAGTTGCTGTTGACTGAAATATTTGAGATTTATTTGACTTGCTGAACAGCTTAGCGGTAGAATGCATAATTGCATGCAGGCAGACACCCACTCACACACTGACGGGCAATAAGACAGCTTGACATGCCCTTAATGTCAAGGCTGTTTTTCTTCAGTGTTTTATAAAACTACAACCAACATGAGTGAGTGCGACAAATTATGGTAAAAATCACATTAATTCTATTCAGATTACCTTGTTTTGCCAGGCCCCAAACCAGAACTGAAAATATCAGATTCCATGGGAGTGTTTGTTTATTTTAATTTCCCCTCTTCAAACAGAAATAAAAATCTGATATGTCTTGCAGTGTGAGCACAGCTAGTGGATGAGCATGTTTCATACTTGTAATTTGTTTCCCTTTTTAGCTGGATAACCTGACACTGATGGAGATCAACACAACACGTACCTTTCTTCTCGACTCTCTCAACTGCATGTACAAGCTACGTTCCAATCTAATGCCTGGTGCCAGTAAGGGAAAATCTATAGATTTTTGACCAGCAATACCGAAGACTATTGCCCAGGCTGCATTATAGCAGGACCTAACCAGTATTGGAAAGGAAGGGGTCACTACAGACCACATGTGGGAATTGTCTGGATCAAGACCCAGGCCCCAGGGCCTAATGATAAGACACCAGGATTATAGAAAAGACTGCCGCTTCTGGCTGGAACACTTGACTTTCTTTTATGAAATTCTCTTTTTTTACAGCAAAGATGCTTGCATAGTTCATTCAGTACATTTAGTATATTAACACAATAGACCTGCGCAGTGATGTCACCGCCCCTGTTCCAGAAATGGATTCCCCATTCGTTTTTCTCATAGACTTTTCGGAAATAATTTACACTCAACAAAAATATAAACGCAACACTTTTGTTTTTGCTCTCATTTTTCAGGGGATGGACTTAAAGACCTAAAATTCATTCCAGATATACAATATTACCATTTCTCTCAAACACTGTTCACAAATCTGCCTAAATGTGTGATATTGAGCACTTCTGCTTTGTTAAGATAATCCATCCCACCTCACAGGTGTGCCACATCAAGATGCAGTTGTGACATCATGGTTAGTGCACATGTGTACCTTAGACTGTCCACAATAAAAGGACACCCTGAAATGTGCAATTTTGTTGTGCCTTATTGGGTGTATGGGCCTCCGAAACAGTCAGTATCTGGTGTGACCACCATTTGCCTCATGCAGTGCAATACATCTTTTTCGCATAGAGTTTATCAGATTGTCAATTGTGGCCTGTGGAATGTTGGTCCACTCCTCTTCAATTGCTGTGTGAAGTTGCTGGATATTAGTGGAAACACACATTTAGGCAGATCTGTGAACAGTGTTTGAGAGAAAAGATAATATTGTATATCCAGAATGAATTTTAGGTCTTTAAGTCCATCCCCTGAAAAATGAGAGCAAAAACAAAAGTGTTGCGTTTATGTTTTTGTTGAGTGTATATAAAGACGATTACGCCGCGGACAAAGCCAGCTCGAGTCGTGACGAATAATGATGACACACACAAACGTTTGGGACAATCAAATCATTTCTGAGATGAAAAACGAAACAAAAAGTCTTGTATCATGCCGTTTTCTACTTCTTCCTAATTATATATTATATGACGATGACAAATCCACTAGTGAAACAGGGGTGGTGACGTCACTGTGCAGGTCTATATCATCTAGCACTGGTGCAGTGGTTGGAGGTGGTCTCCTTCCCTTGAGAAAGTTCAACCCTGGTAGGACACCATGACATTTGTTTTGTGACACCTTTGATGTATCATTACATGATTATAAGATTGACTAATTTCTGTCAGACACATTTCTGTCTACTATAGACAATTTAACAGCAATATTAGGCAATGCAACCAATGAATAAAGTTATATAATAAATAAAGTTATATATTATCTATGAATACAGTCAACAGACAGACCTTCTGTCTGTGAGCTGCGAGCACAGCTGTCGTGTCATTTGGCTGTTGTAATACAGACCTTCGAGTGCAGTCGCAACTTGACTGCGCCCCAAGAGAGCCATATATTAAAACTACTAGATATTCAGAAACAGTTTGTAAGGGCATTTATCGCTGCCGGATCTTCTCAAATAGTGAGCAAAAATTCTGCCATCAAAGCCTGATCTTGCATCAGATCAGGGAATTTGTCCAAAACGGCTTTCGGTCAACATAATCTGAGAAATTATCGTGTGGTGTGTAGGGGGCCTTAGAATCAATCAGAATGCCATTTTAGGAAGGGCTCTGAACTGTCCATACACAGCCACCAATGAAACAGTGAGTAGACACAAATTGTACCATAGAATGACCATTACTCCAACATATCTGGGCATCATTGTGTGTAAGTGACTCCTCAAACAGCAAGACAAGTTAACATTTGTAAATATGCTGTCTTTCTATAGGTTTTTGTTTTGATGTTAAAAGGTAGAATATTAAGAAAATAATTTAAGTGAAGATGTATTACCCCCATTAAGTTTTTATGGTTATACTTGAACTGTGTATTTCCATTTGAATTGATACCCTATTAAATGATGTTTGTTGATTTTGTCAAGGGTGTATTTCTAGGGTTTATACAACTTTTAAGATTTAGTCTGACCATCTCATTTTAACACTTACAGGCTATGATATTCATTTGATACCCTGCCCCCCCCCCCCCCCCCCTTCTCCGTTTTACCCCGAGATGTGACTGTGAATACATATGTGCACTATAGGGACGAGGGTCATGTCAGATCGCAGGCGCAGCTGTCCTTTCCCTGAAGTTTGGAGCTTATGCACGGATAACAGGCCACTTTAATTGCTTCAATGGCCTGCTAGTTAGATGTGGAGGAAGTGGTCCATCAGCTCGTTTGGTTATTTGTTTACCAAGATTACTCTCCTTCTCAAATACCCCTTCTGTTTTGATATTCTTACGATTCTGTTCTGTCCCACCATAGCACAGTACTGCTAACGTAATATCCCTAATCCATCCACTAAGTTTCTTTACTATCTGCAGACAGAAAACTAATCAGTCAGTTAGTCAATGCAGGACTTTAGATTATAGACAGAGTTACGCAAACTTTGTTCACTTCATAGGGCCAGTCTAATGGTGACTTTCCTACATAGACTAATATTGAGAATGGGCAAAGGAGGTGTAGTGCTGCCGCCCCCCCCCCCCCCCCCCCCCCCCCCCCCCCAATCAAAAGATTACAGGGGTTGCGATATGCAGCGTGAATCAGCCATAGTATAACCCTAGGTCCCCTGATAATGTAGAATTATCAGGGGACGTCAGAGTATTTTTATGCCGTGCGAATGGGGTTAAAGGCTGTTGTCCAAATATGATCGGCATGTTGATCGGTTGACCATTTGTGAGTCTGTTTTTTTTATTGTCCAACCGACTAAAAAGCATGATTTCATTGTAAACTGACTTGGTAGTTTTGTGGACACTTTGACATCCAGACATTCATTGCTCCCATAGTGATGGTGACAAAAACAACAACCAAAACAATCACTTTAACCATAGAATCCAGCCATACAGGATCCTGGTGAATCTTGACCATTTAAACCTTTGATTGGACAAATTCATATACATGATCTACTTCATATACTGTAGTAAGCACCCTTAGTGTAGTGTTTTTCATTTTTCTTCAAAATAAAAAAAAATCTGCTTGTCCGGGTTATTCCCAGTTATAATATAAATAAAAAATAGGATAATAGATGTCATTCAATGAGAAACGTTGATGCTGATAGCCTACTATAGGCCTAGTGGTTCTCAGCCAGTGGGCCATGAGGCGGTTCCAACTTCCAGGTGGACCACAGCTGCTGGCTAAATTATGGTGAGTTATAACCAAATGGACCCTAGATAGATGCAGAACAAGAAGATCTAAAAAGTTCAATAGTACCTTGGGAAAGTCACAAAATACTGTGAAAGGCAGTGAACCGGTGGTGAACTTTTGAAGAAGATCCAAGGCAACTCTGCAGTAGAAGTATATTTATTTAATTCATTGGAGCAGCAGGGATTAAAATACATACAACAATTGAACTTTTTTTTAGATCTTCTTGTTCTGCATTATTGATACCCTCTCCAAAGAGCACCGGTTGGCAGTTTTTCGACACTCATACAAGGGACCCACAAAGCGCATCTTTTTACTCTTTTCTCGGACCCTAGATAGATATTTAACTCTTCAGAGTGTAAAATGTTTCATTTTATGCTCTCTGGACTATTTAAAACATCTACACAATTAGAGAATGTAGAAGTATTATTTATTATAACTTCTGCCTGTTATCTCCTAATATGGTGGTATAATGTGTACCTATTGATATTCATCAGTCCAGTAAAGAGGCTGTTTGTAGTGTAGACAGAAGCTCAATGGAATCACTTATTTGATGAATAGACTGGAACATCCCCTTCATGGTATGCACAGCAAGTGAACATAAATAAATGCAGAAATATTGCAAATCTATTAAGATTTGCTACAGTCCATTGGTAAGAGTGACCCTTAATGCAGTCAAGGTCAGTTACAGTAGTAGTACATGTGGCTTGTGTTCCTGCTCATGGGTCTATCCTGTCATCCCTACAGACAGGCACTCTGGGGAAACAGCTGAGTTTGCTTTACTGATGAGCACCGGACAGGGCATATTGTTTTATCCAATCCAATAAACATAATTAAAATGCTGCCTGACTGGACATTGACCTTTTTTAGGGTTTTTTTTTATTGTTGGTGTAAAGAATCACCAAAACGTACAACTTTCTGACAGGTTTATCAGATCACAATATAATATTCTTCTCCAGAAAACTCTCCAAACGGACAGTTAGGAAAACACAACCCACCCCAATCAATGGTCAAATCAATTCCAAAGCATCTACAGAACAGCGAGGTTTGAGGTTACCCTACAAGGGGTAGAATGGGTGGATGTTCTCACATGTGCTGATGTTGAGAGGGTGTGCAGCATCCTATTGAATAAAATCAATAGTGTAATGGAATTCTTTACCAGGACTGGTAGCCAGAGGAAAGGAAAGGACTCTTCCTTGGGTTGACAAGAAATGCAGAGATTTAATGCAGATATTTAAGTTACTTAAACAGGCACTAAAGTCTGGACTAACAACAGACAGTTATTTTCCCACGCCAGAAACTCAGACACTAATACTTGAGAAAGGCCAAAGCTAGGTTCTACTATACCTCCATCATACAAAGTGCCAGAGGAAATGGGGAAAAGTTCTGGGAGTACATAGACAAATTGACTGGGAAATATTACAAGGACAACAATGGCTTTAAAATAGATAGTCTGCTGGTGAATGATTCCCTCACTCTCTTGCTAGTAACCTGTTCTTTTTCAACACTGTTAATGAAATTACACAGCTGTTCAAACTCTCCAAGTTTGTACCACGCCATGTCCAATATTATGTCTTTAACCTGGAAGAAATATAGTTAGATCACCTGAAAGCCCTGACCACATTGCATTTTGCACAGTCCATGTGTCGGCTGGGGTGTGACATCACGTCCTCCTTTTTTGAATGGGTTTCAATGGGCACTTCCGACTAGTTCCTGTCTGCATTTTGGACAGTGGTCAGGCAGCAGGAAAGACCCACCCGCGGCCGAAATTCAGACCGGAACAAGCCAGAAGTCTCATTGACACCCATTCAAAAATGCAGGACGTGATGCCACAGCTTGGCCGAAACTTGGACTGTGCACACTGCTCTTGTCTTCATGTCTTAATGTATGTTCTTGTTCTCTGTTGTACTATGTCTAATGTGTAAATGTGTTGTTTTGCATACAATGGCTGTCGGGTCGCAAGACAAATTTCAGTGAAAACTGAAGCCACCATTCACACCAACTGGTATTCAGTCACTCCCCCAGTCAAGGAAACATACAAGGAACACACACACACACACACACACACACACACACACACACACACACACACACACACACACACACACACACACACACACACACACACACACACACACTTTACATATGGCCCAGGGTCATAACAATGTGTAGACATTTTATTTAAATGGGAAGATGTAGCCTACTAGTAGAAGCCCCAGGAGGGGTCCACGCGCACCCCCCGTATTTTTTTTTTCTAGTCTGGTTTTTATTCATCCTTAGGACCTCTAAAATAAGAATTTTGATGATCCCAAGAACAAAATTGGTCCTTTTGGTGTTTTTTTCAATGTTTTGTGAGTCCTACAAGTGCTGCGAGATTACTGTCAAGAGCACCTGCGAGTCTGTCTAAAAGTGACTCTGGTGCGCTCAAATTTTGAGATGGCCCAAAAGTAAACATACCATTTTTTCTAGACAACCTCAGCTTTCCAATGAGACTAAATTTGTCGTGCTCCCATGTCAGGAAGGGGGTCAAATACCTAACGATTTAAAGTTATAATAACATTTGGCGAGGGAGAAAAAGCCATCGACCATTTTCCAAAAGTTCCCCTGACCTGTCAATTCAATATATGTGAATGGAAATGGGTTACATGGATACCTTAAAGCCTCCCCTGTACAGACATACCAAATTTATGACAATACTATGCTGTTTTGGGCAAGAGCCATGCCATTTTATACATGCAGTACAAATGTGTAATTTCCGCCTATTGTAAAAATGAGACCAATTTAACCCTTTAAAGTTCCCACCATTAAAGAAGCAGTGGAAAAATTATTTCTTTGCATTTTTTACTTCCTTTAGGCAATAATAACAAGAATCAATTTTATTTTTAACATCATACCCACCAGTTATTAAAATATAAGCCTCTACCAAACGGTAGAAATGTCACTTGAGGGTAAACGTGTAAAATGAACTAAAGTAATCCAAGAAATACTTTTTGCAATGAATAAATACAAATTCTGCTAATTAATTGTTGTGATTATGATATATTGATTGTTTTTTCATTATAATACTAGAGCGTTGCCCGTTGGCACTGGCCTGGAACAATGCAAGTTAGAAATGCATGCACCACCCAGTTTTTATTATGTTTGTGCCCTTTTATGCCCTTATATGGAGTTTATTTGTTTCAGTATGCCCAAATATGTAGTATATGCAAATTATGCATATGTCAGAACATCATTGTGATGTCAGAACGCGTGAGATCCATATATGGAGATGTCCAAAGCCTGAACAGGGCCCCTGCCCAGAGCCCAAGTAGAGGTTTTTGTATTGTCATAATAGGCCAGCTCCATTTATGGAGAACCAGTGCCCCAGCCCAGCCCAGGCTGGGGCATCGTCCAGAACCCTGGCAGAGGCTGTTGTGCTGGTTCTGGACAACTGGTGTACTGACGGACTTGACTGCAGACACTGCACGTCCTGTGGCAGGTGGAATGCGTGTGTCAAATTGGTAGTCAGTGGGGAGAACAGTTTTCTAGTTATGTAGCTTACAGATGTATGTATATGTGTATATGCACACAGAGACAAGGTGCATTTATATTTGGATGCTGAAATAGTTGTATAAGCATGTTTTATTCATGCCTAAAACATGCTCTACCAAATGGTTGAATTGTCATTTAGAGGTAAAAGGCAGTGATGCCAGAATGATACCAAGATAATATTTTGACTATTTATGATAGAAAACAGAGCAAAATAAAAACATTTGGGCATCCACTGTTGCTAATGGCTATAGAGCTTTCTTTCTGTTTACACAGATGGAAACTAAATCATTGTATATATACATTATTGTGCAAGAAACTAAAACTTGCACTACTTGTACCATAAAGTGACAAACAACCCGTTTGGTAGAGCATGTTTTCTGAAAATTATTTAACCATTATGTGGCCAGGGCACTAAGGCCCGGAACCAGATAAGTAGCCTGACTACGCCACCCAGGAATTTCACCTGAGAATGTTAAACTAAAATTAGAGATGTACAGAGAACTATGAGGTTTACCAGCCCACCGGGTTGGCAAACCTAGGAAAATGGCAGAGACGTGTTTCCAGTTGAAGGGATAAGTTAATTTATTTACAATCACTTCATATAACAGGCTGTTCAGTTTATTACAAAAGGCTAATTAAAATTTACTTCAATACAGCCAGTCAAGATATCAAATACATCAAAAGGGTTAAAATGAGCTCCAGTAGCGGTCTGGGGTCCTGCCGGTGGTCCTGGAAGGGAAGGAAGGTAGGGAGTGAGGGAGTGTAGGGACAAAGAGCAACGCCACCAAAAACACAGCAAACCCCCAAGCTGGGTCACACGCACACTGCAAACAAAACGAAAAAAATAGGGTTAAACACACCAGTAAAATTACACACCAGGAGGAAACACGCTTGGTAGCCCGCAAAGTACCCTGAAAGAAAACCCAACACCAGTGAACCCCCTCCACCTATCCAGAACGCAACCAGCACTTCCCGGTACTACTGTTGTTTTAAATATGGCTTATTCAATCATTTCAATAGTTCAATTATTTGATGTGTGGGTTGGTTTACAAATAGGACAGAAATAAATACAAAACACAATCAAATAAACAAAATAATAGGAGGACAAAAACAGCAGCGGCAAGGTAGCCCAAGATGTCACCTAACAGGATCAAACCTTACAATTAATGGCATTATTATAGACATGGTGAATTAGAGACAAATACACATTGGGGCCACCTTACCTCTGCTATGTGCACACACACATTACACACGTCTACACTGTGGGCAGCAGAGCAACATGAACACCAGATCTGGACACGGCCACAAAGAAACAAAGGTAATGATTAATAACTTGTTTCAATCGTTGGTCACCAAACAAATTAAGCTATAATGTTGCAGACTAACTGCTTTACCTCAATAAAACGAACTCTTTAGGCCTACACACACTGGGCAGACGACCCACTATGGCCTGGGTACAAGGTTAAGAGCTGCCACACAAAGAGGAATAATTAATAATCTGTAAATTATGCTTAGAGAGAAATGTTAAAATAGTACGGATCGTCCTTACCCATATAAAAACAGTGTGGCACAAACAGGGCAGACGTGCCCATTAAGTACATTTGTGGGAGAAACTAAGGCCAACACAGAGGACAATCAGCACCTACAAAATACGGTACATTTTAGTGAGCTATTAAAACAACCATTTAAAATAACCTAAACAGGCGTGTGCGGTAGGCTACCTTAGCAAGAAGTTCCAGCACACACACGTTTGTAACAGGAGCTCGACCAGCGCCCAGCAGGCACCTACAACGTAACGATATGTTTTAGCAACCATTAGAAAAAAGGGCAAACATCAAGCATGATCTTTAATAATCTGTACCTTGAGCAGAGAGACGCTCTCGCATGCTACCCCCACCGACAGACAGCCACCTAATGCCAGCTGCACACGGCTTGTATTAATCAGTCTGATAATGAGGGGGCGTGGCATCACTAATAGCCACCTCTTAAGCCCAACCCACTACAATCTACCCCCTGCTTCTTATCGATGTCCCAGCGATACATTAAAAAGACACTTCCATCGCCTAAACAGTTTTCATAATACCATACACAGGGACCCAAGAGTTTAGGGCAGACGTGCCCACAGTACAGAACTCCTGTGCCTCCGCTTACAGTGGCAAACGAAGGTTAAACAAGGGGGGGTGCCTCCACTTGCAGTGGCATTCGAGGGCAAACAATAAGGGGTGCATCCACATACTTGCAGGGGCAACAAGGACGAACAAGGGGGTGCCTCCACGTACTTGCAGGGGCAACTAGGACGAACAAGGGGGTGCCTCCACGTACTTGCAGGGGCAACTAGGACGAACAAGGGGGTGCCTCCACGTACTTGCAGGGGCAACTAGGACGAACAAGGGGGGTGCCTCCACTTGCAGTGGCAAACGAAGGTAAACAATAAGGGGGGTACCTCCACGTACTTGCAGGGGCAAACGAGGACAAACAATAAGGGGGTGCCTCCACGTACTTGCAGGGGCAAACGAGGACAAACAATAAGGGGGGTGCCTCCACGTACTTGCAGGGGCAAACGAGGACAAACAATAAAGGGGGTGCCTCCACTTGCAGTGGCAAACGAGGGCAAACAATAAGGGGGAACCATGAGCACCGAAGCAAGCTCTTTGGGGGGGGGGTGCCTCCACTTGCAGTGGCAAACGAGGGCAACAATAACGGGGGTGGGTGCCTCCACGTACTTGCAGGGGCAATGAGGACGAACAAGGGGGGGTGCCTCCACGTACTTGCAGGGGCAACGAGGACGAACAAGGGGGTGCCTCCACGTACTTGCAGGGGCAACGAGGACGAACAAGGGGGTGCCTCCACGTACTTGCAGGGGCAACGAGGACGAACAAGGGGGGTGCGCCTCCACTTGCAGTGGCAAACGAAGGCGAGTTGCGGGGCAGGAGGGGAAACCATGAGCACCGAAGCAAGCTCTTTGTACCGGTTGTCCCGTCGGCTCGAGGCTGCATCCTCAGGTCCTGTGGCTCCTGCTCGTTGCTCATCATGACGAGGTGGTTGTCTGCAGGTGCCTCCTTTAATGGAAGCCAGCTGCTGTTTTTGTCCTTAAAAATAAATAAACTCAAGCACGTATAAAGAAACAGAAAACAATGTAAACCAACTGAGTAAAAAAAACTGGAGTGACACGTCTCTGCTTTACAGTTTGTTCGTCCTGCCGACATACGCCATTTGTGGCCAGGGCACTAAGGCCCGGAACCAGATAAGTAGCCTGACTACGCCACCCAGGAATTTCACCTGAGAATGTTAAACTAAAATTAGAGATGTACAGAGAACTATGAGGTTTACCAGCCCACCGGGTTGGCAAACCTAGGAAAATGGCAGAGACGTGTTTCCAGTTGAAGGGATAAGTTAATTTATTTACAATCACTTCATATAACAGGCTGTTCAGTTTATTACAAAAGGCTAATTAAAATTTACTTCAATACAGCCAGTCAAGATATCAAATACATCAAAAGGGTTAAAATGAGCTCCAGTAGCGGTCTGGGGTCCTGCCGGTGGTCCTGGAAGGGAAGGAAGGTAGGGAGTGAGGGAGTGTAGGGACAAAGAGCAACGCCACCAAAAACACAGCAAACCCCCAAGCTGGGTCACACGCACACTGCAAACAAAACGAAAAAAATAGGGTTAAACACACCAGTAAAATTACACACCAGGAGGAAACACGCTTGGTAGCCCGCAAAGTACCCTGAAAGAAAACCCAACACCAGTGAACCCCCTCCACCTATCCAGAACGCAACCAGCACTTCCCGGTACTACTGTTGTTTTAAATATGGCTTATTCAATCATTTCAATAGTTCAATTATTTGATGTGTGGGTTGGTTTACAAATAGGACAGAAATAAATACAAAACACAATCAAATAAACAAAATAATAGGAGGACAAAAACAGCAGCGGCAAGGTAGCCCAAGATGTCACCTAACAGGATCAAACCTTACAATTAATGGCATTATTATAGACATGGTGAATTAGAGACAAATACACATTGGGGCCACCTTACCTCTGCTATGTGCACACACACATTACACACGTCTACACTGTGGGCAGCAGAGCAACATGAACACCAGATCTGGACACGGCCACAAAGAAACAAAGGTAATGATTAATAACTTGTTTCAATCGTTGGTCACCAAACAAATTAAGCTATAATGTTGCAGACTAACTGCTTTACCTCAATAAAACGAACTCTTTAGGCCTACACACACTGGGCAGACGACCCACTATGGCCTGGGTACAAGGTTAAGAGCTGCCACACAAAGAGGAATAATTAATAATCTGTAAATTATGCTTAGAGAGAAATGTTAAAATAGTACGGATCGTCCTTACCCATATAAAAACAGTGTGGCACAAACAGGGCAGACGTGCCCATTAAGTACATTTGTGGGAGAAACTAAGGCCAACACAGAGGACAATCAGCACCTACAAAATACGGTACATTTTAGTGAGCTATTAAAACAACCATTTAAAATAACCTAAACAGGCGTGTGCGGTAGGCTACCTTAGCAAGAAGTTCCAGCAAACACACATGTTTGTAACAGGAGCTCGACCAGCGCCCAGCAGGCACCTACAACGTAACGATATGTTTTAGCAGCTATTAGAAAAAATGGCAAACATCAAGCATGATCTTTAATAATCTGTACCTTGAGCAGAGAGACGCTCTCGCATGCTACCCCCACCGACAGACAGCCACCTAATGCCAGCTGCACACGGCTTGTATTAATCAGTCTGATAATGAGGGGGCGTGGCATCACTAATAGCAACCTCTTAAGCCCAACCCACTACAATCATAATTATTATTTTAATTGAATCAAGTTACATATTTACATTCAGTAACATCTCTGGAGTGGCAATATGCAGAATAAATCATCTCACCTTTGAATCTGTGGCAAAACAGAGCCTAGATGTCAGGAGTGATTTCTCTCTGTCTAAATTCCTCATTACCACCTGACTTGTAAAGCATGCTGTGTGAAGCCACAGTGACATCTAGTGGATATTTTTGCATACTCGCCTCTACCGAATGGTAGAAATGACTCAATCAGTTGGAATTTAGTTTGAGCATGGTTTCAATGAGAAATAGTGACTTAAAATGTGATCTACCAATTGGTCGAAAAAACCTATAAAGGGTTAATGTATCTATAGCTGTATGAGACCTCTGTACTGTTTCTAGAGCTGTATGAGACTACTGAGATCACTGTTCTGCATCTAATTACCGCTGTACTGTATTTGGACTACTGTACTTCATCTACAGTATAAGTGCATATGACCACTGTACTGTATGTAAAACATTGCTCTGTATGATTCCACTCCAATGCATCTAGACTAGTGTTCTGCATTTTTATACATCTGAACGGTATCTATGAACCACTATACTGCATTGACCGCTTGCACTGTATATAGTTTTCTACTGCATCTCAGTTCAGCACAAGTATTTATAAAGCACATGAATGATGAAAACGACCAGGTCACCCAAAGGCCTATTCAGAAATTGGTTTTCAGTGATCACCGCGACCACAGTGACCACCATTCCCTACAATATGACGTCATACAGCCACTCTGTCCAGCCCTCCTCTCTGATTTTACAGGCTGGAGGAGAACGAAGGAAGGAATGAATTCAATAATAGAGACAATGACATAAATAAAATTAACATAAAATGAGCAGAAATGATTATAATTGAGGCAGGTAGGCAGTAGAGAGAGAAAGCAAACAAATAAATAACCATGAATGCATTCAAGGAGAACGAGGGAGAGGAGATGGGGTCTTCTTCTTTCGTGTATCATCAGATGGCTAACTCAGTGTCTTGCAGCCATGCCCTCATCTCTGGTCCCAGGTTAAAGAGGCCAGCTTCTGAGGGTGGGCTGAGTAGGGGGCAGCCTGTAATTATGTGGTCAGCAGTCTGTTCAGGCTCGCCACACTTGCATGCCGCGCTGTCCGTCAGGCCTCACTTCTTCATAGAAGATTTGAAGCGTCCGACACCACAGTGCAGGCGGTTCAGCGTGGTCCACTGGTGGTGTGGCAGGTCTTCTCCTTTTACTCCACCTGCAGGGTCCTGGATGTAGCACTGGATGCGGGAAGGCTCAGCTGTCTCCCATGACTGTTTCCAGGAGGCTGCCAGCCAGGCGTCTCTGGACACGCTCTGCGGGATTGTCCGAAACATCGCTTGCGCTGCCTTGTTGTATGGACGGCAAGACTTTAGCCTGCCAGGTGGTGCCGGTGTTGTTGTGGCTTTATGTAGGATGTGCCAGTCGTTAGTCTGGGCTTTTCTTGCCAGGGAGAGTGCTATTAATGGTGGTGTCCAACTTGTTGACGTGTGGACTTCTGCTCCAGGCAGGGGCACAGTACTCCGCTACGGGTAGGACCAGGGCTTGCGTAGATACCCGTAGGGTCTGGGGGGAAGCTCCCAAAGTTGAGCCTGCCAGGCGGTGGATGAGTGAGACTCTTGCTGTTGTCTTGACCTTCACTTCATCAAGGTGCTGCTTGTAGGACAGGGTTCGATCCAAGCGTACACCAAGAAATTTGGGGCTTGCTGGAACTCCATTCGGTTACTACCGACGCACACCTCCAGAGACTGTTTTCCCTATGCTCAGCTGGACATGCCACTTATGGAGGAGAAGGGGTGACGTTGTGGTGGTCAATGAATAACGGTGGTTGTGGTGGTCGGAGCGGTGGTCGCAGTGATCACCAGAAATCTAAACTCTGAATGAGCCTTTACAGGTTAAAATCCAATTGAAATGGCAACTAAAACTAGAGTGTGCCATGGTTGGCCTTCAGCTGAATACCGAGAAGTGAGTGACTAATCAAACGACCACCGCTCACAACAACAGAAGGTGGATCTGAAGCAAGTTAATGACTCAAGTGCTCTTGGTTCAACTCAACAGAGTATGCTCTAAAAGTAAGGAAGACACTTGCATGGAGTGCCCTGAACGGCATGGCCAGTGTTCCAACCTCCCCTCCACTGACAAATAAAACTCAGCTACGTGAAGGTAGAATATGTTCTCCTATTTGACCGTCTCTGCAGTGTCTAGTATCCTGGGGTATTAAGGGTGAGCGACAAGATATCAGCCAGGAGGAAGCAACTTGCAGGACACTGCCAGACAACAAGAGTTCCCAGCCAGCAAACTGGTGTTGTGGGAACCAACACATGAGCACCAGTCACAAGGATGTCCCATTGTAAAACATGTGTATGTGCTCAAGAAAGATGCAGGAGTATGGAGAACTGGGATGACTGGAAGCAACGATGGAAGGCTTGTCTAAGGATGACCTAGAGAAAGTTGTCTAAACCTGCACAAAAGTGGTCTAAACGCGCACTAGAGCGGCCTAGATATATAATAAATTATTATAGTGATGCACTAGCGGTCTACTTGTGCAATAAAATTCTCTAAACATACACTAGAGTGGCCTAAACATGCAATGGAGGAGTCTAAACCTATATTAGAGTGGTCTAAACATGCACTACAGTAGTGTGGTCTAGAATGTACGGCAGATCTTTCACCCGCTTCGACCTCTATCCATCGATTGAATAGACACTTATCAACAGAAATGTTACGATCCAATCGTGCCGGTATAGCAGATATTCAGATACCCGCCGGGCAAGTAGATATTTTGTATTCATTGCATCGGTGGATCACGGATACTACTAGTAGGGCGGGGCGAAGGAAGTTTTACTGAAGTTATGGTTAGGGTTAGGTTAGGTTTAGGCATAAGTTTACTGAGGTTAAGTTTAGGGTTGGGGTTAGGTGTAGGCATAGCCTAGTTTTACTGGGGTTATGTTTAGGGTTTAGGATTAGGCTAGGGTTAGGGTTAGACGGTGCTTTATGCGGTAACTAACCCTAAACAAAACTTCAGTAAAACTATGCTTCGCCCCGCCCTACTAGTAGTATCCGTGATCCACCGATGCAATGAATACAAAATATCTACTTGCCCGGCGGGTATCTGAATATCTGCTATACCGGCACGATTGGATCGTAACATTTCTGTTGATAAGTGTCTATTCAATCGATGGATAGAGGTCGAAGCGGCTGATCTTTACCCATGGACTAGAGTGGTCTAAATGCACTGCACTGCTCAATCAATGGACTAGTGTGGTGTAAACATGCACTTGAGTCCAATAGAGTGGTCTTCATATGTGCTAAAGTGGTCTACATATGTAGTTCATTGGTCTACACACTACTGTAGTGCACCTGTAGACCACTATACTACCACTGCTGTGATCTATATCTACTCTAGTGCACATGTAGAAACAGAATAGGCCTTAAGTCTACAGCGCTTTGGGTGACCTGGTCATTTTCATCATTCATGTAAATACTTGCTGCTGAATTGAGATACAATACAAACCTATATATAGTGCAAGCGGTCAATGCAGTTTAGTGGCTCATAGATACCGTTCAGATGTCTAAAGATGCAGCACACTAGTCTAGATGCATTGGAGTGGAATCATACATACAGTATGTAGATGCAGATCGATGTTTTACATACAGTACAGTGGTCATATGCACTTATACTGTAGATGAAGTACAGTAGTCCAAATACAGTACAGCGGTAATTAGATGCAGATCACATATATAGAATTGACAGGTCAAGGGAACTTTTGGAAAATGGTCGATGGCTTTTTTTTTTCCCTTGTCAAATGTTATTATAACTTTAAATCGTTAGGTATTTGACCCCCTTCCTGACATTGGAGCATGACAAATTTGGTCTCATTGGAAAGCTGAGGTTGTCTAGAAAAAAATACCATGTTTACTTTTGGGCCATCTCAAAATTTGAGCAAACCAGAGTCACTTTTAGACAGACTCGCAGGTGCTCTTGACAGTAATCTCGCAGCACTTGTAGGACTCACAAAACACCAAAAAAAACACCAAAAGGACCAATTTTGTTCTTGGGATCATCAAAATTCTCATTTTAGAGGTCCTAAGGATGAATAAAAACCAGACTAGAAAAAAAAATACGGGGGGTGCGCGTGGACCCCTCCTGGGGCTTCTACTATACAGTATGTGGACCATAAAAGTGTTTTATTGTATTTTATTATTTTTGAATAAACGTAAAATCAATTGATATATCGATACGGTATTGTGGCAATAACCATCACAGACCACAGTTTGATATCACAGACCACAGTTTGATATGCACTGAGCATTCATTTGATAGCATGTTTTTAAATATTGTCAATCCCAATCTACACTGTGCAATCTCTTTTTTTTCTGAGCAGACAAATAATAGCCCTAAATGTAATACTATATACCTACCTGTAATGTATATGTTCAAGTGGTCATACAGTAGTGTGGCGTCTAGTGATCATGTTTTTTGGCAGCAACAGATTTCCTTGGGTAACCCCCTGGTAGAGAGGAAGTTGGTGGTGTCTAAAATAAAATTTTGAGCCTTAAGTGCTTAATTAAGCGCTATATGATACATTCCACTTGCTGAAAATAGCTTTTCAGCAATGATGTGAAGTTTTTCTACTGAAAAACATATGTCTTTTCAGAGAGGAACAGTCATATGACTTGTTTTGGTAGAAAAGTAAGGGAAGGACCTCTGTTGATTGATTTCAATTTTGGTGGGTAAAATAACGACTTATTGAACCACAAGCAGAATGTTCCAAATTTCTCCCATGGGGTAGGATGATAATAATTTATTGGTTCCGAGTAGAAAATCCCCTGTGCTTAAAGGCATGATTAACAGTTCATGAAAGGATTCTAACATACCTTTGAGCAGATTTGATTTCAAAAAGCTTTCTGTTAGGATATGAATGGCCCTTGTGTCTGTTGAGGGCATTTTTTTTGTCATGAAGCTGACTATTCATTATGAATTTAAAGGGTTTGTTCTGATATTTGGTCTTAAGGCTATAGGAAATACTTGCCATTAGTGGTTGCAAAGGTATTAATTGATTTCCAAAGTCCCATGGTGTGAGGTGGGTGTCTGGAGGCCGTTTAGATAAAACAGTTTGCTCGTCCTCAAATGCCATGACATGCCATGTTTAGACAGATACTCATGACATTTATTCTAATCTTGGACTGTGTAATTTGCCCTGAGTATCTACTAAATGAAAATAATGAATTTAGTCTTCTAACTTACTTACAAGTATAATCACAAGTTTAATCATGTGTCTCCAATTAATACTTGTTAGAAACCTAACAATCCCCCTTTACATAACTGAAAATGTGTTTTTCAGTTAGTGGCATCTAACAGATTTTTGTGAGCGGGCCAAGATATAAATAAGGGTGATTAACATAGCACAGAAAGAGGCTCAATTTATTCAATTTTTAAACACTGGAAGACAGAGACACGTCTTTATTGCTTATAAAAGGTTATTTACTACTGTACAGTATGAGTAATACAATGTCATAAGTGCAAAAATATTGGAAGAAGCAAACAATCGGCTAACAACCATGACAGCTCAAAAAGTAACAAAATGTTTGTTATACAATTTCCTCACAGTATTTACACAACACTTTTTTCACACATATTTTACTTGCAGGTCGGTACAGGTTAGTACTAACCTACCAACCTACAAATTATAATCTTAGCATTCAGTAGTGTGACAGATCACGTAGTGAACAGTGTATCATCGGTAACATGAGAAGAGAAGTTATTTTTGTGCACATTTCCAATATACAAAAGTCGTCTGTCAGCAAATTGAAGCTAATCTCATTCCACTGGCTTAATTTTTGACTGATTAATTTTTATTTATGTTTTGGCCTGAGTACTGTGTATGCTGAGTGGTTTGGAACCATGTGAAACTAATGCACGCCACAGTTCTCCAGTACCACACCATGGCTTCAAATTGTGGATAAACTCTCCCACTAAGCAAAGACAAAGCAAAGTCAGCAAAATTTACTGTAGATGTCTGACTATAAATCCAGGCTATGCCTGATATAAAAATGAAAGTTTATCAACTTATCAACTAAGACATTGATTAGCTGCTGAAACATCCAAACACATGTCTGTTAAACAATGTTGTTTCAATGTCTAAGCCTGGCCTACTTAAAAATTAAACTTTCATTTTTAGCATCTCATAGTTCTCATAGTTCTCATTTTACACATTTCACAAAATTCTACACAACACAGGAATAACAAAAAGGTTTGAACATCAAGTGAGAAAAAAAACAGTACAATTTATAATTTCCAAGTCTTTAGATTATAAATCATGTAAATCAACATCTTGAGTATTATCCAGGGATATAATCAAGGCATTTCAAATGGGCACATTGGATGCTGAGGACAACTGGGCACTTTTATGATTAACTGTGCACTGTTATATTGCTTGAGGACAAATTGACACATTTCTGGCACCTGGAATCTGGGACAGACTGCTTCCCACTAAACACTTCAAATCTGTACTGCATTAAGCATAAATATTTTACATAATTCTTCAAATAGGCTATGCTAAAAATTGTGGTATTTGTGGTATTTTCATGAGAACAACCACATGTCACTCCACTTGTCTGCTCAATCTATTGGTTCCTAACTACTGGCCGCATAGCTCTGATGCGGCCAGTACTCTGATGCTGGCATGCAAAGCAACCAAAGGTATGGCAAGTCTGATCACACCCTACAAACTCTCCCAAGCGTTCAGATCAGCCGACGCGAGGAAGCTGGAAGTTCCCTCTCTAAAAACGTCCCAAACTCTTCTTCATTCTGTCTCCAAACTATGGAATGCACTTCCCATTGCAATTGAAATCTCTTCAGACTCCATCTTAGCCCATAGCACTTGCAGTAGGACCTACCGCAGCCTCAACCTCCTACAAGCTATGCAAAGGCTCAACTTATGTATCTTAGATATCATTTTAAGTAGGCTTATAGCAGTTCATGCAGAACCTTTTATGTAAACATAGAACTATACGCATAGTTTAATTATACAGATTTTCCACAATTATGTAACTGTTTATGTACTGTATATATGATTCATGATTACTATTTATCTATATGATGTATTCCCATGCTTTTTCTTCTGTTCATGCTTAACCTAACTTGCTCTGTATAAAGAGTGTCTGTTAAATTTGTAATTGTAAATTGTAGAAAAAGCAAATATTAAGATAATTTCACTGGAACTGTCGAAGGACCTTTTTATACCAAATTTGCCTAATGTATACATAAAGAATATCAATTAAACAGTTAATGTTGTTTATGCATTTTTTTTTAAAATGATGTTTGTATAAGAAATCTCAAAGTACATCACTCAAATTAATTTGGATAATTATCCTCATAGCAGTCTTCCAGTGTCGAATGTGCATAAATAGGTTGTAATAATTACAGACGTGCATGGACATAGATTGTAAAAGTAAAATGGATTGTGCCCAGTTCTCCCCAAATATTGCGGTTTTCTTTGATAAAAAAAAAATCAGGAACATTTCTCTCAAGTGCCACTACTCAAAAAACAAACAAACAAACAAACAAAAAAATATGACATAAAATCTACCAATTGTCTGCCAAACCCACCAGGTTTCTTGATCCATCCATTGAAATCAAATGAATGAATGAATGTCACTGAACCACATGCTGTCACCACATTTTAACATTCCAATAGGCTACAGTATGTCACAGCGATGAAGAGGAGATTGCTTAAATCCTGTAAAATAGTCATATTGCTGTGTTCTTCCTGGGTGTGCAGGATATTATGTCACATGCCGAAGCACCAAGAGCAGAGAACCAGCTCCTTTAAGGTTTTACGCAGCTCCCGACTCCGATAGGCATAAATGATGGGGTCAATCAGTGAATTACAGATGATGAGAATAAGGAAAAGTTCGAAGTTACTAAAGAAACACGTGCAGAAAGGACTCGTCGGGCAACTTAGTATAAGGACAAGGTGCAGAAAGAAAGGACCCCAGCATATGACAAACACGCCGAGCAGGATAGTGAGCGTAATGGCACCTTTCATGCTCGTGGCCTGCCGGCGGCTCTTGTGGAAGGCCACGATGCGCCGAGAGTGCAGGTGTGCCAGGATGAACATGTGCATGTAGAGGACGGCGGTGAACACCAGCGTGACGCAAAAGAACGTGACCAGGCACACGATGACGGCCGTTTCGGTGTGATAGACGACAAACAGGGTGCTGGAGGTGATGCTGGCCACCCACACCAGCACTATGATGGCCACGGCGCGCTGGGTGGTCATGATGCTGTGGTAGCGCAGCGCGTAGAAGATGGTGATGTAGCGGTCCGCGGCGATGGTGCCCAGAAACGAGAGCGACGACACCACGGAGCTACAGATCATGACGTCGATGAAGTCGTCCAGGTGCTGGAGCATGCCCGGGTGTTCGTACATCAGGCCGTTGTCGTTCAGAAGCATGCATATAGTTTCCACCACGTTGCTGACGCTGACCAGCATGTCGGAAACGGCCAGGCAGCAGATGAAGTAGTACATGGGCGAGTGCAGGTTGCGGTTCTTAATGATGGCCAACACCACCATGATGTTCCCCACCAGGCTGATGAGTCCCAGGGTCAGGAAAAGCTCCTGTGGGATGCTGATCTGCATGCAGTCCGTGATGTTCTGCTCCACGACGGTGCTGTTCGTTCCATTCTCCACCATATACATGGCCATGGGCATTGGGCTTAACTCCATGTGGTATAGACCTACGAGGTTAGGCTTGGTTCTGTTTCCCTGCATCCTTGAGCACACAATGGCCTGACGGGACCTCCCTTGCACGGAGGTAACTAAACGATAAGAAAGAAGACATTTTCCATTAGGGTTTCTTTGTAGACTGAGTAGCCTATAACCCGTTTTGGATTCAGTGCTAAAATCAACTTGTTTAAAGGGGAACTCCATCCATTTTCAACATTCTAATATGTCATTAGTATACCCTAGAGGGGCTGGGTGGATGAGATAAAAAAAAAAAACAGCTTCCCCATTCTGTGTTCCCAATAAATGGAGGTCTGAAGAAAATCATTAACATGGTGAAACATCTTGATGACATTATCAAGATGTATTTTCACCATGTTACTGGATTTCTTTAGACTCTTCTTTTTTCTGAGAGCGTACAAATGGAACCAAATGAACCCTAACGGGTTCATTTGGTTCCATTTGTACGCTCTCAGAAAAAAAATGTTGAAAATGGGTGGAATTCCCCTTTAACCTTATGACGTGGCTATATGCAATAATGTGCTTTGGCAGCTCAGTTCATTGTCATTGTTTATCCCAAAACATAGCCATGCATGCAACCCTGAATGTAATATTAATTAAAATAGCGTATCTCTAAAGCCTAAATCAAGTCAAATGATCTTATAGTCTAGGTAGCAGTTTGGAAAGTTTAGCCCGTCTGTTTACCTGTCCGAGTGTCCTTCAGTGTAAAAGCTCTTGTCTATCCGCACAGAGGGAAGGCTCCCGAGCCGGCCAATAAACGGATCATCTCGTTTTTCCTCTTGCATGAGTTGATTCCTTGGTGAATAAATTGTCTGATTTTTGTTTTTAGAATCTTGAAAGGCAAATGCCATATAGTTTGTTCCATCCATCCATCTGTAAATCTGCAAGAAGAATGGGAGGATATGCATGCGCATGCGGTCTGCTGTCCAGTGGTTATTAAACCACACTGGAAACTTAATAAAACACTTGCACTTTCCAACAGTGTCGCTGATGATCCAGATGGACTCCTCCTCTCATGCAAACTCCAACCCGCATGATTCAGACTGACAGACTCACTATACCAACGTGGAAAAGTTGAGAAATGAATACCTATCAAATCCCACATCACATAAAAACAGCCTACTACTACTACTAATAATAATAATCATCGGCGCGGTTTCTAAGAAAATAGGTTGCAATTGACACAAAATCAGACAGAATCAGACAGGCAATAGGACAGCTGCTGTTTCTATAGCCAGTTGGAAAGCGGCGAGATGTCCGGTATCCTCGTAGTTCACCACGTAGTTCAGCTAAATGGCCCAGGTTCTGATCCTATATTAATCGGATTTAGGAATTAAGAACCCCAACATGCCTGTTGCGTTAGAATTAACTCTATTTGAACGGATTAATTTTTGATTAAAGTGTTCGTAAAGTGTTCAAATTAATTATCTGAGACTAGTCAAACTGAAAATTGTTGACCTGCGCGCGGTACGCTGCCCACGTGGGGTGATTGGTGACCAGAACCAAACTTTATGTTTATTTGAGGGACAGGGATATTATTGCATGTGTGGGACAAGTGGAGAAACAGGGCTAGCAAATTACTGGGAGGACCCTTTGTGAATATATGATCACCAAATGTAGGCCTACAGTGTGGGTAATGTAATGGCAGGCTATGCTTTGGCAAACAGTGGATTTATGGGCCAAAAAGTATGTTTTTGCAATAAATATTTTTAAAATGCCGCATTTGTGGCACCCCCTGTGAAAATTGAATTGCTTTGGGCTCTTTGATCTGACATGTGGACATGTGAATAGCTCGGCAAAAGGTAAAGTGGGCTGTTATAGCGCCACCATGAGGCAGGCGGATTGAATTATTAATTACATTAATTTTAATTATTATTATGAATCTCCCCTCCAAGTGTTGTAACTCTAGCCCCGACAATTTCTGAGGGAACAATACTTGATGTGCGTTTTTGCAATTCCCTGTGTAAGTGGATGGGAAATTCTAATGCACTAATTCAACAACTGGTTCATTTGGGGGAAAAAAGGCTTTGTTATTCTTTCTGTAATATTATGGTCAATGACCATGTGGAAATTTATATGAAGATATGAAGAATGTATTATTATAAAGTATAGGGAGGAAGAGTTACAATAATAATGTAGGCCTACTGTATTACAGACAACAATGTATTTGTTTTCTATATAGCCATAATATGCCAAATAAATAAGTATTATGTGTATCCTAAATTATATAGAATATAGTACTTGTGAATAATTACCTACGCTTTGTTTTGAGTTTGCACGTTGGTTGTCAGTTGCAGTATGTTAAGCGATGACAATGATTTTAGGGATAAAGCGGTAGTTATATTTTTTTAACTTCTCCCTATACTTCTTTCTGACCATCATTAATTTAAAAAAAGAAAGAAAATATAATTGTGGCCAGTGAGGCTTGTTTTTATGGCTATTATTTTGTTATACTGTACTTGTACTGTATATTATTTGATTTTCTAATATTAATCATGTTCGGAATAAAACTTTTCATTCATTTTCATTCAAAGTCAGAGCAATTGGTGCAGCCACTGATATATAGCAGTGACAGATAGACAGCTTAATTCTAGTATGGATATCCTCATGTCATATTCAAAAAACAATTCAGAATTAAAATGTAGCTAAAATAGCAGATCCACTGCTGGCTGAGCTTGTAGATCAGCTATTTTAAACAGTACATCCAATGTGGCATATAATGCTTTAGTCTGTAGGGAAATATTTCTCATGCTAGACTTAAATCACAGCAAGTTAACATACAGGGTCTCAATAATGTAGGACACTAAAAAGTATTTAAAATGAGGGCCTGTCCCATGAAAAGGGGGTCATCTGGTCACCATGAAAAACATGATTTGATATACTTTATTTGTTCTCAACATGTTCTCCCTAAAAATAGCCTACATATGTTTAGGCTATTTCTCTGTTGAAAATATGTTGCCAAATTTTCAATCACTAGACCTTCTGTTAAAAAAAGGGAAAAAGGGAAAGTTGTGTCTTGACAAAAGCAGTCCAGCTTCTTGACTTCAAAGGGCTTAAGGTCGTACACCAATTTAAGTCAGTTGGAACAAAAGCCTGACAGGTTGATGACATGGCTATAGTGTGTTGTCGGCTACTGATTTGCATTATGTAGGGCCTATAACAGGCTGTTCTGGAAAATATGGGGCAGAAGTTCTGAAATAGCATGCAGGGAGTGTATGCAGTTTGGTATGCAGCAACCAGGCCAACCGTGCCGTATAGATTAGATGTACAGACAGATTACATGTGACGGACAGGCGGGAGAAATTACTCTCCCCCCTGCGCTCTGCCTGCTGGCCTGCTGGCCTGATGAGTCAATTCATTCATGAAGAGGATGCTATCTATTCACATAATGTTCCCCTATAGTCAGTGGTGAAAGTGGATCACATTTCTGCCTGGTCTATAAATGTCATCCCGTCGAAAAAAAATTGGAGGTCCAAACTCCACAGTGTCCCTAAAATGCATAGGAAAATGCTTTTTTGGCACAGTATAAAACACAACAGGTCTGCCTTACACCTGCTACATTAGGCTACCTACTTCATTACAGCATGACTGAATATTAATATAGTGTCTATTATTATTATTATTATTGCTAGTTGCATTTGCATTGAGTTTATACTGTATAGCCTTGTTTCAGTTAATTCAATGAATAAGTAGCTAAAGTATAATGCAAACTGCATTGGAGGGAGGGGGACCTCAGGGTGAAATGTAGAAAAGGACCCCATGAAGTGAACGGAGTTTGCATAACTCCGTCTATAGTCTGTCTCTGTGGCTCTGGCTGCGCAAACCGACAAGAGGTGACTTCTCTCCATGCGGTGACAGGTTATTTAACGTAACATTTTATTAGACCCTGCGCATCCTGGTGTGAAATCTTTTCCCGGGACTGCGTCCCTGCCCGACCCCCCTCACTTTCACCACTGCCTATAGTGGGTGTGGTTCAATATTCTAGATTAGAACATATGAAGTGTATTAATTGACCGGGGCCTGCTGGCCAAGTGGCCTGTCAGTCTTCACTGTAACTATCAATACAGGCAGAAAAGATAAATAAATAAATGAAATAACAATCTACGTTTTACTAAGCTATAATGTACACAATGACCCATCTTATTTTCTGTTGGCTTACAGTACATTTCCTAAGAACTGAGAGCAAGTTCCAAGCAGTGAAAGGCCAGAGCTAGGGCACGCGCAAATTCAAAGAACCTCTTATGCACAAACAGAGCTCAGTCTGTGATATTGATATGATGATGAGCCATAGCTCCAGGTAAACTTTGAACAAGGAACTCATTTGATCATCGACAACAGTAGAACAGTGCACCATCATGTGGCTTCTTAAGTAACAGCGGAAGGGTGAGGTGTGGGGTTATGTATGGAGATATTTTGCTGCGTGTCGCCTGACTTCATGCAGTTTGTGGGATCAGGAACAGCTTTAGATATTGTGGTTTGTCAGCTCTATTGACGAACATTTAGATCAGTATCATGGGACACTACATTGTGTCAGATGAAAGCCCCACAGTGATAATGTCAAAATTCCCAGAATTTAATTTAACTGTGGTAAATAAAAGGAACATTCTGAATATTGTCAACAAGGACTTGCGTATTGCATAATGATGAACCATATGATGACATGTTTGGGTGCTTTATTACTTTAGGTGATTGGCTACAATTGGGGGCTCTAGTTTATGGGTTTGTGTGAAACAACTATTGCCAAATATTTTAAAAAAAATGCAATGATGAAGGCCAATAAAGTAATAGGTTATCATCTAGGCACATACAGAGCCTAAGTCAACCTTTAGCAGCAAACTGGATGAAATAAAACATGTATAGAACGTTAATCTAATAGAAACCTAAGAAGCCCATTTGCATTTTATACAGGTAAAATTCAGCCTTTAAAAGTTATGTCTGCACAAGAGAAAACATATCTTGAGTGTGAATGATGGCTGTTTCATGTGGCTCAGTTCTGCCAAGATTTCACAAACCATAATCTACAACAGGGGTGGTCAATTATTTTTCCAAAGGGGCCAAATGAGATACATAAAAGATGAGATATTGTGTGTGCGCCTCTATTTGGTTGCAGAGGTTGTAATATGCAGGGCTGCAACTATTTTGGTCTGGTACTCAGTGGAGCACCTGGGGATGTTACCTGGTGCTCCAAAATGCCGTGACCCATATCGACCCGTATCGGTGAACTGTATCGCCGCCCAGGTCCAAATGGACCGATTCCATTTGTACACACTCAGAATAAAAGGTAATAAAAGAAAAAAATATTAACATGGTAAAAGATGTTTCACCATAATGATTTTTTCAGACCTCCATTTCTAGGAGACAGAATGGGGTAACCACACAACACAACATCAGGTGTATATTAATGGCATGGTAACATGTTGGAAATGGGTGGAATTCCTCTTTCAGACTTCCAGCTATGGACAAGTCCATGTGGGCTCGCGTACACACCCACACACTCCTTATTTATTGTTTCAACTATGTTGACGTGCTATTCTCTTGCTTATCAAAAGCTGGGTGACTGGAATCCTTTCGAAGTCCCTGTATGAAAATGCCGTTTTATCGGCTAGATTTGGATGCTCACAGCATAGCCTATCTAGCACCACATCTCTCTGCGTTCGTCAAGGGGGCCACGTGCCAGGCCTGCCCGACCGAGGAGCAGTCTCAATCGGATATACTCGGTGCATGCCCCGGTGTTTAGTTTAGAGCGACGTTGCGCAGCAGCCACTTTACAAAGTGCTTTTCTGCGCAGTCCAGCGCGGTGGTTCAATTTGGCGTCTCTTTGGAGATTGTGGTTTGGGAACACCAAAATAATTCCTTAATGGCACTTTCTTCTTTGACATTTTGTTTGGCCACAACATAATGGCTAATGTATCCACAACGTAAGACACCTGCGATTGGCCAGTGGGGGCAGAGCTATCTAGTTTCAGAGTTGCGAATTTGGGGGGGGGGGCAGTGAGCACTCGAGCTGCTGTTCATGCAGCCTGAATAGGGACAAACTGGAGTTGAAATACATTGTTTACAACGTAGCAGAGCCGCCATTGGACTAGCCCCATGAAGTGAACGGGGTTTAACGCGTTTTTTTCCCCTCCCAAAATCCCCCAAGCCGGACCTCCGGTACCCGGCCGGAGAACTGTAATCCATTGTGGAGGTCCAGGCCAAAAGGTTGAATTCAATTCTTCATAATTAATTTCTATATAAAAGCTGTACGTGGTATTGATTTGACACTCTCAATAAAGAGGTTTATTATGCAATGAAAAGTGAGGTTTCAAAAATCAAAAACAATGGTAAACCAGCTGACGGAAGGTATTCTATTGCATGTTGTAAAGTTTTGTAATTTCCAAGTACCCTTTCCAAGGGACCCTTTCATTTGGCCCCCAGGCCACATGAGGCCCAGGTGTGATCTACAATATAAATTAAATGGAAGCATTTGCAAACCACTAAAGAGATATTCCATCTTTTGGTGAAAACTTAAACTAGGGAAAGCCTCTTTGTCACAATCATACAGTATCAATAATTGAAATGTTGGGAACTGTTCAATTACCATGGCTTAATTAACCACCTGGAAATGTATCCCAACTTCTCTCAGTCCACAGCAGGGGCATATAATGGCCAGATAATAACAATCAACAATGTTTTTTGAATTGTTGCTTTTGTGTTTTAAAGGAGAGTGGACATTGACAATCAGAACAAATACTTCCTTTATACACAAACAGTATACATTGTTTGATCATGTGTAAAATTGTCAAGTAATTGTCAAGTAATTCAATTACCGAGTAAATAATTCAACAATAAGTTGTGTTAACTCTGGAATAAGGTTCTTTGTGGCAACAAACATTGGCTGCCCTGTCCTGAAGCATTGAAATCACAAATGTGGAGTCCAAATGTGACATTTTCCCTCAATCATAAAAATCCTAAGGATTTTGCAAAAACAATACAAGGCTAATGCAAATGATGCCAAGCAATTATTTATCCCTATGGATTGAGGACTTAAAACAAACCTCTTTATTGAATTTACGCAATGCTCTTGCATATCTTCTGCCCTCGCCTTTTACAATAGTAGTTTCTCAAATAATGCTTTAATTTCAAAGACCCCCAGAACCCAAATCTAACAGTGCACAAACAGAAACTGAATGGACGCGGACTGCCAGACCCTTGTTCCATTTGTACACTTAAGGAGTTACAGACCTGCAAGGGTATACTTAGAACCCCCTTAAAGGAACTCTAGGGATTTGATGAACACTTTGAGAACCACTGCTGTAGATTACATTCCTCTTCATCCATGGCACCCACTTCCCTCATTCCACCACATTCAGTCATCTTGCTGCACTCTCAGTCCCATTCCCGATCGGGATCGTCCTCATCAATGTCAGGGTTGTCGTCTCTTGGTGGCTCGGGAATGCGGATGTTGGCCAGCATGTCCCTCATTGCCTCCATCAGACGATTAACTTCCTGATTCAGCTCCCGCCCTGCACGTGCGACTTCCATGTCATCCTCCCGATTCGGTCCATCCTAAACCGAAAAATCAGTAGAGACAATAACACATCTGCAGTACTAATTCCCTGCGTCCAGGTGTTTGGTGCGTTGAGGAGAGATTCAATTTATTGTCAATGTATGTGATCGCCTTCTAGGTCATCTCTAGTGTTGGAAATTCATCACCAGTGTTGTGAATTGGACAGCATTAACAGTACCTCTGCTTAACCCAAGTTTTCCGAGGTTTTTAGCCACTAGGGGGTGCCTAAGTATTTTTTATTTTTAGATTTTTTTTAGGCGAGTGCCTAAAGCGCTGAAAGTGTTAAACAGTAAACGTAATCTAGTGAAGGGAAAATGGAGATGAGAGGTTTAGGTTTGTTGAAGACGAGGGGCTCCATTTTCGCCACATGCTAAACCCCTTATCCCTCTACTACTATTTTGATAATATTTTTGGAATAGTTCAACATGCCAATCTACTGACACATTGTGAGCTTGTAGCCTAGCCATTTTAACTATTGATTTAAAAAAAAAAATAGTTTAAAAAGGCAAAGAAGTTAAGGGATAAGGGGTTTAGAGGTGACAAAAATCTAGGCCTAGGTATCCTGTTGCATTCTGGATCCGTTTTAAGCTTAGAGTTATAAAATACAGAGACCACATCTGGAGGAAACAGTGAAGCAAAAAAGACATAGTGGCCAAAGTTGAGAATGCAGTTTAGAGCAAACTATGGGCCGCGAGAACGCGCATTAGGCTCCGCCCCCTCCAGGAAGCTTTCCCATAACTCAATGGCCCACACGCACGGTCGCGTTCATGTGCTGCGCGTTCTAGCGGCCCACCGCAATGCATCAACGCTGCTGCTCCAACCCGGAAGTTTGCTTCATGCGCTAGGTGAGCAAGTTAATGCAAGTGGGTGGAAGGGAAAATCAGAATACGTCTCTATCCAATTCTGGATGCGTTTTAAGCAGGGGTGAGCCGTTGGTAGGGCTATCCAGGCCGGGCAACGCGCTGGTAGTTTGCAAGCCCGAGTACTTCAAGCCTGCGTACTTCACTAACATCGCTAACAAAGCCTGCTGATCTAAGTTCACAGCTTGGATTAACAGGAATGGCCAACCTTGGATGCATATGATGGTGTCTGTCCATTATGTGTACCCACTAAGTAGCCTACTAGGTACAGTAGATGTCAGAGGTTCTGTCTGAAGTAGATCCCAAAAATAATTCAATTTAAGGACTACATAATTGCAGCATTAAAGTGTCTGAAAGTAAATAGAATAAAACTTGATACATAGTATATTCTGGTTTAATATAGTAATTTATTTATTCAATCTCATGAGCATGTGCACATGCATCAACTTAAACCCAGCAGCACATCTCTGGTCCTAGGGGTTTTAGTCATTACTTCTGCAGACTAACAAGCAGGGAGTAGCAATATTAAAGCTTGAAGATGACTGGGGCTTAGCTAAAGGAACTAGACTTATTAGCGAGGGATGGTCTGATGATCATCAGGATGTTCAATTGTGCAGTGCAAACCTAAGTATCAAGTGATCACAGCAATGTGTGCTACAGTTTTGCCTTAAAGCTAAGCTGGCTTTACGGAACTACTCCCATTATCTGTTGGAACAGAAGACACCAGTGTGCCGTCGATGGAAATGTCCTTCAAGGCAAAATACTCCAGGGATGAAGAGAAGCTCAAACTTGAAGAGTGTCAGAATAAAAGCTATGTTGTGTGAAATCCACCAAGTCATTCAATTACCATGACTGATTGACTAGTGTGTTATAATGGATCCAAATGTACACAAATAATGGACCTAACGCTACGACACCCACCCTTCTCCGTCTTTTACTTGACTACTGTTGCTAACTTAGACAAGCTTTGGTTGGGAGAGAGGCTCTCCCGTTAACCACCGTATCACTGCACTATTTTTTCAGATGTTTTATTATAAGTTCCTATATCAATAACATCAACAACCCTGTAATGCTATCCTTCATCCTGAATTTAAGTAAACCGTAAACCATGAAGATGTCTGCAAATTTGTTGGGCTGAGCTGAACTATAATTAGTGCCATCAATGAAAAACTTAATGAAGAAGGAAAAAAAAGACAAAAACAAGAAGGGACCAAATCCACTTTGTGGTCTGCTGGGTCCTTAAAAAAAGATTTGGAAAATTTGATACAATACCAAAATACCCATGTATCCGTTCAAATATGTCAATGACGTTCACTCCCACCAGAGGGAGTGCAACTAGCCATGTGCAACCCAGATTTGGAACGCAATTCATTTTGCTCATATGCCACCAAAGTGTGGAATGTCCTATCAACTGTCATTAAGTCAGGTGAATCCCTTGACTATTTCAAAACCACTCACAAAGGTCAACTACAGACAGTTGCAATTTGAAGTTGGCCTCCATATAACACAGTAAAAATATAATTCCACCACCCACCCCTTCCCCACTTTGTATATTTTTTCACTTTTTACCTCCACTATGATTTGCTGCTTCTGGCTTTGCAGATTTTCTATGTCCCTAAATGTCTGATGATATGATCAAGGTGGCCACTAATGTAAACAAGTGTATTTTTAACTAGTGTGTTCACTCAGTTTTTCAGATTTGTTGTTGTACTTGAATTGTACTGTAAATGACCATGTTATCAGTTTTGTTGCAGTGTGTACTTGACTTTTACTGTAATTCTCCATTTCCGTTTATAACATTTTCATTCCTTCATTAATGCTTACGCTCCTACAGTAGCAAAGCGTTGTCCCTAAATGCGTTCAATGGCCAACCTTCCTGAGCAAGTTCAGATATTGGGTGAACTTGAACTAAATATAATGTATTTCTGCTTGATGACCGTAATTGTAAACTTTCTGGCATACTCACGGTTCAGAGTGCGCTAGATTTTCATAGAGCCTTCCAGGCGAAAACCCAGCTAAAACACACCTTAACAGGCCTTAATATGTAACAGAAAATCATCTCTTCTGACAGACATATTAACGTAATCTCTCACTGCTGTGCACCCTCACTCGCGCTGATCCACGCAGCAGAGAACAAAACACTGATCATTAATCACAAGAATGTGCCACCAAAAATAGCTTTACATATCATATTATTCTTAGGAGCATTGAGGATGATGACTATGAGTGCTGTGTGTCCATCAAAACATGTCTCCCTGCTCAAGACACACTGCATTTTGCTGCGCTTTGTCTGCTGGATGCAAGGGGTTAGGCTACTTGAAGGCTGATTTCAACCGCGTGCCTTCACAAGTGAAGCCTGTCTTATACTTTGTTGTATAATGTGTTATGCTGAAAGTAACTGATCTACAAACTAGTGTTAATTTGTGAACTGAACCTTTACTTCACAAATTGAACCTTCTCAACACTTTAGTAGCAGCAGTGTCAGGACGCAAGATTTATGACAAGACAGTATCCGTACTGTTAAATGAGCAGATTGAATTTAGAAAAATAAGCAATTTGTCTGCTCTTAACAATTTCAACCACTCTGCTCCTGACTTACTTCAAAGAATTTAACTTCCTGATTACTTTTCCTTAATCTTCTGACCACAGTGTTGTGGTTTGTAAATCACATCACTCCTACAGTAGCAAATGCAACACTATGGGAACCATCATGAAGAGTGAATTTATGGGCCTATTTATCATTATGTGAAATACCCATTTGACTGATTTGACTGAGAATCCCTGTGATCTGCCCTGAACAGCAGAGACATGCATGAATTGTTGTGTGACTTGTGTAATGATAAGGATAACTGGAGATCAGATTATACCAGCACCAAAGCTACCTACCAGAAAGTTGGGGGAAAGAGCATGGCAAAGATGTATTCACTCTAACTGCTGATATATGCCCTTGTTTTGGGATAAAACGCGAATTTGTCCATTTCAGAACAAAGGTGCATTTAACAGTTCATTCCGCGACCAAAAGTTGTGCGGTTATCTTTGTGCTTTTCTGTTTTGTATTAGTCTATGGAGTTACTATTGCTCTAATAGACCCCGGGTGTGGTTAGAACAATGAAATATGTCTTCCCTGTAAATCTTTGGTTCCTTCCTGAAAGCTGAAAGCCTGTGAGTCGAAATACATGGATTAGTGAGATCACAACATTATCCCCTACCCTAAAGCCTTCCCCTTTATCATACAAAACAGCTCTGGGTGTGGCTTCGGTTCAGGTACTGTATATCACCACCCACATGAAAACCAGGCATAATCAATTAAATGGTGAGTGTGTCTTTTTTAACAAAATATTCTAAAACAAGTTTGGGGTCTGAAAGACTATTAAATCTCATCAAATGGTCCTCAGTGGTTCAACTGAAACACAAAAAGGGTGGTAAACCACTGTCTATGTCTAGGAGTCCAGGTCAATCCCTTCTCAGACATGCACAGGGTTGGTTATGTAAGAGGTTTGGAACAAATTTCACAGGTTAAATTAGGGTTCGAGCCTGTCATAAACACAAATGTCTGAACCAATTTAATCTTATAAGGAATTTCACAGGCCTGTTAGTGTTTGGCTATACCAGTTTCCTGACCTCTGCTCCTGAATCTTGCATATTTTGTATCTGCTTGGTACAACACGGTAGTTATTGTTCCAGTGTGCCGGTTCACCAACCTAAAAGTTATGGGGAAACTAGATAATTTAGATTTAGTTTAGTTTAGTCAAATTGGAGGTCAGTATGATTCATGTTGAGTCGGTGTGTACGTAATACAGAAATGATGTTGGAACTTTCAGTAGAAAAATAACCACACCAATTAAATTACTGGTCCTAATTTCGGACTGAGGCCGATTCTACATGCTAACCTTCTAAATGCTGACCTAAGTTTTCGTTTCCTTTGTTTATGTAATTTTTGGATACTGTACAGAATGCCAAGAGGGGTTCTTGTCCAGAACAGAAGGGTTACAAAAAGAGGCTCCTACCTCTGCCTAGGATGGCAGAGGTAGGAAATAAGAGCCTTGTGGGCTCAAAACGTTACCGTTTAGGTAACGTTTTGAGCCCACAAGGCTCTTATTTGGAAAATTTCTCTGGTCCACTCCCCTCTGAAATATGATTACAGATTTAATCTACAGCCGTATGTCTTCCTTCAACGAATAGATGTCAAGGTTAGTTTGGGCTTCAAAAATCATAGACAGAGTCTTGAAGGGAAAGTGGGCCTGTATGTAGCATAAATCCAACTTATAGTGCAAGGCTCATTTCTAGCAATAAGGATGAGTTTGGACAAAACATACTCAGTCAGACCAGGATGCAGCATTGCAGCAATAAACACTTCTCTGTGCTTAAAACAAAAGAGCCATTGACTCAAAACCCTACTGGAACTGTATGAGTACACACACTCAACACACTATACATTCTTTTCTGTTATCACTCCAAATTAAATGTCTCTGTTGAAAATAGCCACTCATGCGAACTTGTAAATCTGCTATTGTCTGTGAAGGTTTTTCCAGAATACAGATGCTTGGGTTTAAGTGGTTATGAAAAGGAATTGTCCAAAACACCTGAATGACACAGCTGTTTTGGCCTACACCAACCATTTCAAGAGTGAAACAGAAAGGGTATAGCAGAACAGTATAGCAGAACTTAACAGAACTTCAGTTGAGATGACTCTGGTAACGGTTTATGTTTGGCGTTCTTTATATTGTTAATCAATATTTTTAATATAGACATACAACTCATTAGTCAGACCCACATGCTACACAGTGATGTGAATAGGTCTTAAATGTAATAAGTCCCGGGATGTAAGGAGGGTCTTTTAGTTCTGATGAGTCCCACTTCAAAGACAGTTAGGAGTCATATTTTGTCTTTTTTTTTTTTTTTTTTTTTACAAATTGCAGCATTTATCTTCCGTTTCATTTTATATGGTTATAATGTGTTTATAGAACTGTGAGCATATCTGAAAGAAATGGTGAACATGGTGGATTAATATTACTGTACACACTGTTTACAGTGGTGGGTCCCCTGGATGCAGAGCTTACTGTCGCGTCTGATCTATAAATTGTGTGTTCGGATGCAGTGGATCTACATTACTGCTATGGGAAGGAAATTACACTTTTTATGAATGCTGCCATTGATAGATTGTGCTATGAATTAGATAAGGATGGTTATCAAGCCAACTGTAAGGTCATGTGCTTTCGCAGCTTTGAAATTGTGCCTTTGTCAGTTACCCCCCTAAGGGAGACCATTGGTGGGAAACTTCTGTCAATTTAATGTGTGCTCAGATTGTTTCCTGTTTTTTCTAATTTGCTCTGATCTGTCATAACCAGGCCTTTGGATTGCGATAACTCTGGCTATGAGGGCCTATAGAGGCTATGGGCTCCATTTTCGTTACATGCTAAAGCCCTTATCCCAAATCCCTTATTTCATTTTTACTATTTTGAAAAACATTTTGGAATAGTTCAACATGTCAATCTATTAACACGTTGTGAGCTTGTAGACTGGCCATTTGAACTACTGATTTTTTTTATTAAATACTTTAAAAAGGCAAAGAAGTTAAGGGATAAAGGGTTTAGCGGTAACAAAAATGGAGCCCTATGTGTTAGATATTAGATTTCAACCACTATTTAGGCTGAGCGGACAGTGAAATTGCAAATTTAAAGGATTTGCTTAATAGAAAAACAAGAGAAACAAATCTCCTTGTTTACCTACATGCGTATGGCTATAGATAAACTGGAGGTGATGGGATTTGATAGTACTTCAATAAATTGGATGAAATCCTACCTTGAGGAAAGAGAACTCAGGTTGAGGAAATGCTCAACTCTGAACTAAAAAAAAATCCATGCCTGATTGATAAACTCTAATTACAATCAATTCTTCTTAGAGGTAACTATTCCCTTACTAAATTATTTCAATGTCAGAATTGATTGTAAACTCTAACAAAAATGAGATATCTGGGCTGTATCCTGGAAAATGAGGTTACATATTTGGGCTGTATCCTGGAAAATAAGCTTACAGAAGAAGGTGTGGCAACAAGGGTTTTGATTTCCTGAACAATAGATCACAACGTGTAAAGGGTTAATGAGTCACTGTCTGGTTTTCTGTCATGTTCAACTGGATCACGCAGGGTCCTTTCTGGCCTTTTATATATTCTCTACACCAGCGACTGCCATAGTCATTTCAAAAACAGTTTAATCATCAAGTACACTGATGACTCGTCAGCCATCACCATCGTCAGCCTCCTTGATGATGATGAAGATTGCCATGGGCAAGTGCTAGATGACTTTATATCCTGGTGTGATGATTCCCTTCTTCCCAGCTAAATAGCAAAAAAGAGCCATGTATTGATTTTAGACAATCTGTACAATCCCCAAGATATACAACAGGGTTCCTACAGGAAAATTTAAGTTTTTAAGACCATTTATATAAAACGTAATACCGATTTCACGGCCATCGTCAATAGGCGACGTTTTATATATTTTTCAGAACTAGCACTGGTGCTACCTACATTTTCATTTACCAGCACCACCAGAAATTAACAAGTGCCATATTTACATAAAAGTATATATTATTAAGTAAGCCTGTCCCAAAATATGTGAATATTGTTTGACATTAAACAATATTCGAACATTAAAAATGCAAATGGAAAAATAATCTTAATTAAATAACTGATCTACAAGTCTACATCCAATTGCAGCATGACATGCTGAGAGCTTGTAGAGCAGCTCCTCAAACTCTCCAAGGTGTCCAGATCCAAACTGTTTTGATAGTAGTATTGATAACTGGCACAGGAGAAGGCAGAGAGCTGGGAGTTATTCAGCTCTCCTTCTAGTCTCTCTTCATCTTCATCATCCTCATTATCCAAACCATTTTCAGGATCACTCTGTGGTAATGATTCCACACTGGTTGTTCCCGAGTTAAACACCTCTTTTCTCTCATCCTCTGTCTTCACTTCTTTGCTGTGACTGTTTTTCTGTACATTCTTTCCTGACGCACTAGACTGCTCATTGTCGGCTGCAGACCGCTCAGTCTCAGCTTGCGTTTCCCCCATCATAACATTAGATACATTTAGGTTGGTAGAAGCACTTTCTGTTTCATTAAGATTTTCATGTTCTACCTGCTGCGTGCCTTCCGTTGAGACGGATGCACCGGCCACAGAGCGCAGCAGGCTCCCCGGGTGATTGATAACGTATCTGTCACGGAGCGCAGTGCACCGACCGCTCTGCCTCCTCTAACTGGGTTCGGTGCGCGACCCATAGCGCTACCGTTTGGCCTGTTTGTGTGGGGTCCGTGGAGACAAGATGCCCATTTGTGGCCCACGTCGCTACAATCAAAACAGTTCATATTACCGGTGCTTGCATAAACCGTATAGTAGCCGCTTTCATATTTTAGGATACTTTAAATGACACTTCAAGTGTTTGCTCTGGGTCACTCAAATACATAAGGCTCGTCTCCTCAGAGACTGCACAAGTTGCAAACGCGGATCACTGCACCCGAGACAAACGCGCCTGAATCCTGTTGCAAACTAATTCATTCTCCAGTGCTTCATTTGGTATGAAAGGGGGCACCCCTGACACTGTAACTCGTGTTGATGGTACGGCTAGAGGAGTAACATGAACGAGGCTCTGATCTAATATTACACCCGTTCCAACCAAATTGTGGACACACCGCTCATCTGTCAGAACGACAGTTTTAAACTTTAACTCTTCTTACCTTTTTTGCAGTAAGACAGTTCAGTTTGAAAAAAGCAGTGGTGAAAACAGTGCTCATTCAGTAGCGTCTCACACGCAAACACTCACTCACACACCCGACACCAGGTGACGAGAGAGAGAGAGAGAGAGAGAGAGAGAGAGAGAGAGAGAGAGAGAGAGAGAGAGGAGCAAAGAAAGAGAGAGCGAGAACGGGAGAGAGAGAGAGAGAGAGAGAGAGAGAGAGGCAAAGAAAGAGAAAGAGGAAGAGTGGGAGAAAGAGAGAGGCAAAGAGAGAGAGAGCAATACGACACGTAGAAATTACAAACTGCGCAAAATTTAAGACCTATATATAAAAATTCAAGACTTCCAAATTCGTAAATTCAATGCTTTTAAGATTTTTTAAGATCCCACAGGAACCCTGATGCAAGAGTGTTGGGTAGACAGTTGAAATTGTCTCCAGCTACAATTATCTGGGTACAATTATTGATGACAAATTAATGTTTGATCTCAACACAGTTGTGATGTGCAAAAAGGTCAACAACAACTATTCATAGCTTTCAGTCACGTGGTTTCTCCGACCCCCTGGCGGGCAGGAAGGACGTCGATGTAAACATAACACACGCAGTTTCCCAGGTGTTTTAAAGAGGAGGTGCCGTGATTTTTGTATTTTTTCCAATTTTGTACATGTTTAAGAGGTGACAGTATGTAAATAGACCCCTTGGTGTGTTTTTTATGTGCAATGATGTCTTCCCTTTGTATTTAGGGTTTCTTCCTGGGGGCTGAACCTTTCCAGTCAAACATGCCAATGAAAAAAACGTCAATATAGTGACATCATGTGCTCAGCCCCTCCCCCAACCCCTCCCCCTTTATCATGCAACTAAAGCTGTGGGTGTGGCTTCAGTTCAGGTGGATCTCCACCCATCACCACCCACCAGGGAAACCAGGCATACTTAATGAACTGGTGGGGTGGAATCATAAAAATGACAGTTTAACAAACACTGTACACTTTTTTGGGAAAAAAGCTTACTTTTCATATAACATTAATACCTGATGATCATGTTTTAGGGTAGAAAAAAATCATGGCACTCTATCTTTAAGTAGCAAGGACTATTTAGATCATCTCAGCCATGAAGAACAACGCAGATATATGGAGAAACTACAAGTGTTGGGCACTTGTGATCCGTATTTAGCTCCCGCGGCTGTTTTTTTAGCCTTTAAATACAAGCACGCCACTGCCAGAACTCGAGTCTGGTGATGCCCCCATACATCTGGTGGAGAATCCGTCCCAACACCACACCGCCACCAAGACGAAGGCTGTCCAGTCAGGCTGGGCCAAAATGCCGCAGTGTGGAAAGTGAAGAGCCCCCCACCGTCAAAGCGAAGGCGAGCAACACCACGCCAGCCAGAAGTGTAGCCACAGCAGCCAGCACAACACGACAAAATGTCTCCCACTCCCCCCTTAACTCTGACAGTGCACTGTGCACAGATGAAACCAAACGGACCAGTTAGAGTCCCGTTTGGTTTACAAAACCAAACGGGACCTAAATATTGGTCCCGTTTGGTTTTGGTTTACAAAACCAAACGGGACCAAACGTGTTATGCTAGCTACTGTAGCTACACCCCTGGCCAACGCAATGCCACTCTCTCTCTCCCCGACAACGAAGAAGCTCCTCACCCTCCATACGACAGCAACCCAACCCAACTGGAAGCACACTCACCCTCCACCAGACACACGAAAACATCACCAAACTCGAGCTCGGGCAGCGAACTCGAGTTTGGTATCCTATACAGACACAACCCAGGCTTCTCTCCTCGCTGATTGGCACAGCCTATGTCACAGCAACTATCCAGCATTTTTCAGATTTAGCTCGTTAGAATGCAGCCACTCGCTTTCTGCAGTGGAGAAAGAAACTTCTTGCCCACCAGTGGGGGGCCCGGCTAGGGCCCGTGACGTCATGTGATAGCTATGAATACTGCTTGAGGAAACTGGCTAGGTTTGACATCGATAAGACAGTCCATCATTTCCTTTCCTATTATATGCTGGTATGTCAATCTCTGTATCAGAGATAAAAATTCCCTTGTAAGAATTGTCAAATTGTCTCTAACGTTATCAGATCACAGATGCGCAGTCTTGATCAAAATATCCCTGTCCATTTTTTCCATTTGTTGTATTTATTTATTGATTCACTGAGTGGCTGATCATCAAGCTTACAACGCGTCATTCCATGCGTGTTGGAAGCTGGTGCCTGCGTGTACCAAATTTCATATTCTGTGCCCATCTAATTGCACTTCTTCCCCAGCACTGCACTTAAGCCTTAAGTACACTTTTAAAGTGCTGGGGGAGAAGTGCAATTAGATAGCCTTAAGTACACATTTAAAGTGCTGGGGGAGAAGTGCAATTAGATAGACACAGATAGAGTACAAAACAGTACACACAGTACAGTACCTTTAGTCTTAAGGTACTGTGTGTACTGTTTTGTACTCTATTTGCAGGTATAAATTACGAGAAGTTTTGTACTGTTTATTTAAAGTCCCCGAAGAACAAATGTTTTGCTGTACATGTAGACAAACAGATGAGCTTACAATAAAACAGACTTGATATTAAGTGTGAAATTAGCATAATGACAGCAATCCTTAATAATATTGCTGGGCAGGTCTATTTTGTACACTGTACTATTTTGTCCACTATACTCTCAGTTTCTAGCCCCCTAGTGGCAAAAAATAAAACTTCTGGTAACTCAGATTACACTTGCACAGATTATGCTCTTACCATATATAAATGACAATAAATGGGTGCCATTCGCCTATGCATGTCAAACTGGACATCCTTCAAATTAAAATGATAAGAATCAATGCTAGAACACTGTCCTACATTTTCAATTGGGGTTTGCCCTGAAAATTAATTTATTCTCACTCTCAATAATAAAGATCCCGAAGGGTCCATTTGGTTACCAACTCACCATCATTTATCTGGGAAACCTCTCAAGGGCCACTGGTGGTCCCGGGATCTTAGGGTTGAGAACCTGCTCTACATCTAAGATATTTCACTTTCAAAATGTATTTTGGTCATTTTATCAACTCAGGCTTATGTGATTTTTTTTAAGTTGCTGGGTCACTCAGTTTTTATTTATTTGATATGAAACTGAAAAACTGTGTCTGACTCTGGGGTGTTTACAAAAGCCTAGATGGATGTTAAAATAACCAACGCTTTTTTGACAGTGAACTTTCCCTTTAATTAACTAATAAAAAAATAAAATCCCATTGTTTTCCAGCCTGCTACCCACATCGAAATATGGACCTTGAGCAAAATTAATTGCGGAACCCTGCTCTAGTGCCTTTATTTGAATAAGTAATGCACCACAAGCACATATTCATTCACCTATTTTGTTAATTGTTCAACTGCACTTACCTGCAGATTGAAGTTAGGCAGCAAAGAACGAAAAAACAGTGACAGCGTGCTCTCATTGGAGGCGCCAACATGCTGCCTACACACACACACGCACGCACGCACGCACACACACACACACACACACACACACACACAGTAGCGCATATTCCAGTATAAAAATTATATGAAATAATTTCTGGTAATCATAATTAAGTACAGTACTTAATCAAAGTTACTTTGGTTACCTCTCTGGCCGGGAATAAGACGTCATGGAGTCCAGTGGGGGAAGAGGGTCGAAGCCCATCACAGGCTGAGCTCTCACCTCCTATAGTAGAGAACCAATAAGCAAGCTAGTCTTATCATTTAGAACATTGGTTTTCAACCTTTTTGATACCAGGCTGGCTTTGGGAAACAAAACAGTCAACGATACAGATTAAAGTGACCGTTCATCTTCTACATTCTCTAGTTGTGTGGACTTGGGCAAATTCACACGAATATTTTAACTCTTGAGAGTGTAACTCTTTGAGAGTGTAAACATGAAACCAAATGGACCCTTGCACCCGCAAGCGTCTATTTGGTTTACGCTCTCAAAGAGTTATGCCTGGTTAACCCACTTTCCAGGGACAACCTGGAATCCTCTTAGGGACCACTGGTGGTCCCTGGACCACCAGGTTGAAAACCACTGAGTTAGAACCCTAGGTGTCCTTATTCTAGGCATTTTCTCATAATAGGCAAACATTATGTGAAAATACACATCACAACAGACATCTCTAGGGGAGAATGAAAAAGCAAGCTCTTATAATTAGAACCATAGGAGTCCTTATCACAACAGACATCTCTAGTGGTGTGGTGTGCAAAATGTACACCACACCTCGGATATGGGCACTGATGATTCCCAGCGGAAATCGTACCCAGGACTTCCAGCTATTAGGCGATAGTGTGACCAACTGTGCCACCGTAGTGGTGGTTTGAAAAACTATTAATGCATCACATTACCTCTGGGTACAAGCACTGGTCTACCTTAAGTCCAGGTTAGCTCATTTCATTAGCTTGTTAATCTCTCAAGGCAAATTCAGCAGCAAATTCAAAAAGAAAATGGGTTCCCGGATTGTGTCTGAGGAAACAATTTGGGTTTTAACCTCAAACAGAGCCTGTTTGCAATAAAAGTACTGTTCAAGGTGACAAAGTCACAGTAGATGTGCATTGAGTTACTAACAAACAAAACTGTACTCTTGAACTGTGTGTCTGATGCTCCTTTGAAATAAAGGAACATTTGTCTCCTGTGGTGGCTTGTTAAAAACGTCATTGACTGTGAAAAGACCAAGGTGTTATGCAATTCGAATTGTACAATGTACTGTAGTAAGCAGTGACGTCAGGCATGACGGAGGGGCATGATGATTAAACACAGACCCATGACGAACATGCGGACAGGCAAACGTACAAAGGCAGTACAAAATACATACTCTGCCCATGATTTCAGTCTGGCGGAGACTATAAATAATCATTTTTACGAGGCAGGGTGTTACGAAACCCTTGGCGATCCCTGTGTACATCATGCTTAGTTTATGCTACTAATTTGAGAATGGCTGTGTGTAATACCCCGGTTATTTACCTAATATGAGAATGTTTATAGTATAGCTAGAATTTGTATTAGTCGCACAACATTCTTCTGAAGGAATAAACTGTCAATGAGCGTGCTATGGACATGATATAGATGCCTTCTGTGGACACACACACCAATCAGTCCTGTATATGGCCATTGGCCAGCTGTCTGTGTCTGCTGTATGTACAACCGAAAATGCTACGATGACAAGGACCATAACTGTGGCAACAAAGGCCATCACTGTATAGGGTTACACAAGTTTGACAAAACAGTAATAAACAGCTTAAAAGTGAAAAACAGGCCACATCACAGCCTCCTAGCGGTTAATGGCCGCGTGTAAGTCAGACCAATTGCTCCACCCATGATCAGACTGATGATATTTAGTAGGATGATGTTTAGAGAAGCTGTCAAAGACACAAAAACAGGTGGAGAGAGAGACTTGAATTGAACTTTAAGGGGTTAAGAGGCCACCCAGCTGTGAGATGTTTCTCAGTCTGCCCTCTGGATCTGCGGCTGTCCATGGGCCCATACAAATCTAGTTAGCTGACCAATCTCATTATGTGTTTAAAACGTGTCTGTCCTTTCGATGTTAGAATAGGAACCAGAACATTTAAGTCCCCAACAGTTAAACCTTCTCCCGGTTTTGATCTGTGGAGCTGACATATATCTCTATTACTATGGCAGATTACTAGACTACAGATTAAATAAAAAAACCTTTTTACTACAAAGCCCATAGCAAGATATTGCTTGCTTTTCAAGACTCACTTATCCAACAAAAATAAAAGGATGATAACTGAGTAAAAGGCATGAGAGAGAGGCAGCTCTTCTGACATGGTCGAGGCAGAAGGCTCCCAAAATCGGGTTCTACTTGATTTTTCTTCCTATGGTCCTAACCACACCAGAGGGCCAGCATGCAACTAATGTTTGTTTTGTTGCAATAAGTGGCAAGGAGTTGTAGCTGGTCTGGTTTCGACCTGAGATAATTGTCTTGAGACAACTTGTGAATTGACGTAATGGATAACATAATTTTAACAAAATAACATATTTTAAAACAATTCTATTAGTTTAGTGAAAATGAATATCAAACCCCAATAACTATGGTTTATTATTAGATAACCTTTTATATTTACCCAAAACGTAATAGCACAATACTATATAGATCACAATTACTGTATATATTTTTAAGATTTATTTGGGACATTTTATGCCTTTATTATCAGCAAGGAAATGGGGAGAGAGATATAGGGAATGACGCATGTCAATTTTATCCTGAACACTGTATTGCCATGATTAAAGGTTCGAACTGTATCTTGGTTATTTGACGTATAACTAATATTTTGGATCAAAGGTAATTATTAAGGGGAAAAAACGGTGCAGTACCAGCATCAGAATAAAAAAGAAAGTCTGCAAGGTCTTCAAAGACAACCTTGAGTCAAAACATCAATCGACATAGGCTTGCCAAGAAGCTTACAGTGTGTTGAAACATAAACCTACAAATAAAGGCTTGACTGGAAGCTTCATAAGAAGTTACTGTGTGCACAGTAAACTTCTATTTATTTTAGAAAAACAAGCCAGTCTTTTAAAGTTTGCACACCAGAGAGAATAGTCATGGTTAATGGTTTATGGTTAGTGGTTTATGCTTCAAAGAATCGTATTTTCCTTAACATAATTTTGTTTCTTCTTTTTTGTGATTCTTCTTTTATTGGTTTTATACAAAATATCGTTGTTTGCTGTCTGTGGTGAAGGATTGTGGGTGGAGGGGAGGTCAGGGAGCTGTGGGAGGGAACTGACGGATCAAATGTAAAACCACAAGGTTGTATTATCTCTGTAACAAGTGAATGCAATGTCATGTTTTTTTTAAAATGCAGCCTGTGATGGACTGGAGAAAAAATATCAATTAAATCTTTCAAAGAATCAGTGGCTAGAAACTTAATATAAAATACTTGGCGATCATACTTCTTTATTAATAGTTTTGTACACTGTACATGTTTTAATGAACCATGTACAGTGTGAGTACAGTTGTGGTGGTGTCTGTGTCTCTGTATTTATGTATGTATATAAACACAAATAATTGTTAACAATAATATAGAAGGGGAGCTGAGATGTTATTGGAACAAAAGTCCTAGTGACTATTATTATTTAACTAGTGTGAACTAAAAATAGTATATGGTGCACTTAATCAATCCAGAGCGCACTCGGGTTAATACCATTCCATTTAGAGACAAAGAGGTTAGTGTGACCAAACAAATAGTTCATGGTGCATTTAATCAATCCAAAGCACACTAGTGTTAATGTCATTCCATTTGGAGACAAAGAGGGTACTGTCACCCACCAGTGGAAGAGAGGATGTGGCTTCTTTGATCTCAGAGAGGAGAACATGGCGATGGATGTTCCTTGGGGCACTCTGGTACCTCTGTTTTCTCCTATGACAATAACACGGGAAAAAAAAAACATACTAAGGCCGACATCAAGATCAGATGATCCACACAACAGACTAGGTGAGTCAGGAGGTTAAAGTGATTATGCTGAGATTTCAGGACACATCTTAGGTAAAGGATTGTGAAATTCAGGATCAGGAAGCATTGTGCCTCACTGTTCGTTTCTTTAAATGCTCTAAATTTAGCATCTTCCACAGTGGAATCCTCAAATCAATCATTTGTGAAGCACTATTCAAGACAATGGAAAAGTGTTTACTGTGACTGCTTACAAAACAATGCAAGTGCTTCCACAGCAATACATTTCACAAGTCATGATCAGGAAGGCTACAAGAGCATTTCAAATAAGTATTTATTGGCACATGTTTCGGGCTGGTGTGCCATGGAATTTAAAAATTGTAAAATCGTAGGTCAACATAGGTCACATCACAGCCTTGTTGCACAATTTGACAAGCAGACTAAATCACTGTTCTTTGATGTTTTTTACTTCTTACATCTGATTACATTACATATGTAAGTGTAGTGGCTCATGGTTTCTTATAAACCATGGCATTCACTCGTTTATGCCTCTATTCAATGTTTGATGAAACGGTTCATGTAAGCTGAACAGATCATAGGGATCATACTTATTTTGGCAGTCTTCCACCAGGGGATCTTTGGTATCGACTCGACGCAACACCTCCTTGACACACTCCTCCATCCAGAGTAGGACGCCTCCCTCTCGCCACAAGTCATGAGTTCTCCCTACATAAAGACCAATCAACTCTGACAGTGCTGGGGGCTGCCTGGAGGGAAGAGATGCAGAAGGGATACAAAGCGGTATAGTTAGGAAAGGGGGCAGCAAGTGATTGAAAACAAAAGTAAACTAGATCAGTGCCCCTTCGTGGCAGAGGTCTCCAGGCCAGATGAGGTCGTGGCTCTGACGACATTGGAGTGAGCGTACGTGAGCGGAGTCAACAATTAGGCCATGGCCTACTCGCACGTGAGCGGAGCAAGCTAATATGATGACATCACCTATCGGCCAATCGGGTGCAACCTGGACCGTGCAAGGACCAGGAGGCCTACTCATGTGCCTACGTGTACGTGAGCGGAGTGAGCTAATATGATGACATCACCCAAACCCGGCCAATCAGGTGCAGCCAGGGCGTGCACGGACACACGGACGGACGGACGGACGGACGGACAGGGGGTAAAACATACTCTCAACCATACTGGTGGAGACAAAAAAAATATTAACAGCTATTACCTACTGATGTATTATTTATGATTAGCAAATTATTCAAACAAGTAGGCCTACTTGTGCATGAGACGAGCGAGCTAATGCCTATCACGTTAATTATAAAGGTCTCTTACTTACGCTCACCATTATTACCATTCACTTAAACCAACCAATCGGAGTACCCTGAGGGACCACCGGCCGCGCAACGATTGCTTAACTTGCGAAATTAAATATACTAGACCAAGTAGGCATGATTTCACAGAAATCGAAGCTGATGTACTTTCATTAGGCTGGCGCAAATAATGTCAGCATGTAATACATTACCCCATCTGACTTTTTGGGCCAAAGAATTCATGCGACGATACACTTGCATCTGGTTGCACGCCGCACCGATCCAATAGAGGCATCAATGCTGCAAAAAACAAAACAAATGCAGAACATACAAAACAGGTGGAGATTTCAGTTTCTGTACATGTACAGTATGTGTATGTATCCATGTTTGTAGAAGTGTGTGTGTGTGTGTGTGTGTGTGTGTGTGTGTCTAACCTCCAGGGAACATGATTAGAGCCTTCTGTAGGAGTAGGTCAGCTTTGTGTCTCTGTCTGTCTCTCTCCTCTGGTGATAAGTCTTCTTGCTGGCTGAGGTGGAAATGGCTCATTGCCACGGAGAATGCAAAGTTTGGCAACTGGGACAGATTTCTATGCTCCTGAGACAGAAACAACAACAGAGGCCATGGATTGATTTTGCATGGGCAAGATTAATAGATTTGCGAAATAACAGTAGATTTTCATGTGATAAGAAAAAAAGACCATCTCAGCAAGAATAATACAAACAATAGTTGATAGTTGCACTCTTGCAGCCCTACTGTTGATGTGAACATGTTTCTTCTGAGGAACAATGTGCCTGTAAAAACTAGGGCTGTTGAAAATAACAAGTTAATTAGTTAAATTAATTTTCTTGATTAATCTGATAAAAAAAAATAAAAATAAAAACGCAATTAACTCATATGCACAATGACCCACTGAGCATTTTCTAGTACAACGCGGTTTTACAGAGACACATAGCTGTGCGTATCCCTGTAACGAGAGCCATAGAGTATAGCTCAGCAAGCATTGGGGGCTATTTTCTTAAGTATTTAAGAAATAAACATCTTTTTCCCCAGGTTATTTTTCTTTTTTAAATGTTCCTGTAAAGGAAAACAGCCATATTTTGGACACAGTTCGAATGGTGATTAATCATGATTAAATTAATTTTGAAGTTGTGATTAATTTGATTAAAATTTTTAATCATTCAACACCCCAAGTAAAAACTAAATGTGCTCATAGCAAACTGTTGTAGACCAATAAACTTCAAAAGTCCCTGTTTCAAGGGATGCTGTTCCTGCAATATCTTGAGGAAGTACATGTCCACTTTGAAAATATTGTTAATTACCATTTATTTTAATCTGTATAAAATGTTTATATTTTTAACAAATAAAAACAGCACTATAAAATGAAAGTAGCCTTGCAAACTAATGCATGGTAAGGAAAAGTTTTCATAGCAAGCCCCCCAACATTTTGACAAGATAATTTAAATTCTCAACCAATTGTTGTAATTCCAAGTTGTCATTATACTTTATATATTCATCAGGTAAGGTAACATTTTTCTGTCTTCATCAAACAATACAGAGAGATAATGTCGCCCTGTTTAGGCACAGCCTAGAACCACACCTGCGGTGGTTTAAATATTAAATCAAAAAGACTAAATAATAATAAATTTATGTTTATTATATCTTTTAATTTTGCACTAGAAACATGTTCAACATAAACTGTAATGAAATAATGGCCATATGACCACCCTGAAGGTAGGAATGCCTACTTTTGCTCTCTCCCATGTTTAGGAGCTCCTACAGTATGTTCTAAAATGTTCTAAATAAAAAGAACATTGTTGAAGTGGAGAGGTTTTCACATTGTTATGTATCATTTAACCCAGCCCATTGCTATGATGTGTAAAATACAAAAAAGTAAAATATATTTTTGGTAAAAAAAAAAAAAAAAAAACAAAATACATGTAGGTATCACTTCTGGTATCATATCGATTCAAAGTCGAAAGGTACCCATCCCTCACCCCGGGCAGGTGGGCAGGTGTTAGTGTCAATCCTTGGAATTACCAAGGATTGACACTAACAAGGAGCCTCACAAGGAGCCTCACACTCACTATCACACTCACACCTCTTACCTCCCAGTCTTGGTACAAACGGAGAAGTAATTGATATTCTCTGGAACGCAGTGTCAAGAAATCAATGAGCAGCAGCATGCATAGTGGATCAGCATCTGGGTCCAAACTGGTGGTAGAGAGGGTTGAGCCATAGATTAATTTAAGATATACATGCATGAAAAGAGGAAAAAACTTGATAAATTGTCGCCCATGGCTGACATTTGAAGTATGACAAAATGGTGAGATGAAATGTAATTGCACAAAAAATGCTGTGCACTCTACATCTCTATACTAAATAAATCTATGGGTATATTTTGTGTTATTTCATCAGCATCCTTCCACTTAAGATGTGCAGTGCTACTGCAATGCTTTTCATGATCAAATAACGAGATTACATAATCAACCATCTTGCCTTGTTAATATGGTTTGCACACAAGATGAAAAACGAACTAACAAATAATATTCCGTTCTTCAGTAAAACAGAGTCCGGAAAAGTGTAGAAGTGTAAATGTTTTGTGTGGCCGGTTGCAGCCTGTGATTTCTCAGTACTGCTCAGGATCATACTCTAAGTCTTATTTATCTAAGTAATCGATTTAGTAGTGGCTGAAAAAGTGAATTGAGGATGCCAGTATAAAGGGAGGGTATTGTGAGTTCCAATTAGATAATAGAGTAGATAAAGGCATGAAATGTAATCCCATGGTGTTTCTCTTTTTCCTGTCTTTTTTCTCTCTCCTCTATCAGAGGTAATGTTGCCCTGTTGACCAGTTATGTATTTTCTCAATACCATAATCCATCAGAAGAAATATGAGAACTACACAGAGACACTGGAGATGGACTCACTGAAAGAGAGGATGGGACGAGGGTGGAGGAGAGGACAACTGGCAAACGCACCTCTGCCTTTTTTATGTTCAAGAAATGTGGTTAATTTTGGTTTGTACCACTTAAAAATAATTCGAGGTTATGTTCTTCAGTGTAGCATTGCTACCAGGCATGACACATGACATGACATTTAGAGAACAATTCCTAGTGAAATGCCTTTGCTTACCTCAGGATCAATTTGCAGTACTCCAAGGCCGTCCGTGGGCATCCCCTCTTCTCCAGGAACATCATGTGCTTATAGAGCGCCAAATAAAATGCCCTACAGATAGGAAATCAAACGTTGCTTTCATCATCACAACACCATGACAAACAAACTAGTGACATGAATTAACTGAAAGAATAACCTCACAAAGTGCAGCTCTCAACAGGGGGATAAAGACCTACCTATTCTCTGGTCGGAGATAGTCGAGTCGGCAGCTTCCTGAGGTCAGACTAAACAGTGGGTGGAAAGCACACTCAAAGCTGTACAAGGCCCTCTCTGTGGAGAGAACAAAAACAATCACTTCTTCAAATGATTCAACAGTTATACTGTCTGTTATGCCATACATTTATGAATGGGACTGGGAGGAGGCTGATGGTAAAATTTGAAAACACAAACATCACAATAGCATTATAATAAAGTTTGGTGTCTTGAAGAGTAGTCATTTAATCGGAAATACATCATTTAAGACCTACATTCTAAATCAGAGTACCAGACAGCACAGCATGGTACAATATGGTGCAGTACTGTACACTACAGTATGCCATAGTATAGTATGGTACAGCACGTTACAGTAAGGTAGAGTACAGTACAATACTATAGTACAACACAATACTCTGTACTGTATTATCATAGTTTACCATACCGGTATACTTCATGAAGTTAACATAAGTATTGTCAAACTAAATTATTTGACATTAAATGAAAGTGATTTGAGTGTTTTTTTTATTTTAATCCATAGTTAAAGTTTATCACTGAATGTAGACTAGTCACCTCTGAATGTATATTTTTGGCCGTAGTTAATCAATCAGTCTGTCAGTATGTCTGTGGGTTATATTGAAGTTATTATACTACAATATGCAGACGCAGGCAGCCGCAGTAACGCAACTATTAACCCATTCTGGTCGAGAAACCCTGTTGGGTGTTTACCCTTCATCCCGTTGCTGCCAAACTGTGCACACACTTCTTGCATGCCAGTTTCAAACCTCTGCCACTAATTCTACAGATCAACTTGCCTTGGGAGTGGGACCACCGTGTCCATTTTTTTTTTGCAAAACACAAGTGCAAATCACTACGCACATACTTTCTAATAGACATGTGATCAACACAGATCTGACCAAGTCTCAATAATTCTATCCTGATCAATTGACTACAAGAACACTACAACAAGCGATTGCACCGTTTTGAAGTGGATTCATGACAAGCAACTCGGAGGTTGGTGCAGTGGCTCTCCCAATGGTTAGTGAAAACTATAGACTGTAAAAAGGTGAAACCACGGCAGGGTGATCTAGTAAGTAAATGACTGTTTAAATCATGCCATTATACGGTGACTGGTATTGGCTAAGGAATGCAACAAAAACAAATGCATGATTTCAATGAATTCAAGGCTTCATGACATATGTAATTGATCTCTACCATGAGCCCAATGCTCATCACTGGTTGGATCTGGTTTGATTGTCACATTTATAGCTCTGAATAAAGAGGGAGCAACAGATCAGATCAACAGATCTGGTTTAAAAATACGCAAATGTTCACATTTGCCGTCCAGGTCGAAAAATATCATCAGAAACACCTTGTTAAACAATTCATTACATCACATAAGTAAATTTAGTTACAGGAAGCACACCAGTCGAAATAAATTATTCCAAAAGCCCAACATCAAATTGTTCAATTAGTTAATTGGAGCTGCTGAATGGGAAATCACATGTTTGGCAGGGCTGTTAGTGATAATATAATCATGAACAACAGAACAGAAGAAAGAGGCCATAGTTAGTTGCAATATGTTTCTGTAATGTCTGGAATAACCATTACTTTCAATGCTCATGCCAATGTCTTCTAGCCCTTTGGAAGTTAGTCTCTTTATATTGATAAGCTAAAGAGTTAAGCTCATAAACTCACTGGTGAATTAGAACTGCCTAAAGACATCTAAATGCGACATGGACAGTTTATGGAATTGATCCCCATTCCTCTCCTCCTGCTTCTTATTTGCCACTGCTCTCCACTCCTTGTCAGTCAAATTAAGATATATCCACCACGTCTTCACCACCATGATGCAGACAATGCAAATTTGTCTTGCTGTCCGCAGCTTCTGGGCTGCCCACCCGTGCTGTCGGTTAATAAAACCGATCTGCTGTCCACACCCATGTGTACTACTGTATGCCGTTTACAGACAAACCCTGTTTGGGCTACATTTTGATTGGTCAGAGGTGTACATCAAATGATTCGCAATCATGATCTACATCATAACAAAAACAAATTAAATAAATGCCAATTATGACTGTGATAACAGTCTGAAAACAGAAACTGAAAACGGGGCAGTCTCTTAAGCTCAGCAAGACAGTTTTTCACACTTCAGCTGGGGAGTGATAGAAGATGCATGCTCATCACAAAGCACACATAGACACCCATCCCCGTCCCACACCAGATATGAGAACACATGCAGAGTGGATGTGACGTGGAGGGATGGTTATTGTTCTGGGCACTGGCGCTACAAGAAATGTTGCATTCACACAGGTAGCTTAAACAATGCAGTCTGCTATTCAATGTCAAAGGGAAGCCAGTGATGATGTTGACCACTTAATTATTGCTGCTTATTACAAGTGCATTACTGCTTCATTTGAGTTGTCATTTAGAAAATTGCAAGTGCTTCTTTCATGACATTTTACTGCTGATAATTCTCTCACCAATGAGGTCTCGGGCCATCTCCTGATCCTCCTGTATACGGCAGACATCAGACAGCTGGAGCAGGGAATCTATGTGATAGGGATTCATCTGTAGCAAGACCTGAAGTGAGGAAGGGAGGGAGAGATCAAAATACCTGTCCACAAGACAAACACAGAAAGGCATTGGACAAAGGAGCCAATCCCTCACCACGCGCAGACGCACACACACCTCAAAAGGTTGGGGTCACTTAGAAATAGGGATGGCCAAATGGAAAGATTTTCTTAACCGATCGTCGTCAGACCTCTGCCGGTTAATCACCGTTAACCGATAAGGGAAAAATGCGCTATTTTAATCCATTAAAAAAGGCCAATTATACGCGGCTACAACCGCCTTTTTCCGAGTCCCTTTTCCACCTCAAGCACTAAGCAATAACAATGGCTGCATTAGTTCTATGGACATCGCATCTGAGTTGTATATGGACACGTTCTGTTACTGTATCAGAAACAAATCAAATTTCGGGGACGGAAATGAGCAACCAATTATTAAGTGTGCGTGCGTTACAGCACAAACACTTTGTGTTCGCTGCTCGACGAGATCACTTGTAACGCAGCGAGCGCCCTGTGCATGTCTTCTGAGAAAATCGATGTTAGATTAGGCTACTGTTACTGTGTACCTTTTGCAGTATTTTATCAATTATATCCATCATGCGCAGCGATGGTCGAGGGAGAGGCCCCCCTAAACGCCCTTAATATAATGACGCTATAACGGCGCTGCCTGATAAAGCCCCCCCCCCAATTGTGAAATGTTAGATCCGGGCAAAAAAAAAACATCTTCGAGTTTGAACGCACGCTCCGCTCCAAAGACTCGTACTTTCGCATTACTTTCACATTAGAACGGTCAGTCCCAGTGCAAGATTTACCCACACGCAGGCGCAGCCGTGCGCGCACGGACACAATTCATTCAGTCGCGGTCTCTCACTGAATGAGTTTTCATCCGACACACGACGTTCTCCAAACATATAACACAGACGCGGGGCCGTCTTGCTGCAGAACTAATCCATAGTCAGAGACAGGAATCTTTGTGCCTTTTTAGCCATGTTTATAATGTTCTCTCACACGGAGCTAAGTCACAGCAACGTGTGTAGTCCCACACTCGGCATCCTGCGTATACTGTATGATGCAATGTTAACAGCTGTGCGCTGCGCGATAAATGTACAATCTACAAGCTCACAGATCATTATAAGTGAGCTGCAGCACCTAGTTCTAAAACTAGATGAATTATACCGCGTGAATACTGCAGTGTAGTATCTATTTTACAACGTACACATCTAAACATCACACATCTGTGGTGAGTCATTATTGAACGAGCCACGTGCGTAATATCCATATAGCCATGCATATGCGCAGCGTGTGCCGTGATGCAGTAGGACAGATAGAGCAATGGCCTTACTGACATCCATAAAATAAAACTATAGGCTTAAATACATACAAAGATAGTTATTACCAAAGTTTAGTGAAAGCTCAGTGGCTGCTGGCTGCTGCGCACACACTCTGCTCCCCTGGCTATTGGGTAATAACGTGGATGAAATTGGAATAGTCCAGCGTGCCCCGACAGCCACGTGCGCTTTTATTTTTTATTTTATCAGTTAATCATTAGCCGTTAATGTTGTCGATAACCGAAATTCTTAACGGTTAACTGTTGGACATCCCTACTTAAAAATGTTCTTATTTTTTCAAGAAAAGCACTGTTTTTTCAATGAAGATAACTTAAAAATAATCAGAAATACACTATACATTGCTAATGTGGTAAATGACTATTCTAGCTGCAAATGTCTGATTTTTTTGGAAGTATCGAGATACTGTATATCACAATATCAATATTTCACCACAACCCTACTGTAAACCATTTCCATCCAGCAGCGATTTTAAAAACCTGGAAGAGAAGCCTGCACTAGGCATTTTTGACATAACCAACATAAGCATGTATGTTCTGTTCTCACCACAATGTTGTTGGGATCCATAGACTCCACTGCATCTAGGAACTTAAACTGTACTTGCTGGTAGTCACGGTTGTGCTCAAAAGTGAAGTACTGCAGGCCATCCTGAGACTGCAGTAATGTCATTGAGATGCCTGCAAAGATCGATTGATTTGAACCTTTTATTAACATTTTGCAGTACATTTCAAGCACAACTTGAGAGGACAACACATAAAGCATTTCTGCTTGATTAGGTGACGTTACCACAGGCAAAGACCCACATACCGTACCTTGTATGGTACGACTTGTACAAACCTTAACCTTCCCATCACTTATGTAGATAGTCTAACACGAATGCCATCATTCCTAAAACAACCTGAGCACAGAATTTAAGAATGTGATTAAGATAGCGTAAAACGTTGTTTAGGCAGTTCATTTTTGCACTGCACTCCGGATAAAAGCATCCGCCAAATCCCTAAATTGTATTTATAATTGTTGTCTTGAGTCCCCACGTGTTTAAAAGAATGTGCTACCACATTTAAATCATCTAACAGTATATGGTTTGGTCTTTGTGACATTACGCCCACACCATGACGTATCAATGTGGCCTCTGTTGTGAAATAAATGTTAAAGCAGCACTCCGCCCGTACCAACACATTATTGGTTATACTGCCCCCTCGCAGTATACAGAACAGCTAGCAGTGCCAAGGCTATTTGTGTGTACAGTGTACAGTCATATTTCTAATTGGAGGAGACTAAGTGAATGCATCCTGCATGTCCCATAGTCCTGAAGGGACTTAATGAAGGGACTTACTACTGTAATAACTTACAGTAGTAAAATCTTTTTGAATATTTCATTTTAAAAGAAAACACTCTCCCTCAGACAGTTATGCTAGTGTGCCAGCCTCCTCTGTGCCAACTTCGCACAAATGCCTAAGGTTGCAAACCCCTGGTTTGGAAAGATGTAGACGTTTGGTGGTTACTGTCTGCGGCACCCTCCCCCATGTGGGAACTATTTCCTCAGGGAAGACAGATGCTTGAATTGGGACTTTGTCCCTTTACAAATCTCTGGGTGAAACTTCCATAATACCAGAATTAAATACTGTCTGCTTAGAGCATCTTCAGGCGTCTTCAGGATTGTTTACAAGGAATATATGAATATTTAAAATATTATATTTCATATTTGTGGACCAACACAACCGGCCCCAAAGTCGATTACCGTAGTTAAATACACAATCCCATCTGAACAACATTTATATAATCTGTTCTGCAGTGATCAACACAGAGCGAGGGCTGACTGTGGCCAACGTAAACAATGCAATACTCCAGGCAGGACAACGAACCATTCACAAGCCACAATCATTACATCCCATAGCCTGGAAGGAAGATTGCCAACTGAGAATAGGCTACACCCCATAGCCACAATCAATCAATACATCCCATAGCCTGGAAGAAAGATTGCCAACTGAGAATAGGCTACACCCCATAGCCTGGAGGGATGCTATTGGATACTGCTCATGACAATACGTAAAGATTTATAAATACATATATACACACATACATACAGTATATCACTTTGAATAAAAAGTTGGTTGAATTAATGTTTTTTGGTTTGTTGTTTGCTGTTGCACTGCAATCTATATATTTGATGTAACACTGTAAATATCAAATACCTGGGCGGCTAAAGCGAGGCCAGGTGTCTTTAGGAATGGTCATCCAGGTGCTACGATGGAACTGCCGCTGTCGCTGGCGAGGTCTGTCAAATAAAAATAAACAAATGAATGAAACCACACAATATGAAGGCCTTGAAACCAAACAGACTTCCAAGAATGCATTTTACCTTTGATCTCCAAGAACTGCACGAGCCCCAAAGTAGCGCTTCAGCTCTGTGTCTGGATTCAGATTCCTTAAAAATAAACACAGGAAAAGGTCTTTCAAATTACTGACATCTAAAAAAAAATAACAGAAGTCCGAAGAAGTCAGAGTTGGTTTCAAATTTCTAATTTGATCAGCCTTTCTGGCCTGCACAAAATCATAAAAGAAACTGTAACTATTGTGTTATTTATGTTGTTAAATTCCTACCTGTATTTACTGTAGATTCCCCCCTGTTAACTATGTCGACTTTAAAGCTAACATTTGGAACTTTTTAAAAAATGAATAGCTGTTTAATCAATTTATGTGAACTATGTAAATACAATTTTACAATGCAATAATTGTCTCCACATAAAGTAAAAGATACGCGGAAGAAGTAAAAGATACGCGGAGGCGTATGAGAGCAGAAATTGGTGTGAAGACTTTCTATGCTTGTTTTATCATATTTTCCATGTCATATTACAAAATGTATAACATACTGTAGTCTACTGAATGCTGAAAATTAATTCATTTCAGGAGGAGAAAAATTCTGCACCATTATGCCGGTTTCCCTCCTTCCACTCACATGGCCAAAAATACATTTAGTAACTAACAAAAGTTTGTTTCCAACAAAAGGGCAAAGTTAAAGCAATTAAACTCTATGATTGATCCGAGTCCCTCAGGAGTCAATACTACTCAAAACTTTGTTTTTTACGTTTATACTTTACATACAATGTCTTCAAGGAAAATAGCCTATCTACAAGCTCACAACACACTGCCACATGAGGATGTGTGATACGGATGCAGGTATTTAATGGATAAGGAGATATCCAGAGCCTTAGACATTAGGCTGTGGACCACCGGAAAAATCGTTGCCATCAAAAGGGACAAGACATATGTGGTATCATTACGTCTTAGGACATCCAGGAATGCAAAAATGTGTGATAGCAGTTTCAGAAGAGAAGCTGAATACAGGTTTTTGGCCTTTATGTGATAAAATGTTGTAATAACTTCCTAACTCGGAATGCATTGATTTAATGCCCCATAAATGTATTGAACGTTAATACAAAGTTGAGCATTACAAACGATTTGGTACCAAGTACATGTCTGTATCTCCTACGGTTCTCGAGATACAGCATATACAACGTAGGTACGTTCACAGATTGAGAAGAGCAAGACATTTGTAATATTGATTGAAAATTGGTACACACACTCTTCAAACCCCACTATTTCTAAAAGTACTGCGTGCCCTGCAAAATTCCAAGATGGCAGCACCCAAAATACAAGATCCATCCAGGTTTCAGCAGTGAGTCCCAGCATCCGGGGTTCACTCCCTAGATGCCATTAGCTAACTTGAAGGCCCAGGTTGCCCCCTTTCTCTTAATCCACAGCCACTGGCTCCACTGTGGGCCTTCCCCCGTGGGCCTTCCCTCGTACTCCCATCTCCCTGAGGAACCTGGATGTTGAGGTTGCTACGAACCCTCTGCAGCCTACTTCCACTGGGCATACCATCACTTTCCAGCCTTGTTATTGAACATCTGCAGCGAGGTCAGCATACCTCGCTTCCCCCGCTCGTAGGCCTCCTCCAATGCACCCTCCCAGGGCACCGTGAGCTCTATGATGTAAATGACCTTGAGCAAGGGTGACCACAGGTCGCAGGTTGATGGATGCGATCTCAGTTGGAGTTTCTTGTCCAGGTCTGCCAGCTTCTAGTCCCGTGCTCTGCCCAGCTGCCCGGTGTCAGCTCTTATGGTGGCGAGGCTGGCTTGTTGATGCAAGCCATTAGCCATTTTGGCAAACTTTTGGGGGGTGCAACCCACATGTTTAGCAACGTTACTCATTCCAGGAATGTCCGATCTCTATATGCTTGTTGTAAAGGTGACTAATCATTGATTAAAACAATATAAGATACAATACCAATTGGTATTATTAAAGGTGGAGAGAATAATTCCCAAAGGTAGGTTTCTGAGCTTATATGGGCCACTTTACTATTACAGGACATTTAGATACAAAATGACCATGACATTGACCTTTGACACATGACCTTGAACTTGAATTGATTCAGTCACCTCATAAATCAACTCGGCACCCAAGAAAATGTATACTTTGATGTCAGAATCATCTAAATCGGCCCATTAGTCACCGTGCTCACCATATACTGTATCATTTAATCAGATATAAAGGCCAAAAACATGTATTCAGCTACTCTTCTGAAAGTGCTATCACACATTTTTTAATTCATGGAGGTCATACGAACGTAATGATATCACATATGCCTTGTCCCTTTTGATGGCAGCGGTTTGCCATTTTTAGACCGGTGGCCCACGGCCTAAATAGACAGTTGCGATATTGAGGGGGCAAAAGAATCGTCTGGTCACACGGTTTATGTACTCGTGCGAGTCCATAGACTCCAAATGCATTTAGTAACTTCCGGTTGTCACTATTCATAGAGGTCTACATAGAGGAGCAGCCGTTGGACTGGCCCCATGAAGTGAATGGAGTTTGCATAACTGTAAATTTCTAATGCTCTGAGGTGAACAACAGAGGGAATCCTCACTTGTGCTCCACATATAATACAGGCTTGCTGTCTGCGCCCCCAAGATGGTCTTCATTCTGCAGGGTGAGGCCGTTGGATCGCTCTATGGTCTCCAGCAGTGCATCAATATCATCCTCAGCCACATCCTCCTGAAACCAAGTAAGTAAATTTACACAAATTAAATGTAAAATTAAACTAGTACTGTATAAACATGGTGGTCCTACTACTACTACCATTTAGTTACTGTACTAGTCCACCTGTCCTACAGTAACATGGATTATTAACTCTAAAAGCATGCCATTAGCATGACATGCAGCAAATATTTCCTGGTAACTTTTCCTGTAGCCTCAAAACCCAAACAGTTCTTTACCTGTGTGTCTCCTGGAGTTATCTTTTTCTTCTTCTTTTTCTTTTTCTTTTTCCCTTCTCCAGACTGAGGAAAGAAAGAAGAGATGAAAGTGATATTCATGTCTAGATTACCAAAAACGTATACTAAAGTAAAATGGAGCACAGACTATCTTGACTTTATGTATTTATTTTATTTGTTGCAACTTGTATTCCACCTTTGCTGATTTCTCTTCTTGCTTTATAGATATTTTCTCTGTGTTTCTATTATCCTTCTTCTCACTGCCAGGCTCATCACTCCCAACAACCTTCTCTGTGTCGTCATCGGCTGACAATTTCTCTGCTTCATTCTCTGCATCACAGATCTGTCAAAAGGAGTTTCAGCTATTAGCACGGAAATGCAGCTGGTTATATCAGTGCACTGCTCACTTCACAGTCACCCTCAAACAATTACAGTAAATTATGTACTTGGTGCATGAGAAGTGAAAACCATACCTAAACAAAACAAAACTGCAGTTCTGACATTAAGGATTAGGTGTTAGTTTGCATAGGGCTATGTCATTCAATTAAATGTTTTAGTTATAGTGGGTTATAATGGGCTGTTTGCAATGGGTAAAAGCTTAATGAGTTCAACTTCAGATCTGAGCCAAGTCTCCTGAGAAGATGCGTCTGAAGTCTGTCCTGGACAGCACGAGGTATGGGGACATAAAAACAAATCCATCCATTGTAAAATTAGCCATTTGATTATGAGATGCTGTGATTGCTATTCAGCTTACATAATGGCAATACTTGCCTTCTGATGCAGCAAATCATATGAAAATATTAGTAAACATTTGTAGAAATAAAATAATTATAATAGTATCAATGCCAGGTTAGTCCCAATGCTGCAGAACACCTTTTGGCTTATACGCCATGCAGTGTGGAATCTTTGGACTATTATGGTATTAAGGTAATTCCGATATTCTACATGTACAACATTAACTACACAACCCAAACCATGAAAGTGTCACTCTGCTTTCACTTGATAAGCTGATTATGCCTGCAGTGTGTGCTGTGAACACTGGAGCCAACCTGGGAATTTTACAACAGCTGTTTTAAAACTAGCAGCACTATGAGAAACTCACTGTAGCATTACGAACTAATTTGAGCTCCAGTCAATTAATAATGAGATGTTACGATACAATCTCAGCCTCATTTAAAAAAGATAAGGATGTCAATTATATAGTTAGTATAGAGAGGGAGACATAGCAGAGGGAAAATAATTGAGATCATGTAAATATATTGTTTAAACCGCAAACAACCTGCCAAGCTAACATTTAGCTCGCCTTGTTTATCAGTTTATGATATGACACTGTAATGTGTTGTCAGAGCTTAGACTTAAGAGTATAGAGTTACGCAAACTTCGTTCACTTCCTGGGGCCAGTCCAATGGCGGCTCTTCTGCATATACTTATATTGACAATTGACAATGGCGACAAAGATGCGTAAATCCTACATTCAAAGTAAATCCTGGTTTGGAAGTAAACGGAAATGCATTGGACTCAAGCAACATTGCAGCTTTAATGATCTTAAACCCCTTTATTTTAGATTCGTTTAGTTTCGTAGTAATACATAAACATTACAGAGACCTTGATTGTTACTTTAAAACAGTTGGCAAGTTGCACACATGCTTAAAATAGCTCTTTTGCATTGCCTTTGTTGAAATCAACGTATGTCCAACTCCACTTTGTCCCTATTCAGGCTGCACGAACAGCGCTCGGGCGCTTAATTTCTGACCCCTCAATGTCGCACCCCTTCTACTAGATGGCTGCTGCGGTCGTCGACAGACGCGCACCTATAGCTTTTTAGCCCGACAACGTTACACATTGCATCTATACTTTACCAGTTCGTAGATGTTGCTGAGATTCTTCTGATTCTTGTTTTTCTTAGCCTTTCTGCCACTGTTATTTTTAGCCGGATGGAGAACGGATTCTTCTTCCTCTAACTCCTCTGCACCCTCCGTAGTCTGCTGCTCCTCTGCTTCAACATCTCCCCCGAGCTCCAGAGCTTCTTGTCCACGCTGTTTCCCCCGCAGCCTACGCAGGGCCCGGCTCGACATTATTGTTCAAAGACGAAGTTTACAAACAGAACTTTAATTACAAGAAGTTAAAGTCTATAGCGAGTACACGCAGTGTGCTACATGACAGGCTGCTATATTTACACTGTTTACTCTGGTCCGTCAGAAGTGAGGACGGTCGATCATTGGTGGAAAACGCTGAAAACGCTTCCTGATTTTTTTCTTCTGACCCCAAAAGGGGACATGCATGAATGTGTGCTGCCCCCCACAGTGAGGCACGGAAGCTCTTTCACTTTGTATTGTAAAGTTTTCACATTACTCACCAATTTTCAAGAATCTACACAATCAGAAAATGTAGAAGAATTGTTATTTTGACCTACATTTTGCCAGTTATCTCTCCTAAATTGTGGGGGGAAAAAACTTGCAAATCCTTAGTTTTGGGTCCGAGAGATAAAATTCAACATCAGAGGTGGTCCATGGCTAAAATGCTGAGTAAATGGTGGGCCCTGGTATGAAAAAGGTTGAGAATCACTGCTTTATGATGTCGTCCACTCACAGTTAACAGTCTTGTATTGAGCTGGGCCGGCCTTTCCACACACTTGGGCCGAGTTTTCTTTACGATTCGGTCCGAGTCTCGGACCCGTTGAAAATCTGAATCAACGGGTCCGGGTCTGAATCTGATCAAGCCATTTTCGGAGATTTGACTCGCGCCAATTTTTATTTTACACATGTGCAGCTTAGCTGAGGGTATGGTGTTATATAACCCAAGACATTGGACTCTCGTAGAGAGGTGTTTGCGATTCTGACGTGATCACACGTCAGAATCGCAAACACCTCTCTACGAGAGTCCAATGTCTTGGGCTAGGTGTTATAGAGGGCATCTCCCCGAACGCATGGGTATTGTCACACTAGAATCATGATACATAGAAGGATTTTTTTCCAGCCCATAGTTTATTCGGACATTGAGATTTAATATTTATATTTTTATGTTATTTATGTATTTATATAATGTTTTATGTTATTATGAACATAATGTGTATGTTATAGCATTATTATAATGTTCAAATAGATCGTTTTTCAAGAGATTTTTTGAAGAGATTTGCATCACCGCCTTATATTTGCTCACGTTAAATTTGTTCACGGAACGCTGGTTAGGGAACTATATTTTGTGCATTGTGTTTACACGGAATGATTTGCTCGCCCGCCTCAATGACAACGTTTATTGGTCGTTCGGTTTGCTCCTTCATTTCCTGCCGCTGAAACGTTTGTTATTGTTTGCTTGTTGTACATCAGTGTTACTTCAGAAGTTTTTTTTTTATTAAGCCGCTGTATATTCATGCAATAATCTGGCAGAATGTCAACGTGTCCGGATTGTGGATCCTCGAACATCAATGACGATGGCTTTTATTCAGAGCAGCATAAGGTCTGCGTTGACTGCGGTTCTATTTTAAATGAAGGGCTTCTCACCGTTGACTTCAATGAGGGCACAGGTTGGTATAGCGTTTTTGACACATGTATATCTTTAAATTAAAAGTTTTCGAAGAATTAAAATTGGAAGGCGAGAGCCCTGGTGTAAGTATTTGTTTAAGATTTTTTATTGACCAGACTAATACTTTCCTTGAACTGTACCCAACCCATTCTGCAAATTGCCAATACAATTATAAATCCAGTAGTTAATACTACTGCGTTTTTACTGCTAGCACATAGTACAATTATTTGTACTCCATCATTAATTACAAATTGATACATTATGCAGAGGGTCTTTCAATTCAGCATAGTGTTGACCCCCATGGTTCCAAGTTCAATAAAATATGTCAAATTATATTTGATATAGTTATGTGAACAAAAGTAGATGTCTAGGTAATGCTTACCTAATGGTTTTTAAGTAGGTGTCAGTAAATTTGTTTTAAAAATGTTTTTTTTTTTTTTATACCCATAGATGTTAGATACAGTCAAAATACAGCTGGGGCCAAACGTCCCTGTGAAAATCTTATTAAAGGTAAGATTTTCCAATCTTTGCATTAATACTGTCAAGAAATGGCACCTTATTTTCTAGCCCCAATGTCTTCCTTCAGTCCCTACCCTCATCCTGTAGCTCCGATATGCACAGGAATATACACAGGAACCTCACAATGCATGCTTCTACCTTTTTCTGCACAGAGGAGGCGCTTGGAGGTGGTAAATCATTTACACTTGCTAAACATCTGATTTACACACTTTGTTTGGCTAGATCTAGATCGCCCTTCTCGTTTTGGAGTCATTGTACAGAAAAAGGCAAGAAGCATGTATTGTGGAAATCATGCACCCTGTCAAAACATAATGGGAGATTCCCTTTGTGACTTCATCTCGGATCTACAGAATAAGCGTAAGGACTGAGGGACCATATTGGGGCTACTAATTTTCATGCACTCCTAATATTTCTGTATGCTTGAAGGCCTGCAGCGAGTGACTGCATTATGCCGGGTCCTCCAGCTCAACAAGGACATAGAGGATCTTGCACAGACATATTACAAGCAAACTTATCAACATCCAAACTTCCTCAAAGACCGCTTGGTGAAGAAAGAAGCTCTCGTTGGCTGCTGTGTGCTTGTCAGCTGTAGGCTGTACAACTGGCCCATTGCCATGGGAAGCATCGCTGGCATGCTGGAGGCTGACTCATTGGTGATGTCAGCAGTGTATCAGGAGATGGTCAAGTTACTACACATTGAAGCTCCAGCAGCTGGTATTACTGACATACTGGGAACCTTTGTCCAGGAGTAAGTGTAATGCAGGACTATTATATGTTGAACATTTTATTTGTCTTGTTTCTTTGACCTAGTCATTGTCATTGTGCAAAGTTAATGTGTTTTTATTTGTTTTCTTAATTTCAGTTTCAAAATTGGTCCTCTTGACGTTCCTGAGGAATTTGCAGAGGACAACAAGGACTTGACAAAGCGTGCTGTGGCTCTGGCAGAGCTGGCAGGAGATGCCTGGATAGTGACAGGCCGCAAGCCCCTCCCCATTTTGATGGCAGCCATATTCCTGGCCTGGCAATCCCTGAGGCCCACTCAAATCCGCCTCAGGTGTACACTGGATAAATTCTGTCGGCTGGCCAAGGTGAAAAAGAACAATACAGCTCTGAAACGAATAACTGAAATCAAGGAGGTTCTGTGTAAACTAGGTAGAGAGATTCCTTGGGTAGTGGAGAATGTGACGCCAAACAGTGTGATGAGACTGGTGGGTGACATCCTAGAGAACCGGAATGCCCTGCTAAGGAGTGCGCTGCGATCACATGAGAACACTGTCCAACCCAGTTTTGAAGATTCTTCAAGCGGAAACCATATGCATGTGCAAGAGGAGGCAACACCCTCCCAAATGTCTTTGCCGGCTGTGCAGAACACATCTTGTGTGGAGGCTGATTCACTTAAACATGTAAAAGATCCCTGCACTAGTATTGAGCATCACAATGGTGCAGCCAGTCAGGAAAAGCAGGACTCAGCAGCAGCACATTGGGGGAAGAGAGCATTGTTTGCTCCTCCCTGTGTGAGGAATTGTAAGGTCAGGAGGGTAGAGAGGCCAGTGATGAAGGACGTAACTGGTTATGAGGATATTTCAGACAGTGAGATTGATACATACCTCCGCACTCCTCAGGAAGTTAGGGACTTTGCTTTGGCAAATAATATTTTACAATCATCTGAGGATGAATCAGAGGAGGGTTAAATGTAATTGTAATTATTTTTCAGAAAATGTTTGGTTTTGTATTGACTTTTATTTGCTCTTCTTTCACTTCTTTTCTACAAGTGAGACAAATTGTTGGAGGGGGGGGGGGGGCTCAAACCCAGCAACAGGACTCAAACCCAGCAACAGGACAAATTCTGATTTATTTGATTTTGTGGAAGATTTCTGGAAAACGAAACACTTGTTTAGGGAGAGAAATGCACTTTAAATTTAATATAATGCACTGTGAGCAACATTTGTTAACAACCAACTTGCATTAGATTAGTAAAAAAAAAAAAAAGTATTATTTTTATTTGATGCAGTTTTTTTTTCCAACTGACTGAATAATCAGAGGAAAAAGACCAGAGTAGACCAGAGTAGGCATGACAGTCAGCTATTGGCAGGAGCCCATCAGTAGCTGTACCGTATGCAAGTTCCTGATAGTTTTTCTCCTAATTTGTCAATGCCAATTCCCTCTGAGATCAGACCTCTAAGAATAGAAGACACATAGCCAGTTACTAGTCACATAATTCTAGCCCAGATGGGGATGTCTCAAATATAATAGAGAAAGATGGAAATGTGTGTTATAATGGTGAAGTTGAATTGTATTACAGGTTAGTGTTAACATAATAGATGAAAGGTCAAGATCTTTTCCACCTGTATTTAGTTGTGCCCACTCCCTCAGTTGACCCTTGGCATGGCTCACTCAAGGTTCATGTATTTCCTATACTCCAATAAAGATGTGTTACATGAAACATCAAAGCATCATTTGTTTGTGTGTATTATGAATGTGAACAACGAATCAAAATTAGTGCATTTTGGTATGGTGGTCGTTTTATAGTGGTCGTCAATGACCCATCTACAAGTGTACACATTCATCTGTCAAAGTATAAAATTGTGCTTAAAGATGTATGCCATGATTTTTCTACCCTAAAACATGATCATCAGGTATTAATGTTATATGAAAAGTAAGATTTCTTTTCCCAAAAGTGTAGTGTTTGTTAAGCTGTCATTTTTATGATTTCAGCCAGCCAGTTCATTAAGTATGCCTGGCAAACCAACCATTTTGGTGTGATCCCAAAAGCGGAGCCCCTGGAACCCATGTTGAGAACAATGGAGTGCTGAGCACCCTCAAGACGAAGGCAGAAAAGATACTAATTATGGGCAGGCAATGGCATGGCTAGAGTAAAATTATAATAATTAATTACAAGGTGCTTGCTGTAATATAATTATTTTTCATTCTGCAGAGGTTTTGTACAAAAAGGTAGTTGTCACTAAGACTTTAACATGTTGAATCTGAGTTATTAAAGGTAGGGGAAGTGATTTGAAATTCATGGTGTAGTACCAGCCTGGTGCACTAGGGGCCGCCAAGAGTAGCTACACTATGTGAACCTGCTGCTCGATCCTGATTGGAGGAGAATTCACCCTCCACCTGGGGAACTTTAATTGGCTTCTCTGCTAACGTGGGGGAGGGAGAAACTCCATATATGGTCTGCACACCTTATAATAGAGCATTTTAACAGAAAAATTATTTTGGGGGTGATATCTGACAAGTGAAATCACTTCCCCTACCTTTAAGGTATAGCCTATTTTGTATGTGAGAGAGCGGACCCAAACAATGTCTCAGAATTACAACTGTCACCACGAGAGAAAGGAAGTTGTGAATTGGGAGAGAAGAGAGAACTTGCAAAACCAGAAGCATTACACAGATCTAGGTCTAAAAGTAACTACTACAGATACAGTACTCTGCATGGAATGCAGCATATTTATTTAAAATAAATGAAATGGAAGAAAATTCGATCCTAAGCATTTCAGCATTTCATATAAATCCTATAGCAGTTCATATAAATACAAAAAGAAAGAACATAAGAACATTTAGAAATATAAAAGACACATGAAACATGAGCATGTGTAGATTGACTACTATTCATTATTTTTTGCTTGGGTTAAGTGGTTCATTTACATGATGTAGAGATGGATACCGTATATATAAATATAAGCTTGTGTCTCTGTGAGACACCATATTTCCTGTTAGGATCTTGAGCTGATAAGGTTTGGGAATCCCTGCCCGGTTCACTTATTTATTAATCAAATGAGGTTAATAACAGAAGGATAACAGAAACATAACATATTCCTATTATGGTTCTGTAGAACTTCGTAGTACATGGGATATTTGGAAATGCAGCAACATACCGGGATAATATACTGTATTACTTCTTATAATACTCATCATCATTCACAGGGATGGGGTTGTCGTAGGCGGCAGCCTCTAGATCTTTCGCCTGTTTTCTGCGCATGTCTGGGGGTGGCCGTGGTGGAGGGTTATGAGGAGGGCTTTGAATATTGTCTCGCTCTGGCTTTCGGGTGTCCTTCTTTGGAAGTATGGGCTCCCAGTGTTCACCTCGAATTGCTGCCTGTAAAGCAAGACGACCAGGAAGTCACTAACTGCTATACAAACATTATCCTTCAGTTCACAGAATGACTGCACCCTGTGGCTCACCCAGTTAGTACTATCACTCTTTCCCTCACAGAATGGTCTTAAAGAATCAGAAATATGTTATCTCAAGCATTCCATGAAGGAACTATAAATGGATGGCATTACAGTGTATTAATAATATAAGAAACAAAATAAACCAAAAAGTGAAAAAATATGTAACAACACCAGCAATTGGGTATTATTTAAACTTAACTGAGTCGTTCTCTAAGTGGATGTCAACCACCTCAACTTTGTCTTAATCATGTGTAGCTGTCAAAACTCACAAGCATTATTACAAGTGGGTGGCATAATACTAGTCACATTCTTAAAGGCAAGGTTTCGTAAATATACAACATGTCTCAATAGAGGTTCACACAAGAACAGGAACCCTTTCTTGTTCCTGTTTCCTTGTTTCAAATTAACCTTTAATAACTTGCTTTATTCATAAGGTGTACTTTGTAAATGTCTGCTCTCAATGGGAAATGGGAAACCGGAGGCTGTGCATTCATTTTGGTCCTTGTTTTTTCTACTTATGCAATTGATGTTTTGTAACATTCCAATACCTGCATATGAACTATATATGGCTGCAAATGCATACAGTATATCTTTGCTAAACTCATCGTGTTTACATCTTTGTTTTACACCAATTTAGTTACATGAATTGTCTGATTTATGAACTGCATGGTGGTGGTGGTTGCAAACTTACCGCTAGGTAGATGAGGCTGGCGATGCCGAGGCAGACACATCCAAGTACAGTAGCGAGAATAAAACCACCAGGAACAGCGAGTCTGTGGGAGAGGAAAGACATCATTAATTATTACTTAAATAAAATAATTAATAAAATAAGTGATCCATTGACACTCAAACAATGGTATTGATGATTAAGAGGAATCAGGAATGTCAGCAAAGGCGAAAGACAACACCGCTGTGTCTTTTTTTAAAAAAGAGAATGAGTGAAAAGAATGCTGCTTGACAAAGAAAGACTCACACCAGGAAAAGATACTCACGCTGCATGTAAAAATGCTCTAACATAGTAGTTCCTGGTCAGCGGTCCAAAGCCTTTTACCACAACAGTGAAGCAGTACTGACCCCTAAGATGACAATAGAATATAAAGGTTGGTTATAGTAAGTATAGTAGGAATTCCCTTTAGACATAAACATACCCTGGGATTGCCAATACTCAGTGGGTTGGTTAAATGGATCACTTACGGTCTCTCCACACTTGTTCCCCTAATTCTCTTGCTCCTTGGGTACTCCAGTAGACAAATAAACACACCTGCAGCTCTGAGCTTCCTGTTAAGGATATATACTCTCAAGATAGAATTTTATTGTTTTCTGTATAAAGTGCACAAGGCCGGCCCTATCTAAATTTGCAGGCCTATGTGTATTTTATTCAAATGTACAACCACCACCTTCATAATGTGTTTATTAATAATGTGTTGTCTTGAGTGATGATGACCTTTTATGAAACTAATTTAGAAATTATGTCATGGTTTAGAGTTTGACAGAAAACCTTAGCTATGAACCAGAGCTTTCTGTCAAATTCTAAACCATGACATAATTTCTAAATTTAAAAACCATGACATAATTTCATAATTTCTAAGCTCCACTATTTCTATGGTTCTGGCAGAATTATAGAAGCAATTGAGCTGTGGACCAGAGCAGTGGAGCTATGGGCCAGAGCTAAGAAAACCTTCTAGCCTACACCAGGCTTTAGAGATGAAAAAGATACATTCCATAAGCACCAAATTCCCATCCTCGGAATTGTCCACCCACCGCTACGATTCCACATGCAGCGAGAACTGAAAAGAAGTAGTAAGACACAACAGAAAGACGCGGTTATTGAACTTAAAATAATAAATTACATAATCAGTAAAGTCTTTGAACAAATTCACCGCAGGGCTCCGTCTTTTAAAGTTTTACATTTGGAGAAAGCCTCGACGCTAAACAAGAAGTATCTATTCTAATAGTTATAGTTAGATAATAACACAAAACGAACTTTATTCAATTAATATTTATAAGTTATATTAAGGTTCGGACACTGTGACTCACTCACTCCCGACGCCAGAGCCTGTTCATTGGCCCACATGGCCCATTCTATTTTCCCCATCGCGTTTCCAGCAGAATTCAGATCCTCCAAACGCGACTGATGAGGTGATTACAGCCTACTAGTGTAACGAGGAAGTTAACACACTTTTTACTTATACTTTACATCACAAAGGTAGGGCAAAGCAGGCAGGCCTATAGAGTTGGCCAATCCCCATCCCTCTCTCGTCATTTCCGAATTATCAGTGCTGTAATAGCGCTAGGGGAGGGCGTTCTCTCTGCCAGTGCACCTGCTTCCCTGAGCCATAACAATGGTTGTCATTCTTCAGTGTAAGGGCAGGTCCAGGGAGTCCCAGTGTTTCACGGGCTGGTTCTCTGGCTCATAATTACACACACAAACATACATCTAGAGTACGTTCTGGATTAAATATGACACCAAATGAATAGGCCAATATGTCATCATTCACCAACAATTACATGTCAGTACATATACAGAGACAAGGGAAAGGTGGCAGTGAATTTGGATTTATCTATCTTTGTGGTCTCATAATAGAGGATTTGTATAATGTCTCTGGCCAGTTTAAGTTTAATCAGGTCACAGCATTCCACATATTTTGGTGGCAAGATAGTAGAATGAGAAGAGAAGTAGTAAAGTTATGGTAGAGGGCAATGCTCCTTTGACTACCTTAAACACAAACACTCAGTCTAATAAGTTTGTTTTGGGAGTCTGAAGCTTAGTTTTTAGTGACACAGATTTTGGAGAACCAAGAGGTAGGCTGCAAGCAGAGTCAAAACTGAATGGGGGCTCCAAATATAAGGGCTGAGAATCACTGCAGTAGTACCTACCTAATTTATAACATTCTAAATAAAAGATTCCAGAGAAAACAAAGTAGGCTATTTTTTAGGATCACAATTATGACACCCATTACATGTAAAACATACTTTATTGAAATATATAAAACATGAAATATAGACATTCTAGGTGTGGTTTTGAAGATTAAAACATACACTACCAGCTAATTGATTATCTCTGCGATGTTTAGCACAGCAATTTTAAATTTTAAAAAATAAACACCACAGGCATGATCAATGCATTTCCTAAAGTGGTCTGGTTGGCAGGTTACTATAGGCTGTGCGCCTACTGCAACCCAGTAGCAGTTTGGTTGGGTTTTAGTGCCTTGCTCAAGGACATATTGGTAGTACACTACCATTGGTAGACACTACAGTAGATGCATTATAACACATTTCAGTCAGTTACAGAATTATTTCTGGATTTGGAACCAACAACCTCTATCGCTCTTGATGATCATGATCATTGATAAGACCTTGTTAAATACAGTATATTCATATACTGTAGACTGATGCATCTGCCAATCATTCTCAATGTAGATGTGTGTTTTTAGAGCTAAAGGGCATCATTCATTCTTCTTAGGCAACCCTTCAGGTCCAAGCAAATGCTGCCTGCTATCCTCCAAAACACAAGGGCCTGGCCCAACCTGAAACACATTAAATACAGGAATGTTCACACAATACTACCAAAGATAAGATTAGAATAAGTGCAATTATATTTAACTAATCATGCCATTGGAGACCTATGTCCCATTAATAAAAAAATAACAATATAGATGAATAGCTTTTTGAAGTTACACACAATATTTGCACATATTTTGCAACGAGCTCTAACACAAGGAAAAACTGCATCTTACATAGATAGAACAGCAGGCCGGGTCACAAAGGGACAGGCAAATTAGAATGAGGAAGGGCTGTCCAAGATGTTAATGTGTGAACTGAAAATTGGTACCTTGGTACTAATAATGTAGCTGATTCCTTTTGACATGGGCTCGAGACCAATAGCTTGCTTCAGCTCTTCAGAAAGGACTGCATGGTCCACTGGGAGACCCTTTAGAAACCTATAGAGATGGGAGAGTGTGACTCAACTGCAACATAACATTGTGCAGTTTTAAGATAAGAAACCTAAAGAACAACAAAGACAATGAAAATTATAAACTGTAATGCTGAATGTGTATTTGGCCATTGAAGATATACAAGCTCATGTGTTATGATGCTCATCTGTGATGCGTTATAAACAGTTTTGCTTAATTTATACAAACAAATTCTGCTGGGGCCCCTCTGAACCCCACTTTGAGGGCCACTGTCCTACAGTACATGGTTAGGTGAAATATGGGTGAACCATATTAAAGCTCAGAAAGTTCACTAAAAGGTAACTCACTGTCCTCCATTGGTCTCTGGGGGAAAAAAATAGCGGACCAATTGTACAAACTCGGCAACATGCTCTTGTAGAATGTAAATCACAGCATTTGGCCCAGCATCGAATGTGTAGGCCACCTAGAGGGAAATCAACATACCAAGACTAAGAGTGCATATATTATAAATGTTTCACACATTTCCTTTTTAGTTTCACAACACACCCAGTCACCCACTAAGTTTCACATCTTCATTACAACATAACAGAAATTACATTGAAATGAAGAGCAGGTGCACTTCCTCCAACTACCTCCTTGACCATGCATGCTCAGCTACATTCAACAGTAGTATTTGTTTTAAATTGGAAATATGCAATTCTTTAGCCAACTCATATATATTTCATTGATGGGTTGTGATGCATTATGAGCCCATAAAGCTGCTATTTCCACACAATGTTTGTGTTATTATGACATGCTCATTGTGTTCATGTGGTAAAAAAGGAAGAGGTGAAATGTAAACTGAAAGACTCTGAAAGGAGCTGCTGACCTAACATGACATGGTGCCACATGTCATCTACTTATTTCAGAGTTCTACATTCATAAAAGCCTGGCCAAAAGCACCCCCACAAGGGGGCATAATTTGGCATATACCCATTCATTCCAAAAATCAAACATAAGCTGCATAAGGAAATGATGGTTCTTGAATGTGCATGATTAACAGCAACATCATCTGTACTAGAAATTATGCACTCTTCTTCAAAATGCCCTGGCACATTCATGCTAATGAATGGTATGCATACAGCAAATTATAGGAAATATTTATGTTGGGAGAAGAAAAACTCTTTCCATGGGTCTGGATTGAGCCTTATATGGCAATGTGGTCATTATTTCAGCTGCAGATTAAAGGCTGAATTCATATATAACAGGGGGGAAACGGTATGCTAACTATTATGGCTACATCAACACAATTGCATATTTGAATAATCACTTTTGAGGATAAAAGTGCAATATTAAATATTTATTAATAATTGAATGTTTTTTAAGGCTTTCATCGAAAGATAGTAACTACAACGTACATTTAACTACAGGGGGATGTAACTTAATTATCATTATTAATAGCATGACAATAACAAACTTTGATTTTGGTCAGTCATGCACATCCAAACCAACTCAACTAGTTGAACCAGTTGCACATACTGTACACGTATCAGTTAGACAATGAGATCTGGATGAGAATCTGAAGCTGGACAGACAGGAACATCAGGAGGTGTGGACAACACTGTAATTCACTGTAATTCACTCAAGTCCTGCATGTACACATAGACATAGAGTATAAACACAGACAGATTTTCCGGATCTGAGGTGCTAGTCCAGTCATACCATAAGGCCTGTAAATAAATACAAACTAGGGAAACCTTGCCCTTTTTCGGGAAAAAAACAAGCAATTATCTCACCCTTATCTCCCCATGGTGGCGGTTATATTGGTGCACCAAACTGATGACTTGACGAGACACTGTGTTAAGGTAAAATATCGGTGGGTAGGTGTCCAGGCAGGTGGCGTGAAACTGGTTGCTGTCTTTCATGGTCAGTTCAGCAAAGGTAGCAAAGTCCTTCTTGTGTACTGCTTTGATCATCTCCTCCATTCTTTGAGGGACCACAGACTCAGCCCGGTGCTGGATGGACAAAAGAACACTTAAGTCACATACAAATGCATTTGATCAATTGTAGTGCGAAACCATTGGTAGCCATAGAATACATTCATTCATTCTATCTGACACTACATATATAATGTACACCTATATTAATTCTCATACACAAGGTTGATAGCCAAATCAACGGTCCTTCAGAAAAATGCGTAATCAGACTAATGCCATGGAATTGATCAATGTTCATCTTATCCTATATGTCAGTATAGAGTGAGTTGTAGGAATGTATATACTGGATGGTAAATACCTTAAGGAGATGGCTTGTTTTTACACTGGTTTGCATGCCAGAGGTGCTGCCCACAGGCTTCCGCTCAGCACTTGCCTACAGTAAACAGAGGAAATATTTTTAAACTGTGTAAATTATAAGAATGCACACTCATTCACATAGCTCTTCTTAAAGCCGTCTGGTATTTATCTATATTTAGCCCTAACCTAAGGTTTCTGAAAAACTTGAAATATTCATGTATCAGCATCAAAACAAGTTATGTCTGGAAGTGTACATACTGTACAGAATCCAAAAATGGATTCCCGTCCTGAAAGGGTTAAGCCTGAGGATGATTCTACAAATCCATTCTAAATCTAACAACAGTTTTCTAATTTTCTGAAATGTTTGATATGGATTATATAGCTAAAATTGACAATGACAGATGCTAAAGGGTTGTAATGGGTTGAAGTACAGTTTATGGATTACATTTCTAATATATCATACTTTTCATATACTATACTCCTAAAGAGCATAGTGGGGATTGATTACATCACAGGTATATAAAATGGAATCCCACCAGGAATGCAAATGTGTGAATCATTTGCATTGCCCAAGCCCTGTTTAACACAAAAGGCACTTGTCAAAAAGAGTAGATCTACAAGCTGACTAGAACGCTGCAATGCCCTGTAAGCAGGTATGACATCTGCATGATGTATATCTGGTGATTTTGGCAAGTTATTGCCACACATGATGGGATTATAAACATGTGAAGATGTAATGGGAATGATGTAATGGGATTGTGCCAGCTAAACAAGAAGATATTTTACCCAGTTCTGTCACCTGTAGTGTAAACCTGTGATGTGACAATAGAGATTATTCTTAGGGATGTCTTATATTCATTTTTTGCCGATATCCGGATATTGTCCAACTCCATATTGTCCAACTCCTAATTACCAATACCGATATCAACCAATGCCAATATATGCGATTGCGGAATTAACACATTATAGCTAATTTTACTGTGATGCATTCAATATTGTAAGGTGTTTAAAATAAAAACATGGATGGACACAGGAGAAAGTGAAATCAATTGAAGCTGGTAAAGATATTTTCCGATATTACATTATATGCAAATATCAGACATCCCCAATTATTCTGATTAAAAGTAGGATAAGTGATTGTATTTCTTGTTAAAATAAATATTAAATAGCTCTATATTCTGATAGTACCTACTTGCTATAGAGTGTTTGTTCAGTAAGAGTTTCCATGTAGTGCTTTATTAAAACATAAAATACAGTTTCTGTTTGGGGAAATTGCCCCAATATTTTTTGAAAATTATATATCCCTTTAAACTCAAATGACATTTGAGTGTGTTGGATGATCTTTTTAACAACAGGGAAAGTATTAAATGTTTCCCCTTCCAAATATTTACTTTTAAATGTTATCACTCAGCCACAAATTATTTATTAACACACAAGAAAGACCTACCACAAGTACAAGGACTCTGAGTTGAGGCCAGTGGCTCTCTGGCTCCACTTGCTGGGCTAAACTGTCCTTGCCATCATCATTGCATCCCATGATCCACTGGACAAATCCACCATACATACTCCTACAGGCACTGCCTGAGCCTTGCCTTGCAATCACAGACAATTCTCCTTCAACGCCGAACAGCCGAGCAAGTGTGTACACTAAACCGGAATAAAAGGGGAGGGGAAGACAGGAACGGGAACATGCATCAGCAATGAGATGGGTAGCAAAGTAAACATTGTTGTTAACATTTGGCTACAGACTATCCTAAAAGGGGACTGGCTATAAGTCTGACATCTCATTATTCCAACCTGCTGTACATGGACGGTTAAAACTGAGGTTCAGTCAACGATGTTACCTTTTAAAAGCATATTGATGCAAAGGTTTCAAACCAAGATTTGTGCTGAGCTGTGTTTAGTTTAGAAACTGGCAAGGTATTGAGAGCCTCTTCATATTATTATTGTTCTAGTATTTAAATCAATGACAATGAAGTATAAAGTACATTACCTGATACAGTATGGATGCACATACCGGTATTACATACTAAACCTAAGCCTTATCATGCATTGTGGCAGCTGTAAAAGCTGATTTATTCAGTGATCAACAATAAAGTATACTGTAAATTAGGCTTTACCTAAACAAGCAAATCCAGCAGCAGAGGAGGCAAGTCCAGCAGCCGTGGGGAAGTTGTTCACAGAGCAGATGTGGACTTTATGAGACAAACCATCCACATTGGACGACTCCCCATCGCTGCGCCTCTTCCTCGCTAGTCGGCGAACTGATGTAGAACACAAAACAATACTTCACAATGGCTTTGACTTATTTATTTATAATGGCGAATCAAATCAGCCTTTTTGCAATGTACCCTTCTTATGCAAACAAAAGAAAAGAAAAAAGCAATAGAGACAAAATACTCACTCTCTCTCAGACATCAATCCATCCATCCATACTATAACTAAGGAAATACTATCCATCCATATCCATATCCATACTATAACTAAGGAAATGTCTGTCTGTCTGTCTGTCTGTCTGAATGAATGAATGTCTGAAACAGACATAAATCCATCCTGGCTGCACCAATCGCTCTGAGATTTCACACGGTCATTGAGCATAATATTAGCAAGAGAGTGACAAAGCCCTTTTTTCAAATTAACACATCCTTGATTAATAATGAATTTATTTGTGCATGAAAATTTCCCCATTAAGTTTATATGGGGAAGTCCGACGCCGCCCCCCTAACGTTACACAATTCACAGGCCACCGTTATCGCTGTTACCCCATTGCTACACCTGCATTGGAACAAATGGTGGCCCCTACAATTTTACGCTGGCTATACTGTGGCATGCGCAGTGCACACGGGACACCCTCATTACTCATTTCCTCCATGTTATCTACACTGCAGCAGCTTTCGCTAAACTTTGGGACAATATCGTTGCATCTCTGTATGTATTTATAGTTTCGATTTAACGAATGGCACGGCATCCATTATGCTGGCTCAGGCTGCGGGCTGGAAGTTACATACACTTTTCTCGCCGTGGTGTTGGAAGAGCAGCAGGACGGAGGCACGGGATTTACGCTATGAAGGGAGCGACAGACACACACTTTATGTACAGATCCAGGCTCTTCTTGGGAACTGTCCGAACTGAACATATTGTTCGAACTGGAAGACATGATTTTCTTTTCACCGTTACTTTTACTCGCACGTGTGACAAGGAAACAAAAACAATGTCCAACTTCGCTCCACCGCCGCCCCTATAAGCTGGCCTGCAGCCGAGTTTACTGCTACTCACTTCGGCTGCCTCGCGACGCGCAGACCGCGGTGGTTTATCTTTGATATAAAAATAGGCTACTGTACACATTAAAAGGTACCCAGGAAGCATCAGGACCCCTTAGGGACTGTTCCATTTGGTGGTCCCTGGAAACACAAGCACACAGCGTGCGACACTTTGATATGGATGGGCTACCGACTGTGTGTGTGTGTGTGTGTGTGTGTGTGTGTGTGTGTGTGTGTGTGTGTGTGTGTGTGTGTGTGTGTGTGTGTGTGTGTGTGTGTGTGTGTGCAATAAGACTCAGCACCCTCCACTTTCTAAACCAGTGGTTTCATGATGTTCACACAAACACCTACTTTAATGCAACAAAAATATTTATCACCAGTTAACCGTGGACCTTGCTTTGCTATCACTTCCCATGATAAAGTATCCACAACTACAGCAGTACTCCATCAAAATACTTACATTATTGTTATTAATATTAAATCACATTAACCACACTGTAGATCATTTGGTGTTCATATATTCACAACAGGTAAGGTCCTAGTAGAGATAAAATACTCACTCTCTCTCAGACATGCCTGCAGTCTGGGGTGGTTTATGTCCTCTTCTTTACCGTTGAGCCATATGCGATCCTCCTGAAATGATCTACTGGAAGCAACTGTTGTGGTCGTTTTCAGCTGGATAGATGTAGAGTGGTAAAGACAGATCTATTTCATAATCAAGTTTGTGAGGGGCGTATCGGCTATAGGGTAAATTCTTGTCCTAACACAAACATTAAATGCTTTTAACAATGGAGAATTTCATGTCATAGGTAGACCAGCAAAATCATCCATTTTTGTTAGATATACAGCATATTCCTCTTTGATAATGAATGGAGAATTTACTGTGTTTGAGCAAATCAATGTATGATGATGTATGAGGATAAAAACCCATTCAACAAAGTGTCCTTGAGCAAGACACTAAACCCCTATCAGCTCCCTGGGCACTGTATTGTGCCCACTACTCTTATAAATATGATGGGTAAATGAGAAGGACAAATTCCACACACAGGCAGTTTAATTTACAGGGGCAAATACCTTGAAAATAACTAAAGGAGATTAATTTATCATTATTATTTCTTCATTATTTATCAATGACAAATTGATAATGACACACACAAATGTGCGAGTGGTGGAATATTCCGTACCTGGTCTTGATGAAGTGTGACGCTCAAAGAGGAGTTGATTGGCAGGATCAATTCCTCATTTCTCTTCCCCCCTACAAATATACATTCATAAACGTCCAACAATGTGACATTATATAATGATCTGTTCTTAAAATATAGTAAAGTTGTTTGTTTAGATAACAAGGCAGGCTGTGGTGGAGTTAAAGGAGTGTGGTTGTGAGCAACAGTAACAAGTTACTTCTAATATACTGTATTATTGGTAATATAATTTTACCCATGAATGAGTAGTGTCAGGTATTACTCTGCCAAAACAGTAATATTATGTCATATTATAAAACCATTGAGTATAGTCGGCTGCCTTTTGAAAACATTTCATTGAAAAGGGTCAAGAGAGAGTGCTGTTTTATTTTATAGCATTTTTGGCTGTGATTGGTGACTCTTATTGTCTCCACCAGGCCAGAGTCATGGTGAAGATTATGTTTTGTACTCTGTCAATGTGTGTTGTCTGTCCTAGTGTGTTCAAGTGCCCTCCCTAGAGGACAAGGACAAACCTTTGACATGTATTTTTCACTTCAGCTGTTTACAGCTTACTACCTGGTTTACTACCAGGAGCCCAGGAGATTCTGTTCCAAATATTCCATCCTTATTTGACTATAAATAAGTTCACAAGATTGGCCTGTTTACATAAAAAAGCATCAAATCATGATTGCAGCCTGCTATTTACGTGGAATGTTTAACTTCCCTATTACTAGACTGAGAAATACAGTATATGCCAGCCTGTTAACATTGGCCTGTTATAGCACCAGTGCACCACCAACAGGTGGATGTTAGCAAAACACATTTTGGAGCAAAATGCCTCAAATGAGACAACTGCCATCAAAGGCATAAGAGATGGCACCCTTTTGACAATGGCCTATACCGCCACCAGGAGGCCACAACATGACCAGATGGAGACTTGTGCCCAGTGCCCAGAAGGGCACTTTTCCCAAGTTCTATAATGTTTTTTTTCTTCTTCTTCTTCTTCTTTTTTTCAGTTCTAGAAGGAACCGCCTGAACAGATTGTATTCTTGTACATCATTTTTAGAGTGAGGGGAGGAATAATTGATATATAACAGTGTAATACCATGAGATAACATATCCTGAATAAATAACACTGCCCAACACTATCAGCCCTCCCTCAACTATGTGCCCTCAAGCGCCCCGAGCAAGGTATGGTTTTCATTCATTCCATTTACTCTGATTTCGATCTAGACTAGATATAGGCCAAATGCAGTCATAGCGAGAAAAAGTGCGTATAAAGTTAAATAAAATAAATATTATTCCAACTGAATGGCTGTGGGGAGTCTGATTTGTATAGTAAATTACAAATGAATCTGCTACGAGTTTCTGCTACATACAGTATATGCTGCTCACAGCTGAGTGGGGAATATATTTATCCGAGGTATATCAAACATTCATTAATACATCACAGTTTAACACAACACTAAAATGTGTAATACTCACAGTATTTGATGACAGCTATATTGACTGGAGCGGTGCATGTCACCATGTGTGGGTTAGTATCCACTCTGTCCTCTGGCATCGTTGAATACAGTCTCTTTCAGCCCAAAAACAAATAACTTTTTTGACAGCTAAAATAATATAGTTTGCTGTTGTTGTTTTTGTTAAGAAGTAGTAACATTCGACTGGAAATGTTCCACTACTGCTTTAGCTAACTAATGTTTCCTACAGTCGGTGATAGCGCTTTAACAACCCCTCGCCTTATTGGTTGACGTTATAACATATGACTACGCTCACCACCAATCACAACTATGCATTCTTTCTCGTGGAATCCCGACAGCCAATGAACGCCCATCAGACCACAGTGGAGTGGAGGTGGGCGGTCCGAAAACAGCCGATTTGTAAGCTTACACAACTTGTGAGCTTGTACATCTGCAAAAATATAGAAATGACTTTTTTTTCTCAACCATGGATGGAATTATTAGGGTTGATGTGGTTAGGTTTAGGTTAATTTTGACTAACTGATGAAACGTATGTAAACTGTAAAGTTTTCTGGTTCTATTCAACTATTTTTGAATTGGCCTGTACTTTCCTAATACAAAATGTAACCATTCTACATACTATGAAATAAAAATGTCAATCCACATGACAGCAGAACATATTAGTAGATGATAAAGTAGTCTCCTCTTTGTGATTTATACCATTTATTTATTTTTGGAAGTTTGGTGTAGACAACATACTGTATTTGGCAATTCAGGGCTGGGCTCCTGGGGACAGGCAGGTGTAACAGTTAAGTGCAAGATATTTACAGTATCCAGCAGCTACCTCAAGTTGTGATGTGAAATAAGCAACATAATCTCCTGCACTTGCATAGAGGTCATGAAAACCGACTATTTTCTTACCTTATAGTCTACCTAAAAACATGAATATACTATAGATGTCAAACTGCAAAACATGACATTGGAAGAGGGATGACTTATTCTTAAAATATTTAAACCCTACAGTATTTGTGACTCGGTGTCTGCTTCAACTGGTTTCCCCTCTACACCAAATTTCTTCATCAAAATAGGCAATCTAAAAACTCATATGAGCTTTTAGATCCATTTTTACAAACAGTAGTGTCCCAGAATACTACTAGAGCTTGTGTGGTTAAAGTAACTGAGCCTACTTCAGTGTAAAAATAAGCTTTTTAATTTAAGGCTTTTTTATTTTATTTTTTCTGTAAACTTTAAGTAACATGCCAGTGGAAAAGAAAAAAAAAGTAAGTATCAAAGTGCTATAACCAAAGTTAACGTTAATCAAACACTGAAAATTATGTATTATACAGCATTCACAAAACAGCCTAGATACAAAATGCACCCACAGAACTCTGCTTTGCAATTTCTCCAGCTTCTTGTGTTTGACTCAAACATGGCTGAAATGAAGGGAAATCAATCTTTTTATAAGGATCAAACTGTAAAGAAAAATGATCATGGTCCTTCAGCATTGATGTGTAAGTGCAAGCCATGGTTATGGGCCCTTTATTCTATGAGACTGCAAATGTCAAAGGCTCAAATGTCTTGCACATCAATTCTGACTAACAGAATTATACTGTATATGTAGATTTGAGAACCACACAAAACTTGATGTGGCACCCCAGGACTCAACTACGAGAGATCCACCAGTCAAACAATTCTCTCCATGAACAGAGTCCCAGTAAAAAAAAACATCCTCAAATCACACTCTTAAAACAGCTTGGCTCACTCCAGGACTATCTTTAGTGTCAGTAATCATCTTCTTCTTCATCCGAATCCATCACCCTCCGTCTGTTGAACTGAAAAGTACATATTGACAAATAAAATAATATAATATAATTAAGAAGAAAAACAAACAAGCAGAAATGTATTTTGTCAGATTCTGTATAAAACTGTGCTTTAATAATATTAATGGAACGATGCAATTTGGAAATGCACACAGTTTTGTCTTTCTCCCATTTATGCCCTTATAGAGAGTTCATTCCGGGCATGCAGATGTCACAGCTGCAGTCCACCTAGAGAGACGGCTGCTTTGTTTTCATAAAATAAAGAAACTCATGAACTTCATCCATACGGACATTCCCTTTTTTCTGTTGATCTTCAAAAATCTGCACTAATCACCTACGATCAATTTGACTCCCCAAGTTGAGTGGGCCTTCACCTATAATGGTTCTGATGTCAGAACAGGCCAGCTCATATATGGATATCTAGGGGTGACGAGGCGTGTGTGGCTAAATTCAACCCTAGGCCTTGTGTGTCAAATTTCAAGTCGTGGGGAACAGTTCTCGAGTTACATGGATTACAGACATACACACAGAGACATGGTGATTTATAGATATAATACAGAAGACTTACTTTGACAGTTGTCTTTTTCTCTGTTTGCTGACTGACTTTTTCAAGGATCTCAATCAAGCCTGTCTCTGAAATCTGACATAGGAGTGAATACAGAAATTGACATTACCTTTACAACATCAAAATGAAATACCATTATAAAATCTCAGTAACTGGTCATACTCTCACCTTTCCTCCCAGCTGCCCATAACGAGCCATTTGTATAAGATAGTTTTCCACTGCTTTGGCTTTCTCTGGCTTCACCAATGCAAGGTTGTTCACTGAAAATAGAAGTGCATTATATTATTGCTTCTAGGTTCACACTGATTTTCCTGAAACCCAAATGGACCAACTAAGTCAAAGGAACAGTGAGGAATGTGTAGAAGTGATTAGATGTCTATGTACTGTATGTCTGTAGCACAAACCAGCTTATTCCATAATTTGGACATGACAATAATATGTCACAAACATAGACAAAAGTGAGAGTGCATGATGTATTATCAAATAACACACCTGTGTGTGATTCTTGAGGGCCACTAGCCCATCCTATCCACAGCTTAGAAGGCTTGTGTAAACACAAACATTGTCCTGCTACCACCACCTATGACTAGTGATTGTGATTGGCCAAAATGAGCATCCATCACTTTACACAAGCATGATTTTTATTTGACCTAGAGTGTGAAAAAACGAGTACAAGTAAATCTCTGCATTCTTTGTAAAAATTAATGAGAGGCACTTACATCTGGCACGGGCAAACTGGTCAAGAACTTGAGCCAATATAGAGTTTCTCATCTCTGATTCTCTGTGAAAAAAATAATAATAATCACAGCATTCAATGACCATGATTTGAGAATAATTGTAGCGGGTGGGCAAATGAAAAGTGAAGCGCAAATGCATAGGATTACCTTTGTTTAGCCTCTTGTTGTCCTTGTTGGTCATTTCCGGCATCCTGAAAGGACAGGGAATGCCAGACTTCTATTACTCTTGTATTCATCTATTACAGTGGTTCACAAAGTGAGGTCTGGGGACCCCCAGGGGTCTGTAAGGGGGAAATGTGTGTGTGTGTGTGTGTGTGTGTGTGTGTGTGTGTGTGTGTGTGTGTGTGTGTGTGTGTGTGTGTGTGTGTGTGTGTGTGTGTGTGCGCGTGTGTGTTTATATGTCATAACCATGACAATCACAATATAATTTATTTTCAGGACTGGTTCCTTTAAAAAAAAAAAAAAAAGCAATATTATGTTCATGTAGAGGGTATGTGCAAAATGGTGCGCGCATAAAGACCATCAAATCGAGTGGCAAAGTAAAATACTACAATTTTTTTCTACTCGGTTTGTGTCTCACAGGAGGGCTGTGGGCAGTTCAGAAACCTGTCTTCCAAGGCGTTCCAACAAAACTAGGTATGAAGATGTCACACTTATATCCTCTATAATGAAATACTTTTAAACCATAAACCGAAATGTTTAACATGTCTCAAAATAGTAACACCATCATCCTGCCAATTTAATATCCCACTTCTATTTTTAACCATGTCATGTGTGCATAACATACAGGTTACACACACATGGATGTAGGATGATATCTCTGCACCTCAACATTGCGGATTTTGTCCAAAATGTTAAAATCTTGTTAAATGTTAAAACTGTATAAGCTATGCATTATGTGAACATGCACAGTACATCTTTATCTAAACAATCCCTTAAATGTATTGTTTATATTCCCAAACTGGATATAAGGCCTGGCCTACATGTTTTGTAGCAATTCGAGAAATATTTATACTATACCTTAATTGTTGAATATTGGTGTGTTCTAAACCTATCTGTCTCTCACAGACCTAATTGATAGATTTAGGATTGCAGAACAATACAACCAGACTTTAACATGAACTTGGCTCTGGTCCATAGCTCCACTGATAACTTATTCCACTGCAAGGCACGATCATAGAAGCAGTGGAGCTATGGACCAAAGTTACACACTATTAGTTGCTGTCCATTGTGCATACCATCTGTATGCATCCAATGTGAATGGTTCGTGGTGTGACTGAGCAATGCTCCATCATTTTTCTCTTTGACACCAGAGTGACCAGACTCTGGCTTCCCTTTAGTTTTCCTCCTCCCTTCTTTCATTATTGTCAGCACTTGGAAAACGTCAAAAAAGACAAAGCGGATTCTGTCTGTCTGTATACTACTTACTTTGCACAATAAATCTCGTTCGTTCACAAGGCATTTGAAAAAGTAACACATCTGGAATCAAGTCGAATCGTTTGGATATTAACCAGCACATTAAACATAAACGGTACATATTAGGGCACAACATCAGCACCATGTTAAATGTGTAGATGACAGAGCATGTCAAATACATGTTGTTGGAGACCAGCCCAACACTTTAGCGCTTAGCTAACTAGGCTATCGCTACAGGGAATGAGCAACAATAAGGGCATAATATGCAGATACGTGGTCTTTCTTACCCCGTGTTTTGCCTGCAGTTCAGCCATCCTTTGTTGTCTAATCGCTTCTAGTTCGTCGTCTGCCATGACTGTAATGAATTCTCAAAAACTGACAACTTTGTTGTATCACGTTTCTCTAGTCTATAGTCAGTCAAGCTAGGCCCAGTCCGTCCCTGTTTCACGGCAGCCAGGAAGTGCAATCAACGCCAGAGAAATCTAGATTAAAGCAGTCGAGCACAGAGCGAATACTACACTGTTTTCATTTAATATTATTATGTGTGGAGGATTATGGCACTATTCAGTTGAAGAGTGACTTCAAGTTAACCGCTAGCTTATTGTTTTAAAGTTTAAAACTATATGGAAATATTCTGAATCTATTCTACATCTACATATTAGAATATTACAGTTGTATACTCTTATCTGCCTTTTCCAGTAAATCTCCTGCTGGGCCTGGACTGGAGCATGGTAATGGTATTACTATTTTGTTCATGTATCATTGTTGCTATTGTTGTTGTTAACAACAACTGCACTGAACAAACACAATGTTCAATTTGTCTTGTTTCCAATGCCTACTAGTGATATGTGTTAAGATTAAGAACAGTAATAAGTAGGCTATGTAAGAAATAACCATAAATTGATTGTACTTAAAGGGATGTTCCAATTTCAAACAAAACTTTTGGTTATTTTATCGTCTACTCATTCTCATGTGAACACACCAGACAGTTTATAAATTACTCCTTTCAGTATTTAGATATTTGATGTTCATTTTAGCCCATCTGCCTCCTTCCTATACAAACCCATTATAACTTAAAACTCCATTTTAACCATGACAGATTATTCGAAAACAACGCATCTTTCTTCTGCCGACTGATATTGTCCCCCTAATAAGTAAGAGGGCTGTGGAATTTCATTAACAGTTTTCATTTATTTTTAAAATATTGTTTTGGAAAATGTAGCCGCCTCCATATTTAGCCATTCCCACCCAAATTAATAAAACAATATTTTAAAAATAAATGGTAACAGTAAATGAAATTCCACAACCGTCTCACGTATTAGGAGGACAATATCAGTCACCAGAAAAAAGATGTGTTGTTTTTGAATAATCTGTCATTGTTAAAATGGAGTTGTAAGTTATAATGGGTTTGTATAGGAAGGAGCTGGAGGCTCTAAAATGAACATCAAATATCTAAATAGCGAATGTAGTAACTTATAAACTGTCTGGTGTGTTCACATGAGACTGAGTAGACCATAAAATGACCAAAAGTTTTTTTGAAAGTGGAATATCCCTTTAATACCTTATGTGATAACTAGCCATTAAGATATTTAAGAAAAGTAATTATACATTGTTGTAATTGCACTTTAATATTCAGGCTATAACTTGATAAGAAAATAACACAATAATACTGTATATACTGTAACATATTACAAACTGAAATTGTGAAGACCATCACTTTAACCTAATCTGTAGTCTACTAATGTAATAGCATGATCTCCCTTTGTGTACTATATCCTTAGCTGCCTCTGTATGTACTGTATGAGAAGCGACTGAGCAGCAGAGGAACATGGAACTTCTGACTGGGGTCAATTATGGTGAAGACAACCTGCAAGAGGAGAAAAGGTAAAAATTGATTTGATTTCCTTTGTACACAAATAAGAGTACAGTACAATCTTTTGCACAGCCAACAGAAGCACATCATTATTTATTCAGTTTGAAATCAAATCTCAAAGGACTGACAAATTAAGTCAATATTGTTTATCTCTCAAAATAACAACGTGAACCATAGGTTGCTCACCTCAACATAGGGATAGAAACAGGGCTCTCCGAGGCTCTCCCAGTACTGGCCAGTCTCAAAGCGCATTTTATACACACCAGTTGTGAACCTTTCTCTGGTGATAAGTCCTGGGCAACGTCCATCAGCATTAGTTGCCCTATGATAATAATTATAATAATTAAGAGTGATAGACTTGTCAATCTTCAAGTACAAATTTACTCTTTATAGAGAATGATAATCTATATTACAAATACACATGTCATGCATTACCCATTTGTGATCAGATTCCAGACTGCAGTGGAAGGGTCTAGTTGATGAAGGCTCAGGCACATGTTCGACCCAGGGATTCCCATCCCAGTGTTCAAGACATGGGTGGTAAGAGGACTACCTGGAACTGCTATTTCCATAGCCTAGAAAAAAAGGAATAACCCAGAGGTTACAGTAACCTTCATAGGCTGAAACTGTATGATCTGCTTACCATGCAAGGAAGAAAGACAAGGCTACACACACACACACACACACACACACACACACACACACACACACACACACACACACACACACACACTACTTTAACCACTCGGCACGTGAGTGTGTGAGGCGATGTGAGGCGATGTCAGCCAGTGAGGATTTACAGCGGTTTCAGATTTCAAACATTCATTCAGGCAGACACTTATTTAGATATAGATAGATAGATAGATAGATAGATAGATAGATAGATAGATAGATAGATAGATAGATAGATAGATAGATAGATAGATAGATAGATAGATAGATAGATAGATAGATAGATAGATAGATAGATAGATAGATAGATAGATAGATAGATGGATGTACAATTGTACATTTTAATCTAAAACCACCACCTCAACATTTCTCTCTGCTTTACTCTGCTGCTCTCAGCAAAACACAAGCAAGCAGCCTCAATTCACCCACACGTGACACAAAGATTATGAAACTATATTACATTTCGCCATGCCTACCTTATTCTCTGCCAGAATGTGAGTCTTTAAACGTTGCAGCCTTTGAACACTCATGGAAACAAATTATTAGAACTCAATGTCAAACCAGTTTTTCTTCCCTATCCTATCACAGGGTCTTAGGTAATCTGCTGTGCCGCATGAAATGGAATGGACTTGGTTAACTCTGTCATTGTTGTGCAAACAGTAGTTGTGCAAGTCACCCTTTTATCAACCATTCATATTTTTCTCTTTTTTTAAAATAACCCTACTCAATTAATTAACAAAATAACTTGAAACTTTATTGAGACAAAGATTCGAAGTTGATAATGTAATAAAAGTCATTTAGCAGTTACTTTCAATATGTTGTTGACTTGGACTTAGTAGAACACATTTGATTGCTGTGTCAATGACCTCAGGTTCAGTGAGAAGCCCAAAGTTTCAGAAGTTGTTTCTTATTGTTATAGCACATTTACAAAGCAACTTGCTGTTTTCCAATGCTATATAATGTAATGTACTGTATATAATGTAAAATTAAAGGTCATACATAGCCTCAAATACAAATTCAACCAATGGGGCTCTACTGTCATTGCAATCCTTCATGAATCATTGTAAATAGTAACTGTAATAGCTCAACAATGGGGCTCTACTGGATGTAAATAGTACTCTCAACGTATGACAATATAAAATAATTAACATGCATTATATTTTAAGCTTATGTCTGTATGCATAGTAACTTCACAAATGTCAGCATTGTAGTTACTTTACATCCAGCTCTAATTGATTATCTTTTGAACCTAGAAGTACATTAGCCCATTCTGAGTACCGTAAAACTGCAAAGTGGCAAAGTGAAGTTTCCTGCCTTCCATGTGTATTGTGTATGGCTGATAAAAATATGAATGCTCACTGATGGTCTATGTGTCACAAACAGCATGCTGTTTTCGTGGCTACAGCGTGCTGTTCTCTGGCAACAGCATGCTGTTAGCTGCAGCTGGCCTGGGTGTCTGGGGTCTTGGGTGGGTCTTTGGTGTAGATGTAGCAGGTCCTCTCGATCTGTGTGTCTGTTTCTACCGTAGGATGTGCCCCCTGGCATTGTTTGATGCCGCTGTGCATTGTGGTCATAATTGGTTATCCTTCAGATTCTTTGCAAGTTGGGGACTGTTACTTTTAGGATGTGTCTGTGGTTATTCAGGCTGTGTTTGTGTAAGGTGAAGTTGGATGCCTGAAAGTAAACATTTGGCTTCATTGATTGCACACTGGCTATTTGTCTTTGAACGCAACGTCCCATTTGGGTAGCAGGGTGTGGAGGAGGCTTCTATTACTCCTTGACAACACTTTGTGGATCATAATGTGACTGGAGAAACCAGGTGGTCCTCTGTCACCAGCTCTTTCTTGTGAATGATCCCCATTATGGCTGACTACTGCAAAAACTATGCCCAACTGTCAGCAATCAATGGGACATTGTCTATAATTGCAGGTGATTTCTCTCTATGATCTCTCTCCTCTATGGATGAGTAAGTACAGTATATCAACTCGGCTTTGCAGTGACGTGGGACATTTTGTCTACAGCATCTGACCCAATTGTTCAGCCAGGAATTGACACTCAACTCTCTCTCTCTCTCTCTCTCTCTCTCTCTCTCTACACTCACACACACACACACACACACACACACACACACACACACACACACACACACACACACACACACACACACACACACACACTCTCTCAAAGAACACTACGCAGACATTTGTAGTCATTATGAAATATGTACCTTTACTACAATGACATTCAGTGCTTCCATTTAACTTTTGTTATTAATGCAAACCAAAAGTATCTAACACCACTACAATTAAAAATGTCTTTTAAAAAAAGAACCAATAACAAACACCAAAACAAAATGGAAGGTAAAAACCATACAGCTAATACAGGATAGTTTACAATATTACACAAACAATATAACACTTTGACCTCAGCATTTCCCCTGCTTAAAGTACCAAAGCATAGTGGAAGAGACAAGGAAAGCAGAAGATGAAGTGTGAAATATATTTCTTAGCTGTCCAACGTCAGGGACACAACATAAAAATAGGCTACACAATCACACATGTAAAATAACTTACTTCACTACTGAATTACTAGGACAGGACTTTATCACATTTGTGACACAGGTCCCAGATCAATTTGAACGGAGTCCTAGTAGATTCCGCAATACCCTGTCATACTAGGAAATCTCTCTTAAAAAGTCACAGGTATTTAATTACAATAGACTTTTTTATGAACACCAGTCATTTTTATTCACCTTCTCTCCACACAAAATTCCCATCATGTTCTGAGTCCGTGGCTAAGCTTAGCATGATCTTCAAAAGCTCAATAGTTACTCATTTTCCACTCTCCTTATGATTTCCATTCAAATTAAATACAGGCCGACCTTGCATAACTCACATCTCTTTCCAGGGAAATAACATAACCCCAAAAGCACTGGTAGCAAGTGTTCCCTTGTGAAAATGGCAGGCATGGACATAACAATGCTATTAATATTGGTGTATATCAACTATCTGCATCTGTTTTAGCTGTCAGATATGATTGCAGTCTGTCTGGCCTTGTGAATGAGTGCAATTTTCTTCCCCAATGAGCAGAACCGTTATTGGATCTATCCAATAGATGGCAAAGAGCAATGATCTAAAAACAATATGGCAAGAATAAGATAAATAAACGCTGTAAAAGTGTGAAATATTTTGCTACGATATTATGATACGGTAAATGCTATGGCAGGGGGTAGAGCTGCTGATATGGATGTTGGATCAGTGCAGGGACTGTGTCTCTCTTCCTCTATGAGTGGCACTCAATTAATCTCTTCTCTCGTTGGATCCTCACATTTCATCTTCAAGGTCAGAGCTGTGGTTACTCATCTGTGAAAGACAGACAGATAGACAGAAGCTGCAATGTTTACATTTATACATTGTATGTTGTATAAATATTTTTGTAGGACTATTTGAGTTCATAACAATCATAATGTGGCCAGATGAGTGACTTGTGGTGGGAGGCGTGTCCCTGGCGTCAACATGAATTCAGTCTAATTAAATGCACCTGGGACAAAAACTCCTATAAGACGCTTCTGTGTGTGCCGGCTGTAGTAGTGGGAGAGAGAGTTACGAGCAGTGTGTGGGCTACAAAACATTCGGTTGAGTAGCATTAGACAAAAAGATAGTTCGTTTCTGTGATTGCTAATTCTGAAATGCAGTTGTTGCGCTACAGTACGTTTTAACAGCGGGCAATGGACAAACGACATCGGCTGACATCCATTATGTGTCTATGAGAGCTGCCGATTTGGGCGATAGCAGCAGAACGGGCGAGGTCGGCCGACGTGGGCTGTTAAAACATACCTGTAACAGTACGTTTTAACAGCGGGCGATGGACAAATGTCGTCGGCCGACGTCAGCATCATCCGCGTACACCGGCTGACGTCGCCGCCCACGTCAGCTGACCTCGCCCATTCTGCTGCTATCGCCCGAATCTAGCTCCCACGGCACCACTCTCTCTGCTCCGTGCCTCCGCTCCGAGAAGTGGTTCCTATGCAATACTCATCAGAATCTCTCGGGCGAGGCAGACAATCGTATACCATTGCTGAGCTTTCGTCGGCCGATGTCGCTGATGTCGGCCGACGTTGTTTGTCCGTTGCCCGCTGTTAAAACGTGCTATCACTCTCATATTAGTGTGATTGTGTTTGTGCTTTTGTGATGCCTAACAGTAATTCATACAAAACTAAAATGTCATGTAAATATTTTTAAAAAACCTTTGGGAATAGTTCAATTTTTGACATGTTGTGAGCATGTAGACTGGCATTTTTTTTTTTTTAAATAGTTTAAAAAGGCAAAGAAGTTAAGGGATAAGGGGTTTAGTGGTGATGAAAATTTAGGCCTAAACATTTTAATAGTAAGTTTGGGTCTGGTCTGATGTAATAATGGATTTTTATCTTATGTTACAGCAAGCATCGTCTTCACTGGTGCAACCACTAAATAACAGTGATTATGCAAGACATGTAGAGTAGACTATGTACTTGCATGGCAATCATGAGAACAGAGCAATGAGGCTTGGATAGTTAGCTCAACCATGTGGCCACTGTGGCTGCTGAGCCAGCCTGATAACATCATGCCATTGGTGTCTTCCCTCCATCTCTCTAGTCTCTACCCTTTTCCTGTCAGGTTACTTTCAACCTAACAATAAAGGCAGAAGAAAAGGCCATAAACCTTAAGAACAGAGCCATGGCTATTGGCCAGATTTACCGTGTGATGGTCGTCATCATCAGTGGCCTCGCCTAGTTCAGGGCTCCCTCTCTGGATGCGATGGCAAGGACTGGGTGGAGAGAGAGGGGGGAGTAAATGTTCCGGGCTGCTGTCAGGATATGGTGAACCGCCCGGACTGTCCTCCCTCAAAGGGGACCCTGTGACATAATGCAGACATGAGAGTGCGGATGCACACACGCACGCACACACACACACACACACACAACACACACACACACACACACACACACACACACACACACACACACACACACACACACACACACACACACACACACACACACACACACACAGTGACATTTTAGTGGACGTAAAGCTAAAGGAATTGACACTATGCTTTACAAATATGTTTACATTCTTCATTTATATTCTCACTGAATGAATGAGTGTTGTGCTAGGCTGAAAGAGCCGTTCAAAAAATTGGCTCATTTCAAGTCATTTGTACATTTGTACATGTCATTTATATATTTCTACATATTATTTCATTTGTAGGCCTCCCACAATGGTGGCAACACATTCCAGGTTGCTCTGGCAGCAAGATTTTGTGTGGTTTGATTTATTGATTGAACTGTTTGCAGAATTGGTATTTGGTAGGCACCCCTTTCATAAAATGTGTGCAAATTGATGCAATCTGTTCATCCGGACAAAAAGGAACGGTTCCATACTGTGAACCATTCATATGACTCCATTCGTTCATGAACGTCACATCACTGGCCCATATTCGGCACACTAAAAACAAGGCACCACTCAGTCTGTGCCTTAGTGACCAAGGCACAGACTGAGTGGACCTTTAATGGCAGATGCCATAGCAGTATTGCACATAAATGGCCACATGAGGGCAGCAGTAGTAGCAAGGACATCGCTGATGGATAACGTTGTTTTCAAATCTCAATCTGCTCAGCGTGCTCTACACACTGGGGGACTTGGCTGCCCCCTTTGAGATTATTGTATGCCCCCCCCACCCTCCCTGCAACATCGGGTGAAAGCCCCCCACTGGGGTCCAGAAAAAATGAAATCTGTGATGAAAATCCTTCAATCTGGTGCATTTTGCGATCAAAACAAAGCGCTATCTATGAAGAAGTTAGAACTACTCATCATATAATGTAATTATTATCATCTTTACTGTGCTATTACCAACAATTCAGTCATTTCAGCTGTAGTCACTTCACCTGTGGGCAACGGGTCACAGGGGGATTGCATAATGCAGTTTGAAATAAATGATTCTGTTGTCTTGTGTGGGATCTTAGAGCATTGAACAGTTCCACTCTCGAGGAGTGGCCCACAAAGTGAATTCCCCATTCAATGTAATTCTTTGTAATTATTTGTTTGGTCATGATTTCTCACGATCCAAGGTGGCTTTGTATGACTATGGGAAGATGCATTGGGACTTGTTTCCTTGGACAGGCGTCATCATGGAAGTGTGGCAGGATTGCAACGCTAAAATAATTTATATTTGGATAGGCCATGGGTGAGAAACCTTGATTATGGAGAGGGTCACTACATTATAAAGTATATTTCAGTCACTCGAGACGCATATAGCCTGACTGGAGAGCCACATGTGCCCGCACCTTACTTAATGCGCCACCAGTAGCCCATCTACTGTATGAGAATCGATAAAAATATAAATATTCTCTCTGTGATGTGGCCCCCTTACTGGTTGTAGCCCTAGGGCCTAAGCGACTGCTTATATTGCTCAGGCATTAGACCAGCCCTGATACTTAAACAGTGATCTCTCCACTTCGCCTTCAGAATGCTCCTTATTCTCATAAATAATTAATTATTGACTCCTGCCAACCTTCCTGCATATGGACTCACCTCTGTAGTCATTCCCTGCCTTTGTGTCCATCCTATCCAGACTGTCTAGCAGGCCATCGATCTGTGTCTTTATCAAAGTCAGTTCCTTCTTAATCACCTGCAACTCCTCCATACGCACTGAAAAGGCAGACAATAGGGAATTAAAGTAAGAGAAAATGTCTTAGGAGCTGTAAATTACATTCTACACAGTTTGATGATTGTGGGCAATCACTGTATATGAACAAACCTGCATCATTCCAGTATTATTTTGTTGCATGCATATTTCTAGTGACCAATAACAACACAATGTAGTGGAGCTGAGCAGGCCTGCCTGTAGCCCAATACTAGGCTATCTTGTTAATTGGCAGGCTTGATTTTGATTGATTAAATAGTTTATTAGACAGAAAGACGTTTGTATAAACTGCAACAGAGCACAAGGCCGAAAGCTATAGCACCAGAAAAGTCCTTCAGGTCCTGTTTCCATTTTGGCCCGATGCAGTCAATTCATACAGTTAAGATTAATACAATTTCCATTTTACAGGACACTTTATAATGTGAACTGATTGAACCTTTTTTCACCTAAACCATTTACAACTTTGGAAATGGATCATAATACAACTTTATCCTGCTCATGAAAAACAAGCATAAACAAATATTAACTAGTCACCTCAGGCACAAGGGTCATTTAGCCTTGCTGGAACAAACTTCCTGACCATCTGAGATCTACTATAGCTCTGTTATTTTTGTAAAAGCAGGCTTAAAGGGGATTCAACATTAATTTAAAATCCAATGTATTATACACTGCACATGTTGTCCTTTAATACCGTTTTATACCCACTGATGCCCAAACAACCACTCAGATCATTAATTTTCCTCTTCCCTCAGGATGCTATACCAAGCCATTTCAGCTGCAATACTACAAATGTCCACACCTCAGGGGCAACCTCGCCCCCTGTCCTCCTCGCCACTTTCCCCTCCCACCCCTCCATGCATGGAAATTTGTCCCTGAATATGACATCGCATATAGGATAGAATCTGAGAGGGGACCATTCAGCCACACCCTTTCAGAAAATCACTGTTTTCTCAATGAAGGTCTGGGACTCTGGGTAGGCTAAAAACACCAAAAATCTTAAAATTGCAAATTTCATGGTGGACTCCTCCCCTTAAGCTTCTGTACACAATATACCATGGATATGTTTTTCTCAAAGTAATGCAAGGTTGCCTGGTCTCAAGTGTGCTGGTGTATCAAGTGCGTGTGCGTATAAAGTGAGAACATCATTTAAGGCCAACCTATCTAAATCATAGCCTCTGTCGGCTGCTCACATACATTTAGCCGTGGTCGTGCTGGTGGAGTGGGCTCTGGCGCTCTTGGCATGAGCTCTGTCTCGGCTGCGTCTGTGCCCGGAGGCCAAGGAAGACGAGGAGCGGGAGCGCTTGGCCAGGCTGGGTCCTTCATGGGAAAGAGCGGGCAAGGATGCAGGTACACGTTGGTAGTCATACACCCTGGAATGGCATAGCATAATCTGTTAGCCTAGGCTACTGCTAGACTATTCATACACTGCAGTGTGTTGATAATCATTTAAAAATACATGGCATTGGCAATTGGCTATGCTGCTATAGCCTGGTGGTGAAGTTTGGTACAACAGGCGGGTGGAATTCATGAATGCGCCCCAAGAGCACGCACGCTGGTTTGCTTTGTGAACGCGGACAGGGCAGTTTGTGTTTAAGTTGTTCTGGAGAACCACCGGTCCTCACGTCATATACTACATCTCAAAACATAACGGATGTATTATATGACAGATAATAAGCCCACAACAAACCCACAAGCTTGTTTTTTGATGCTGTTTATTTTTTTCCTTTGCTCGTTCTCGACAGCGCTCGTTCATGAATACTTTCCCTTCACATAATCCCTTGCTTTGGGCACGTTCATGTGGAAACATATCCGCATTTGACACCAAATATTGGTATCGCTCCGGTTGCGACTCTAAATTTGTTCCTCTATGGTTACAAACTTCAACTTCTGAATGTCACTGGTACGACAATAATTATGTCCCTAGGAGCTCCGTACACTGGCAACTGGTTTTGAAACAACACTGATGGGTGTTGTTCTAACAAATGTAAACTGTTTTTTTTTTTCCCCCCAAACAAATCCGAGACCATCAGAAGCCTGGCAGGATTTCGACCTTCATAAGCTACGCCCCTCATGGAGATAGGCTCCTTGCCAGGCAGAGTTGCGAAGTTTAACTTCAACGTAGCGCAACAGAGGCTGGATTCCAAGCTACAAGTGACTGACTGCTTGTGATGAGCAGGTTGGTGATTGAATGATTGGCTCTACTGTACATACAGTAGCCTACTATCGGTGTGAATGGGAATGAGCAATTGTGTAAAATACATTTAATGCATATGCAGTCCACTTATTTACCATTGACACACGACTTTGTAGACAAACTCTCAAATACGCACACACACGTACCTACACACACACAAAAGCATGTGCACACACAGACAATATGGAAGTTGAGATGCATGACCAGACCACTAATAAACTAGATCTGAATTAAACGTGGTGGAGGTAATACTTAAAAGAGGCCTTAACATGCAGTAGCATAAATACATTAGGCAGGGGTTTTTTCAAACCGGTGTCCGGGGACCACCAGTGGTCCCTGAGAGGATTCCCAGTGACCCCGGCTAAGTTGGTTAACCAGATGTACTCTTGAGAGTGTACATCTTGTTTAACATACTCAAGAGTTAAATAATCCATCATCTGAAAGGCCTAGTTCTAGTTTGTAGAAGTCTGCACAACTAGAAGATGGACAAAACAAAAGCAAAAATCATTAGTTTTGGTACTGTGAGGCTAAAATGTCTTTCAAATGGTGTCCGTGGCTGAAATTCTAAATAAATTGTGGAGCCCTGGTATGAAAAAGTTGAAAACCCCTGCATTAGGCTATAAACCCCCTATATCATGCTCTTCTAATTTGTTCTTTATCTAATTCAATTCCTCAGTTCTCATCCCTCATTCTCTCTTTCCTTGCTTGCTCTGGACAGCTCATATCCCTATCTTCCACCGAATCTAATTGCTTCTGTCACGGCAAATCAAAAACTCTCAGTGAGGCTTGAAGGGATGGTGACAGAAGGTGTATGAACTCACACTAGATAGAGTTACAAAAATGACAGCACAGGATGTTTTGTGTGTTGGGAGGCTGACATTACATGGGTCTTTTCTATCCTTTCTATCTGATAGATGTCCTTTCTATGTGATAGATAAAAACTGTGTGTGCGTGTGCCTGTGTGTGTGTGTGTGTGTGTGTGTGTGTGTGTGTGTGTGTGTGTGTGTTGTGTGTGTGTGTGTGTGTGTGTGGTGGTGTGTGTGTGGTGTGTGTGTGTGTGTGATGTGTGTGTGTTATTCTTGCCTTATGAGTGTGTCTTTGTATAGTAACAATGACCATGGACATTAGTTTTCACATTCTAGTGTGATAATAAGTATAGGTATGCGTTATGTATTATTTGTAATTCTAAGTGCACAAGTGTAACCATAGATGTTACAATTGCACACTGTAAGAGTTAAATGAACATTAAGTATTTTACAGTGTTTGAA